>CM042562.1:8742183-9237183 GCA_023630585.1 Cranoglanis bouderius | reverse complement strand
CACCCTGCCACACCGCAAAAATTGTTCAGGAATGGTTTGAGGAACATGAGGGTTCAAAGTGTTGACTTGGCCTCCAAATCTCAATCTGATCGAGCATCTGTGGGATGTGCTGGACACCTTCAGAGGTCTTGTGGAGTCCATGCCTTGATGGGTCAGAGCTGTTTTGGCAGCATAAGGGGGACCTGCACAATATTAGGCAGGTGGTTTTAATGTTATGGCTGATTCTCTTAATCCATCCACCTCTTCTGCTCTTAATCCATCCACCTCAAGGTTTGATGTGTTGTGCATTCTGAGATGCTCTTCATGGTTGTAAAGAGTGCATATTTCAGTTAGTATAGACTTCCTGTGAGTTCAGACCAGTCTGGTCATTCTCCTCTGATCTCTCTCATCAACAAGGTGTTTCAGCCTGCAGACCCTCTGCACACAGGATGTTTTGTTTTTCGCACCATTCTGTGTAAACTCTAGAGACAGTTATGTGTGAAAATCCCAGGAGATCAGCAGGTTCTGAAATGCTCAAACCAGTGAACATGTGAACGTTAACAAAATAAATAAATAATTAAACAAATAAACAGAACAGAACAGAATTTGGCATGGGAAAAAATGTTTCTTCAATTTTTAAATTTCCTCCCAGGTCCCAAAAGGAAAATATATAATCCACAGGCGTGTAAGAGCACATACAAAAGAACATGTTTATATTAAATTATATGAAGTCATGCATACCCACTCACACATCAAGTATTTACATAACTTAAAATTTACTACTGTACATTTATTGGAAAAAAAATCAATGTTGACATTAGCTTGTTCTGTTTCAGACTACAGTGTGTTTAACCAGGAGAAGGTAGAAGAAGGAGGTGACGCCTCCTGTCTGGATGACATGGACCAGAGACTGCTGACCTTCTCAGAGGGCAGGCATGATGCAGTAACAGGCCACACCCTCTGGATTCAGCAGTTTAGCACTGTGGCCTGGCTCCATATGCTCAACCTGCAAAGGGAGAAAAAACCCATCATATACAAGTGAGTTCAGTTATTTGCATTACAAAACTCTAATTTATACAGTGGTAATTGCTGTTGCATGAGAGATGCATTATATACTTATTTGTCTTTTTCTTGGTCTTTCTCTCATACACTAGTGTAACTCTGTTCCTGGTCTTCTTGACTGCAGTGCTGGTTCTGTCACTGGCTACAGGGAATATTCAGATCCACTCCCCTGAGAGACAGTTCCAGCCTATTTATCTGCTTCGCAGCCATGAAGCACCTCGCAAATATGCCACCAGCTTGCTCGTGCTCAACTCCTCTGGTTTGTCTGCCTGCTTCTCTTGGATGGGAGTTTAGTTTATTGATTTTAAAAAGGCTGAGCAAATGGGCAGATAATTTACTTAATTGAATGATAAATATGCCCTGTTTAAATACTGACAGATTATCAATACCTGGAAGTTAATGTGTAAATTAGAGGAATTACTTTATATGGTTCTCAATAAAGGAAAGTCTGCAGAGACCTACAATAGATTATTTTGCCTAATGATGCCACACAATGGGATTTTGGCTGAAGCTTTTTTTTCCTGCTTGTGTTTTTCTCTCATAGACTCCGATATATCAGGCTTCATTCATAACCTGGAATCTCAGGACATTAAGGTGGAAATAATGAGGAAACCGGACTACATGTCTGCTGCACCTCACAGTGCTGCCATCAATGTAAAAGGTTCCAGTAAGGTGAGTCGAACTTAGTCAACAGAACAAAACCAAAAACTCAGCAACAGACTGCTTTTGCTTACAGTGGCTTAATGCATTAGTGTCTGTATAAGATGCATTTAAAGCTAAAGTGAAGTGGCTCTCTTGAGTCTTTCATGCTGAAAGCTATGAAGTAGTAAGGATTTGCTTGCGTATCGGTGATTAAGGGGTTTTCATCCAAGTAGTGGCTCTTGAAGAGGTGCCATGATGCAGAATTTGAATCCATTAAATGCTCACTTCCTCTCATGCGTCCTGCCTCTGATGCCTCTCTGCTGCATTATTTTTTTCTTTTGAGTTTGTCTCGGTCAAAAGTTGACTTATGTGATGTGTCATTAATGATGTTTTTCTGTCTTCTTCTTCTCATTTAAGCTCTATCTTTCTCCTTTTATCATTTCAGGGTTTTAATTATATTGTAGCCTTTAACAGTACCACAGTGCACTCTTTGCCAATGGCAATGAATGTTCTGAGCAACGCCATCCTCAGAGGTTTCAATGGCACTGGTCATATAAACACCTGGACCAAACCCTTTGACTATGTGAGTGTCATAAATTTACTTCAGGTTTGCATTTCCATGCCATCGTTAACATTACCATTTTTTTTTTTTTACAGGATAGAGTGAGTAATGTTAGAGCAGTCCAGTTTGTAACTGTTTATTTTTTTATTTTTATCCTAGCAAATTCCAGATTCAACATCCTATGCTCTGGTTTACATTGAGGCTGTGATACTGGGTATGCTGGCAGCTGGAATGCCAGCCTATTTTGCATTGGACCATACACGAGATCAAGAGGTATTTATGTGTAAATGGATATCTTTCAGCTATATATTAATTTCTAAAACAATGTTTACCTTAAAGTGTTTACCCTTTGGCATCAATCAGCATGTCTTCCATAAATGTGATTCAGTGTGACAATCATTTTAGAGATAATCTAGCCAAAAGAGAAGAAGTGATTAAATTATGGTGTGTTTTGCATCTGCTTTAGATAAAGTGTTGTTCGACACTGAAGATCTCTGGTTTGGTGCCATCAGCATACTGGTGTGGGCAGGCAGCTGTAGATATCCCCTTCTTCTATCTCATCCTCATCTGTATGACCTGCACATTGTTCGCTTTTCACTCCACAGACCTGCTTTCCAACAGCAATGTCTTGGCTGTGGTGAGGAGAAAAGCATACATGAAATGAAACTCTTGTTTCATAATAAAAAATATATATATATATTTTACCTTGAGCTTTTACATGTTTAATTCAAAGTAACTTCTCACTAGAGTTTTCCTAATTATTCTAGCCCTGTTAAGAATCTTTAGAGTAGAAATGAGCACAGTAATGATAATAGTCATGTGAAAAAAATAAGTACACCCCATGGAAATTGTTGGTTTTTTTGACATATTTGGACAAACAAACATTTTATCATTTTTGAAACAGTGCCTACTAATAAAGTTGATATACTTCAACAAACTCACAAGGAAAATGACCTTTTTCAATGATTTATTCAACAGAAATATCAATAGATATTTTTCTGTGGAAAATGTAAGTACACCCTTGGCCTCAGAAGCTAGTATTACCCCATTTAGCAGAAATAACTTCTTGTAGGCGTTTTGCATAATTGTCCACCAGGCTCTGACATCGGCTTTCTGGAATTTTTGACCACTCTTCCATGCAATATTCTTTCAGTTGCAAGATGTTTGAGGGTTTTCTTGCATGTACTGCCCGTTTCAAATCCCCCCACACTTCAGTGGGATTTGACTAGGCCATTCCATAACCCTCCCATTTCTTATTTTTGAGCCATTCCTTGGTGGATTAGCTAGTGTGCTTAGGATCATTATCCTTGAAAAGGATTGTTGAAAGGACTTTTGGACAGATGGTCTCACATTATCTTCAAGCACTCTTTGATATGATGCAGAAATCATAGTTGAATCAGTGAATGCAAGCTGTAAGTCCCTAAGGCACTGAAGCAACCACAAATCATAACATTTCGCCACCGTGCTTCACAGTTGGCTTGAGGTGCTTCTCCTGAAAAGCTGTCTTTGGTCTGCACCAAACATGTCTGCTGTTACTGTGGCCAAAGAACTCATAATTAATTCATCTCTGTCTTTGATTCTGCCTCCCATGCAGGTCAAATTTGTGCAGTCTCTTTCTGATTGTAGAAGCATGTACTTTGACACCAACAGTTGCAAGACTTACTAGCTGATCCTGCGATGAAATGTTGGGGTTCTCGGAGACTTCCAGTCCTGGACAAATTGGCAGTCGTTTGAAATCTGTGCCGCTTGTAGATGTTTTTCTACACAGTGCAATGATGCATTTCACATAATTTGGAGATCTTTTTAAATCCCTTGCCAGACTCATTGGCATCCACAACATTTTTTCTGAAGGTCTTATAGAAGCTCTTTAGCTCTTGGTATGATGACACCACACACCTCAATAACAAAGGGGACACCAAACACTAGATTCGAGAGGTTTAAATAATACTGGGTTCCACCTGCACTCCCTAAGCAGGTTCTAATCACTGGCACCCAATTTTGAACACCTGATTCTAATTTTATGGATTTAAAGGTGTGATAAATGAAGGGGTGTATTTACTTTTTCCATGTGACTGATCTGTTTTTTGGTCAATTTAAATTGTGAAAATTACTACAAAATGTCAGTTTTATGTGTCATTTGTATCACCTCTATTAATAGGCACTGTTTCAAATGTTTGCTTGTCCAAATATGAAAAAAAAAAAAAAAAAATCAGCATTTACTTATTTTTTCACATGACTGTATATATTAAAAAATATTTCATATTGATCTATAAAAGCCTTACACATTTTATCCTTTTACTTATAAACCTACAATCCAACAGTAATGTACTATACTAAAAAATCAGACACATGCACTTTCCACTATCATATTGCCTTAAAAGACTTTTTCTGTATTTTCATAACTCTGGGTAAACAGCCAACATCCACATGAAAAGTTTTATATGATCAGTCTCATCATTATTTGCTTGTTTTTCTTCAGATTATTTGTCTCATTGGTTTCTGCCCAGCCACGATCCTCTTCACATACTGTGTGTCATTCATGTTTGCTAAAGTCCAGAGCAACAGAGACTTTTTCTCCGTTGTGTCTATGATGGTAGGTCGCAGACTGAGATATTAGCACAACACAAAACAAAAAAAGTATTTACTGTTCACTAAATGCCAACCAAAAATTATTTTAAAAAAATAAAATAAAAATGTAATATTAACGCTGTAATAATTTGGCAGTGTGGCACTCGGTATTCTTTTATGGCACTCAGTACCAAAATACAAAGTGTACACAGTTTAAGCAATAGTTTTAAGAATTAGTTAAAAAAAAAAAAATAGAACAATGAATGGAGTATTATTCTGAAACCCAGGCTAATTGACTTGTCGTATCTGTTTTTTTTGTTTTTTTTTTGTTGACAGGTTTGTGTAGTGTCTGCCTCCATAGTTCAGCTGGTCTTTGTGAATGATAATCCTGGATTAACACATTTCCTACATAATGTGCTGTGTTTCTTCAACCCATTGTATCCTCTGATGGGCTGCCTCAACTGCATTACCAAGGTAATCTTCTGTAATTTGATATTATCCACAATAATTATTATTTGTGTGTGAAGGCTTAAATATGTCCACCATGATTCTGCCACCAAACCTGGCAAAGTATGTGTTCAGTATAACTTCAATGGTGCTATGAATAATGCTATGAATAATCCAGAAAGGCACACAAGCTCTAAGCTATCTGAAACTGTTAAAGTGTTGGTTAAAATTGGTTAGTTAGGGTTTGCATGTTGGACAGTAAATGAAATGAATAGTAATGTATCACATTTTTATGAATTGAGATGGGACTCCAGATGAAATGATTGACTTTGTGTCTGTCTAATTTCAGGCTACATTCCTACGTCCTTACCATGAGGAGTTCCTTTGGAAGAATTTACTTATTGCTGTTATTTCTGTGAGTTTCTTAGACTTTGAATTTTGCGAATATTTTACACATGTCCTGATTTGTTACACTGAGTATTTTATGGTGTTTGCAGCCCTACTTCCAGTGCATTTTACTTCTATTTTTGCTGCTATGGCTAGAGAGCCGCTTCGGAGGCCAAACTATGAAAAATGACCAGCTGTGCAGGTTCTCTCTACTTATTTACAATATGTCTATTATGATCTCAGCTTTGTGCTTTTTAATGCCATTTGTTATATGTGTGTGGGATGCATGATCTTTTAATTTGATGACTATTGTTGGCTGTCCTTGCTGTAGGATTTTGTGTAATGCCAGGGGAAAATTTCAGCGGAACCCAGAGGAGAATATTAATGAGGATGAGGATGTTATGTTGGAGAAGGCTCGAGTGAGGGAGGCCCTCACCTGTCAGTGCTGTGAAGAGGTTGGAAATGGTTTACTAACCATATAAAACATTTAGATATAAAATGTTTATGTACAGTCATGTGAAAAAATAAGTACACACCATGGAAATTGTTTTTTTTTTTTTTTTTTACATATTTGGACAAGCAAACATTTGATCCTCTTTGAAATGGTGCCTATTAATAAAGGTGATACACGCTATCAAATGACACATAAAAATGATATTTTGTAGTAATTTTCACAATTTAAATGAACAAAAAAACAGATCAGTCACATGGAGAAAGTAAGTACACCCCTTCATTTATCACACCTTCAGATCCATAAAATTAGAATCAAGGTGTTCAAGATTCGGTGCTAATGATTAGAACCAGTTTAGGGAGTACAGGTGGAACCCTGTATTATTTAAATCTCTCACATCTAGTGTCTGGTGTCCCCTTTGTTATTTAGGTGTGTATTGTAATCATGCCAAGATCTGAAGAGTTCTATGAGGCCTTCAGAAAAAAAGTTTGTGGATGCCTATGAGTCTGACCAGGGATTTAAAAAGATCTCTAAATTATTTGAAATATATCATTCCACTGTAAGGAAAATAATCTACAAGTGGCGCAGATTTCAATCACTGCCAATTTGTCCAGGACCGGCCATCCCAGCAAATTCAGCCCAAGAGCAGACCGTCTGATACAAAAAGAAGTCTCCAAGAACCCCAAAATTTCATCACAGGATCTGCTAGTAATTCTTGCAACTGTTGGTGTCAAAGTGCATGCTTCTACAATCAGAAAGAGATTGCACAAATCTGACCTGCATGGGAGGCATGCCAGGAAAAAGCCTTTGCTGTCTAAAAAGAACATTAGAGCAAGACTACAGTTTGTCAATGAGCATATAGGCAAAGACCAGGCCTTTTGAAATAATGTGCTCTGGACAGACGGATCAAAGATAGAGTAGTGGAGTAGAGAGAGGAGCTGCACCTCATACCAACTTTGAAGCACTGTGGTGGAAATGTTGTGGTTTGGGGTTGCTTCGCTGCCTCAGGGACTGGACAGCTTGCATTCATTGATTCAACTATGAATACTGCATCATATCAAAGAGTGCTTGAAGATAATATGAGGCCATCTGTACGAAAGTTGAAGTTGAACCGAAAGTGGATCTCAACAGGATAATGATCCTAAGCACGCTAGTAGATTCAGATTCAGATTCATTCTTTATGAAATTTTTTATTTTAGCAAATCCACCAAGGAATGGCTCAAGAATAAGAAATGGAGAGTTATGAAATGGCGTAGTTAAAGCCCGGAATTGAATCCCATTGAAATGTAGTACATGCAAGAGACCCCTCAAACATCTTGCAACTGAAAGTATATTGCATGGAAGAGTGGTCAAAAATTCCAGAAAGCCGATGTCAGAGCCTGGTGGACAATTATGCAAAACGACTACAAGAAGTTATTTCTGCTAAAGAGGGCAACACTAGCTTCTGAGGCCAAGGGTGTACTTACATTTTCCACAGAAGAATATCTATTGATATTTCTGTTGAATAAATAATTGAAAAAGCTATTTTCCTTGTGGTTTTGTTCAAGTGTATCAACTTTATTAATAGGCACTGTTTCAAATATCAAATGTTTGCTCGTCCAAATATATAAAAAAAGCCAAAAATTTCCATGGGGTGTACTTATTTTTTCACATGACTGTATGTGTTTATATACAATTGAATTCTAAAGTAACTAAAGAATTTATAATGTTATTTTGACCTGAAACATAACTAAAGATAAATATAATATACAGACATTACATTGCAAGGGCAGATGTAGTTTAATTATGTGGCATCCATACTCAGGTCCATAAATATATGTACATTTGTCAAAGATATTGTTATTTTAGCTGTCAACCACAATGTATTGGAGTTGAAATTAAATCGTGCATATGAACTCAAAGTGTAGACTTTCACCTTTAATTTGAGGGTATGTACATCCAAACCGGGTGAATGCTAGAGGAATTACAGCGCTTTGTATATGTGGTTCCCCCTTTTTTAAGGGAAAAAATGCCCTTGGATAGTTGGCTACTCGGTTGTTCCATGACCAAGTGTGTTACTCCCTCATTATTTAACTTACAAGTAAGCAAAGTAGAGTTGATTTCAAGTGTGGCATTTGCATTAGGAATCTGTTGCTGTTAACTCTCAATTTGAAGTACAGGGAGCTGTCACTGCCAGTGAAGACAAGCCATCGTTCAGCTGAAAAATCAAAACAAAACATTCAGAGCGATAGCAAAAACATTAGGTGTGGCCAAATGCTGTTAGGTACATTCTTAAAAATAAAGAACAGACTGGTGAGCTCAGGAACACCAAGAGGCCTGGAAGACCATGGGAAACAACTGTGGTTGATGACAGACGTATTCTTTCCCTGGTAACAGTTGGCCAGGTCAAAAACAGGAGGTAGGCATATCTGTGTCAAAGTCAGTAATTAGGAGATGACTTCACTAGAGTAAATACTAGAGATGCACTGAAATTTTGAAAGAGGAGAAAGGCCGAAAATAGAATTCTGCGCAGAACCTATGCGCCATATCTCAAATCACTTAAATCAGAAACTTTGAAATAGTTCCACACCGCTGACATGCTCACTCTTTGGTTGGAAGCACGGTGTGCTTTCAGTACATTTTATAAGCCTTAATGTTTTAGAATGAAAGATCCAGTGGCATTTTGAAATTATTGGTATTTGTTTCTATGGCAGTATTATAGTATTATGTGTATTACCTTTACTAATAGTATTATAGTTAATACACAAGGGCTGATAATTAAGACTCTCACTCGGGTTGTGTGCTCAGAAACCAGTGGTGGTGGTGAGTAACCTGAGGAAGGAATACTTGGCGAGGAAAGAGGGCTTCTCCTTAAGTAAAAAGAGAAAAGTGGCTGCCAAGAACATCTCCTTCTGTGTCAGAAAAGGTACATAACCTTCCGTCTGTCTGTTCATACCTTAAATGAGATGATTTTTTTTGTGTGTGTCTGTCTGCATTGTGGGTATGAAATTCTGTGTTAACATATTACCTGACTTGTACAGGTGAGGTCCTGGGGCTTCTGGGACCTAATGGAGCAGGGAAGAGCACGATCATTCACATGCTCTCCGGAGAGACGACTCCCACTGCAGGACAAGTGTGTACTTCCTCCTTCTGTCACTCTCTAATTTGTGGCTACTAAAATGGACTGCATTAAGGGCTTTTTACATCTTTAATTAAGCTTGATGTGGAACATCATGCTCATGGCATCTCATTACACGTTAATGCAGGGGTTCTCAAACTTTTTGGAGCCCAGACCCCTTTAACTGTAAAATAAATTTCACGGCTTATTAGTATTCTGAGTAATATAATGTTGTGGCTATTTATTGGGGCCCTAGAGCTTTTCTTGTTCCTGAACTTTCTGGCGATAGAAGACATTAAGTCTAAGTTGACATTGTTTATAGTCCTACTTGTTCTTGAGTTATTGAAGTTTGGATCAAATATCCAAATAACTATAAACACAATAAATATAATAACATTTGATAATTGTGGATTGTGAGTTTCTGTAAGAAATTTAAAAAGAAATCACAGATCTTCTGGCTGTGTTTTACCCTTGAGTGTCTCCGGGCTCTGCTTTGAGAACCACTGCATTAATAAACTAGGTATAGTTTATTATAGGTATAGAAGACTACAAATTTAAGGCAATAGCTCATCAAATAGTTTTGCACTTGTTCCTTTTTTGCAGATTTTGATGGGAGACTATGGAACAGACTTCAGGCCAGTGGATAACCCACTTGAGCATGTAGGTTACTGCCCCCAGGTAAACCCACTGTGGCCTAGGATCACCCTACAGGAGCACCTCCAGATCTATGCTGCAATTAAGGGTTTACATAACAAAGATGTACCGAACATCATCAGACGGTACTTCTGCTTCTACACCCACTGTACACCTTGGTTTTCATGCCCATGTGCTTTTTTTTGGCTCGTATATTGCATTTCATTGAACTTTGACACTAGTGCAATGGTGCCTTTTCAGTGCTGATAAATAAAATTACATGGTAAATCTAATTGTAGATTGTTATTCTTATCTAGCCTCTTGATTAATTTGGTCTGTGACTTTAATATTGTGTGTGTTACTTTCAGTGTGGTTAATGCACTGGAGTTGAAGGAGCACCTTCATAAACAGGCTAAAAGTCTGTCTGCAGGCCTTAAGAGGAAGGTGCGAGCAACGTTGAACAGCACAACCAACAATTATGAAAATGATCTTTTAATACAGAACTCCATTTAATGTGTTAATTGTTTTGTTTTGTTTTTGTTGTTATTTATGTACTTATGTATTTTTTTACTTATTTATATTTCAAGTGTATTGTATACTTACCAGAATAGGCCACTCTTTGTAATGGGAGTCTGCTCTTTTGTTTGCAGTTGTGTTTTGCACTAAGCATGCTGGGGAACCCTCAGATTGTGCTCCTAGATGAGCCTTCATCCGGGATGGACCCCAAGTCTAAGCAGCGTATGTGGTAAGACTCCTTTTAGTTTACTTTTCTATACTCTGAGTTTGCTGATGTATACTTGTAATGGCAATTTTATTTTTAAAGGATGTTTTCACCACATTAATATACTAAATAATAGTATGTCTGTTGAAAACTGGTGAAAAAATATTTTTATGTAATCTGATTTGTGCTTCCTGTAAACATAATCAATACAAAAATGTTGTTGGCTAGATATAGTTAAATCCAAAGTGTGATCATTCTCATGATCATGAGCATTGGAGTTAAGGTCTTCAGAAATGTGAATGATCAACTACTGTACTTGTAAAAGGGGTACTCTCTGTATGTTACCATTGTCCATTGTGCCAGGAGAGCGATGCGTGTGGCCTTTAAAAACAAACAGCGTGGCGCTATCTTGACAACGCATTACATGGAGGAGGCAGAAGCTGTGTGTGATCGAGTGGCCATCATGGTTTCTGGCCAATTACGGTTCGCTCTGCTTTTTCTTTTAGATAGTAATTCTTTATTTACATCTCATATGCTCTTTAAGATAATTGGGGTCCAAAAAACTAATTTTGCATCATTACAAAATGGTTAGATTTTATTAATGACATGTTCATCTCTGCAAAATGCAGAGATTAATTATTGAACTATTAAAAGTATTGCTCGTATTAATTCTGAGCAAACATGATAAATAAATGCACATTTGTATGGCATGAGAAATGATAATGCAGGGCAGTTAAAATGATCATGTTAAATAAATGGTATGCTTTGATTGACTGTTTCTAACGTGGCTTTTCTGTAGGTGCATTGGTTCCATACAGCACCTAAAGGGGAAATATGGTCGAGGTTACAGTCTGGAGATTAAACTTCGAGAAGAGCTCACAGGCCTCCAGCAGGTGGCACTACTACACAAGGAGATACTAAGGATCTTTCCTCATGCTGCACGCCAGGAGAGGTATGTGTGTGGGTGTTTCACCGTGATAGTGTAAAAGGGGTGCATTATTATAAGTGGTTGGGAATTGAGTGACATACTGGAGGTATATTTCAGAGATTTTTAGACAGCAGTGAAGAAGCAATATATGCCCATTTGCTCCTGTTTCTATTTGTGTTGCCCTGTTGTGTTGCAGTTTTGCCACCTTGATGGTTTATAAGATTCCAATGGGGGATGTTAAATCACTAGCCAAGGCTTTCTCTCAGTTAGAGAGTGGTAAGTAGCCAGAGAACAGTGTTTGAATACCTTGGTTATTGGAATTTAGGGAACTTTGTTTTTAAAGACTTTATTATTTCCCCCCTCTCTCTCTGCAGCTAAGCAAAACTTCAATTTTGAAGAATACAACTTTTCCCAGTCTACTTTGGAGCAGGTTGGTCGAAATGCACAGTGCTGTAATAAACCACAAAAACGAGTTGCAATTAGAATATTTTAACTACTTTTTTGTATCCATATCTGTTCTGGTGTCAGGTTTTCATGGAATTCGCTAAAGAGCAAGAGAATGAGGAGGAGGACGTGGGCTCTCTAAGCACCACATTCCAGTGGCAGAGGCTACCGCAGGATGGCAGAGCGTCCGTCAATCATTCTGATAGCATTGTGTACCAGTTGTGAGCCAGCCCTTTCAGCCCTCTGTCTCCCCCTACCATCTCTCTATGCCTGTGTGTCTCACTCCAGATAGTTGGTGCCCCAGTACTAGGTGCCAGTGCTATGAGGGTCTGCAGATCCATGGAGCTGGCACGGGCACTAACTCTTCCAACATGACTGCATTATTCACGTCTCAGCTGACTTGCAGATTCCTAAGCTTGTGCTGTATTTTTTTATTTTTTATTTTTTTTTGGGAGACAGAGAGATTTAATTTTTTAATTCCCACCCCCTTATTTATTCTACATACCTTTGCTACTTACTGGCCTTTTGAACAGGTTTATGCCACATTCACTTGTGTCTTGAGTTTATCTGTTAGCTGCTGGGTGATGTCATGCGTGTTGAATCAATCAACAGGTAGGAAAACAATGCAACGGAGGGATAATGCTGAATCACTTTCTCACATCAACACTAAAAAAGGTGCTTTTAGTTTTTGTAGCAAGAGATCTATGCTTTAGATCTACTGTGTATATACTCTTGTATATACTTTGTTCTTGGGGATCTGATGCATGTGCTTGAACCTTCACAAGCACAGTGGGGCTGTGGAGTGTGAGACTTTGTTCTAGCTTCTGTCTCAGCCTTGAAGATGTTTTTCTGTCTTTGTCAGTGTGACAGCACTGCCGAGACATACCAGCATGTTGAGTCTCTGCTTCTCAACCCCACCATGAGGCATGAGGAGTGTCCACTGTCCCTGCTTCACCAGAGGAGCTCTTGGACTCCTTTTCCAACACCAGCAAATGCTTCAGGCCCTCAGACATTCAGCTGTCCAGAGACTGATGACTGATCAGTAGGCATAGACATGTACACATCAACACATCAGTATAGATACTGAATGGCAAATGATTTCACAAAGCAACACCATTTTTTCTTCCCTCAGTGTGTGTGTGTGTGTTTTAATTTTTATTTTTTACTTTCCCTGGGGCCTTCCTTAGACCTTCCTGTTCTCGTGTAAATGTCATAAATGATTGAATGTTGAATGTAGTTTCCCATGCACTCCATTTACATGCATGTAGCACTCTTAATTTATCAGACTTGGAAACATGGCCTAGAGGTGGTGGGAAAGGCTTTGAAGTCTCTCTTCCTTTCCTGTTTTAATTATTTAACATTACTTCTCAGCAAGTCCTTGAACACATGACGGGACTATTATTTGTGTTATTGAAAAATGTGATTGTGATAGTTGTTTTATCCTACTTTTGTAGCAAAGATTAAGAGCTTTATGGTGGAGAAATTTCTTTTTAATGGATGGAGCTTATTTTCACACATTGTATTCACTTATTTCAATTTATTTTCTCCCTTTGGAAGAAGACTAATATTAGGTATTAACATTACTAATATTAACATTGTTGATTAAAGGTGTTGTCTTGTTGTTGCTTATTTGGCTTAGGCTACACACAGAATAACACAAATACAAATTCAACATGATCTAAAACAAGTGAGTTATTTTTTTTTTATAATTATTGTACCCCCTAAAAAGGCGAATGAGCAGATTAGTATGGAGTTTAGAGTTTGCAATAAAGCAATTCTTTCCATGTCCATATTTTTCTTTATGCAGATCAATGCAGCTGTTTGTTAGAGAGATGTTTTTATGTTTCAGGTATGTCAGTGAAGTGCAGTTCAAAACTTCAGCAGCAGTTTAAAAGATAAAATTATATTTTTTGAGGTGGAATAAGTGTCGTTATTATCGTTACCTCTTCTCCCTAGGTTAGCAGTTAGAGTTGTCACATGTAGTAACGCTTTTTTGTATTTTCTTGTTTGGTGGTTGGATGAGAGAAATGCTCCAATGAAAGACTGTATTTTTATCCAGATTGAGTCATTAGCATGCAGTTGAGCTTATTAACTCAGCACCTCTAATCCTGTGTAAGGGTGGCAGTTTTACCCTGTTGGTCTGGAACACTAGGAGCTATGTAAAGTTTTTGCTGGTTTTGTCTATATGAAAAGCTATTGAAGTCTGTTTGGGTGTCTTTAGGGGTTGGCTACTTCTTTTATGTTTGTACATATTTCGATATTTTTCTCTTCTACTGCATCTGTTTTGTCCCTGAATATAAAACAAGGGAGGTATTCTGCTTGAACCAGTCCTAAAAAAAATTGTAATTCATGTTAAGGTGGTGCAAAGTATTAATTCTGTTATGTCTACTATATTTTACTTACATTCAGTTAGGGTTTTTGAGGGCTTTTGAAATATTTGGTGTATTTATACTTGAACTGCTCTCCTGTCCCTTGCAACTGGCCATCATGGAGTACTAACATTTTATTTGTAAGGTTATAAGAGGCAAGTTAAAATTTACTTAGTGTCCAATAGCATCAAGAGCAGTGCACTAACATAAGCAGCGAGGCCAGTTGATATTAAAGCCAAGCCGAGTGTATAAGCTTTCTGCAAAACATCTGTGATGTGATGTGATTGTGTTGGAGATTGTTGGAACGGTTCAACTTATGGCACTGCTACTTTTGTTTGTGTATTGATAAAGTGGAAAGTTGCTATTTTTTACTAAATGAGCTTTATTTTTGCACATATGTAGCCTCTTATACTGGTATGGCTGAACATCTGGATGATGTTGCTTCTCCTTTCTTAGGGTTTGGGGTATGTTTAATGAAATCTACCTTGGATAAAAATATACTCATTTCTACCAAAGTGCAATATAGGAAAACCTTTTTTGTGTATGTGCGGTCACTGCTTCCTGTAAATTATGTCATGCCTAACTGCAATATCACTGTCTATTTTGTAAACTCAAAAGTGTCTTGCAGTAAAATGTAGCCACCGATATGTAACCTTGTAGAATGCGTTTGTTTAAATTCAATCTATATTCAAATTAGTCTGTAATTTTTACAAACAATTCATTCACCAGCTGAAGTGGTTACTTTAATAGAAGATGTTCACAAGCACACCTGGTTGCCCCTTTATTTTTGTTTATAGGATTTCAGGCCTGTTCACAATTCCATATATAGTATTCGATAATTTTAAACACAGCTTATAGTACACACACTCATGACTGTAATTTTAGTTTAATCACCTCAGGACACTGGAGATTTTTTCCCTTCTTTTTAAAATTGATTTTGCTGTATTATGCAATCTTATAAACGAGTGTGCACTAATTTTCTGAGAACTCTTGCTGTGTGACGTGAACTATAGTTCTTGTTATTCATTTTTGTGCTGATTTACACACAGTTCAACATGTTTGTTAAAAGGCATTTAACCCACAGGAATGAAATAAATAAAAAAAAGTATGAAAACTCCACTAGGCTTATAGTTATTGATATGTTTTTTTTGTTAAACATTTATACATTGCCGTTATATAGCCTAATGATAAAATCCAGCTTAATGTTTAGGCTGATTATTGTCAAAATGTACAGACTTTCAGCTGTTTGCAATGAACAAATCAAACAAAAGCAATTGAAATAGTTCAACACAACGAATGCTTCAAGTGGTTTTCCCAAATTCAACTGAAAATGCAACTTATAATGACTTATCCAGTTTCACAATTATTCAGCCCCTTCATGGCAAGCATCTTTAGTACTTAGTAGAGCACTCATTGTCCTGTTGGAAGGTCCATTGATGCCTAAGCTTCAGCTTCCTCACAGAGGCCATGACATTTTCTCCTAGGTTTTCCTGATACTTCAATGAATCCTTCTTGCCTTCCACATGCTGCAGGTTTCCAGAATGCAAAACAGCCCCAGAGCATCACCGAGCCACCACCATGCTTGACTGCAGACAGAGTGTTCTTTCTTCATTCTTCTTTCTTCAGACATACCACTGATCCATCGTGCCGAAAAGTTTCAGTTTTGTTTCATCGCTCCACAGAACAAAATCCCAAAACTTCTGTGGCTTATTAATTTGATTTTCAGCCGACTTTTATTGTGCTTTTGGGTCAGTAGTGGTGGACGTCTTGGAGTTCTGGAGTTCTGGAAACCTTCTGTGTTTTGTACGCACCTTACTGTGCTCATTGAAACCTCAGTTCCTGTTGCCACCAAGTCTTGCTGCAGGTCTTTTGCAGTCACTCGAGGATTTTTCACAACCTGCCTTCTCAGAAATCTGGTTGCAGCTGTTGATAGCTTTATTTTTCTGCCCCGTTAAGGTATTTCATGTATTTTCTGCCCCTAGCCCAGAACTATTTCATGTGTTCCAGCTCAAGCACACCTGGTGCAACTAATGAAGCCCTTGATTAGTTGCATCAAGAAAAAAATGTCCACTTTGAAAATCTAATTGCAGTTATTGTAGGTTAGCTTTAGCCTGTATGTGAATAGAGGAGGAAAATTGTAAATGTGATTTGAAGGAGAAGGGGAAACATTCTAATCCTATTTCTTAAATTTACCCAACAAATTTCCTTTTGTGATTTCCCGGGAGGTACAATTTAATTATCATATGCAGCAATGTATATCTTGGTAATTCGAGGATTTCAAGATGTAATCAACCTTCATAACAGCCACAATGCATCAGTGATCCAATATATAGGTTTTTGGGGAATATTCTTGTATGCTGTCACCTTTTTTTCTAGCCAAACATATGGATGGCGTTCTTGGTTAAAAAGCGCTTTGGTTTTCCACATGGTGACAGATGATGCAGGGATTTTACATGTAACCAGATATTTGGTCAAAGGCAGCTATAGGATATTGTAGAAATTCTATTATTTTTATGAATTGCTGACAAGGTTGACCATTTATTTTAGATATTTATTTTTATCCCGATACTATACTTCTAGTTGAACTGCTTCTGTAATCATAAAGACTGTCCTGTGCTTAGCCCAGGACTCGTACACAATGTGCTTATACTGAACATCCTTTTAACACACTTAGTACTGTTTGACTTTACAGTATACATGAGAAGAAGAGTAATGTTTTACACTCACTGAGCGCATAATTAGGAACACCTGTACACCTGCGATTATCTAATCAGCCAGCAGTGCAATGTATAAAATCTTGCAGACACAGGTAAGCAGCTTCGGGTAAGGTTCACATCAACCATCAGAATCTCCGTGATCTCAGTGATTTTGACCGTGGCATGATTGTTGGTGCCAGACAGTTTGGTTTGAATATTTCTATAACTGATGATCTCCTGGGATTTTTGTGCATAGCAGTCTCTAGAGTTTAGTCAGAATGGTGCAATAGTGAAAAAAAAACATCCAATGAGTGGCTCAGATAACGGTTCTGTATAGTTGTGGTGAGCAGAAAAGGATCTTGAGGCGGATGGACTACAACAGCAGAAGACCACGTCAGGTTTCTTCTGTCAACTAAGAACAGAAAGCTGAGTGGGCAAAGGCACACCAAATCTGGACAGATGGTAGGGTCTGAATTTGGTACCAAAAGCTTGAATCCATGGACCCAACCTTGTGTTGACAATATCAAACATCGCTTGAATGCCACAGCCTATTTGCGTATTTATGCTGACCATGTGCATCCCTTCATGGCTGCAATTTACCCATCTTCCTATGTTACTTCCAGCATGATAATACACCATGTCACAAAGCAAAAGTTGTCTCAAACTAGTTTCAGGAACATGACAATGAATTCAATGTTTTTCAGTGCCATTCCCATATCTGAATCCAATAGAACACCTTTGAGATGTGGTAGAACGGGAGATTCGCTGCGTGAAAGTGCACCTGAAATTGGAATTGCTTGATGCAATCATGTCAACATGTACCAGAACCTCAAAGGAATGTTTCCAACATCTTGTGGAATCCATGCCATGTAGAATTGAGGCTGTTTTGAGAGCAAAGGGAGCCCCTACCAAGTATTAGTATAGTGTTCCTAATAAAGTGTTCTTTGAGTGTGTACTCCCACTATCTGGTGTCACCCTGAAGAAGATGGGTTCCCTTTTGAGCCTGGTTTGTCTCAGGTTTTCTTTCTCATGTTGTTTCAGAGATTCAGCCATTGTCACCTCTGGCTTTCTTATTTAAGTAACTAAATCTATATCTGGATTTTGTAAAGCTGCTTTGTGACAAATTGCTATACAAATAAACTGGAATTTAATTATGAAATAAGAGATGGTCCTGCGTTATATAACAAATTACAGGCATAAAAATGTAATATTTTCCCGCAACTCCCTGATTAGCACTTTCATAAATTCATATTTATGAATGACTGGGCCTTTATAATGCATTCATAAGCAATGTATAAATGCTTTAGAAATGAATGTTGGACGATTCATGTAATGTTTATGTAAGCACTTGAGAGGTGACATTAAAGTGTTTGTGTAGTTGTGACTGTCCTAAAAGAGATAAGAACCTTCATTTATTAGATGGAGACTGTTTGAAATTTGTATCTGTAATGCCTTTGCTAAGAGTGCATTCATAAATTATTGTGGAATCTTTTATGAGGTACCCACTTGTTGTTCCAACACTTTATTAATTTCCATGCTTAATAAACTAAAGTGGTAATCAGTTTTGCATTTCTAACACTGAAGTTGTAAAATATGCACATGGTGTTTCATACTCATTTAAGAAGTGCTTAGATCATTTGAATGATGTAATGGATGCTTTATAGATGATGGTTTAAAAAATACTCTAACAATATTGAACTATCTACCTATATTTTTTCTTTTTCATGGAAGTAATATTACCTAAAACATCTCATTTCAACTCGTGTTTTGTCATAAGCATTTTACAGACTGTTCAGAGGTTAAGTTTTACTGACTGAAAGGTTTAGAGTTCAAATCCCAGAACTGCCCACTAGCACTATTGAACCTTTGAGCAAACCCCTTAATCTTTGATTGCTCCAAGAGCAGCTTACAGTGGCTGGTCCTGCAATCTGATCTCAGCTTCCTTACAAAAAATAAATAAATAAATAAATTATTGAAGAGTGACAGAATAATATGGCTCAGAATTGTGCAAATACCTGATCCTCCTCAGTGTTGCAGGCTTGTGAATTGGATTTAGGGTGATTGTTTATAATCAGTCTGCCTCGTTTCGTCTATGTAGTGTATTAAGTAGTGTAACTTTTTGCTTGCAGTGTGATTTGTGTATCAACCATAAACATTTTCTCATGCTATCAACATAAATGGTCTCCAGTGTCTAAACCAATGATGTGATTTATTATCTCCAGCGTCTCGTGTCTTTGAAAAACTATACACAGTGGTAGAACTTTATGAAAAGATCAATTGCAAAGACTATGAATATCTCATCATCTACAGTACATAATGTCATCAAAAGATTCCGAGAATCTGGGGAAATCTCTGTGCGCAAGGGACAAGGGCTTTTATTTACATTTTACACAGCGTCCCAACTTTTTTGGAATTATTGTTGTACATATAATAATATGTGTAAGTGGTCATTAAAATGAGTGCAAGGTGCCAGTAAATGCACACATACAAAGGTATTCACAAGTGTGGAGTAGTGAGGTTAGCATGCAGAGACACGTGAGAGAGAGCACTGAGCACTGATACACATATACTTAATTTTCTCTTGCTTGCCATGATCTACACTTTACTCGCAAACCAAGGTGCAGTTCATGGCACCTTCTGCTCAGTTTTAACATGAGCAAAAATAGAGCTAAATAGCATGGTTCATTATGCTACTGATTGCTTAATAATATGTAGGTTACTTATTTCAATATCACCATCAGCATCAACAAGTACCAAAAAACATGACCTTGTACAAGGTCTGGAAAAAATGCTATTGATGCATCCCTACCCATTTATAAACAGTCAGTAACTTGTCAGCCCTGTTATGGCCAGATTTATTTATGGCTGTTATTTATTTATGACTAAAGAGGCTTTCTTTTCAGCAAATGGTGAAATTTTAATATGCTACAAAGCAGCTCAATATATCATAAATTACAACTGCTAGCTAACTGATTAGTATGTGGATTAAAATGACCAAGCGATTAGCCTTTGCTACCTTGAGAGTTATGACAGTTACTCGCCAGAGTTTGTTGTTACGGAAGTAGACAAGGTTACCAAAGTACTAAATGTGAAAAATTCTAATTGTGGAAGTTTTACCCTTTCTTTCTCTTTCTTCTCATTTTTGGGCTCCACTTCTATGTTTATCATTCAGAGGGCATTCTGATACTTTTGCCAAGTAGGCTGGTGACTACTGCAGTGTTAGAAATGAACAACTTCAAATAAACAAAGCAATGCAATTGGACTGACAATTAGTCACTTCTAAATCACATGATGAAATTACAGTCTCTCCGGAAAGCATTGGAATGGCAAGGCAGACCACCCAATTTTTAGGTGAGAAAAAGTAAAGGAACAGAAACTAAACGTAAATAACACTTAATATTTGGTTGCATATCCTTTGCTTGCAATAACTGAACCAAGCTGTTGACCCACTGGCAAACTGCATACTTCTTTTATGATGCTTTTCCAGGCTTGTACCACAGCTTCTTTCAGTTTTGGGGGGGTTTCTCCCTTCAGTCTTCTCTTCAGGAGGTAAAATGTATGCTCAGCTGGGTAAAGATCTGGTGATTGACATTCCACTTTTTTCCCCTGATGATGTTCTTTGTTGTGTTGGCAGTGTGTTTAGGGTCATTGTCTTGCTACAAAACGAAGTTCCGCTCAATTAGATTGGATGCATATCTCTATAAATTGGAGGACAGAATGTTTCAGTAGACCTCTGAATAAATTATGCTGCTACCATCATGAGTTACATATCAATAAAGATTATTGAGCCCATTCCAGCAGCAGTCATGCAGACCCAAGTCATGACAGTACCTCCACCGTGCTTATCCAGTGAACTCGTCTGTTTTGGATCATGAGCAGATCCTTTCTTTCTGGTGAACTTTCCATCACTTTGGTAGAGGTTAATCTTGGTTCCAGAACTTTTGTGGCTCATCTCTGTATTTCTTTGCAAATTCCAATCTGGCTTTCTGATTCTTACTGCTGATGAGTGGTTTGCATCTTGTGGTATGGCCACTATATTTTTGCCCTCAAAGTCTTCTTCGAATGGTGGATTGTGATACTTTCACTCCTGCCATGTGGAGGTTGTTGGTGATGTCCCTGGCTGCTGTTTTTGGGTTTTTATTCACAGCTCTCAAAATGTTTCTGTCATCAGCTGCTGTTGTTTTCATTGACCAACCTGTTAGATGTCTGGTTGATCGTACACCAGTGATTTCTTTCTTTTTCAGGATATTCCAAATTTGTTGTATTGGCTATGCCCAATGTTTGTGCAATGCCTCTGGTTGATTTTCTCTCTTCACAGCTTCAAAATGGCTTACTTTTCTCCTATAGACAACTTTCTGGTCTTAATGTTGGTTTTTAACAAAAAATGCAGTCTTCACAGGTGGAAACCAGACCTCAAACCAAGCAGACACTCAGAACATGGCAACATTTGTTGGAACCCACCCATTTCCCAAGTGTTCTTTTTGCCCAAGTGTGCTCTGGTAGATTGATTATTTAAACAATTAAAATCTCTAAGTTTTAAAACATTTAGATGTAAATATTAGGAAATGAAAGCTACAATTCTGATCTATTGTCTCATGTACAGTATAGCAACAAATGAATTGGCCTTGCCATTCAAATACTTTTGGAGGATACTGTAGACGTATCCTATTGGATAAAACACATTTACCAGAGCACAACAAAATTGGGAAATCCATGTATTACCTTTAATATAATAAAAATCTCAGTTGAATGTAAATCAAGTTCTAATGCATTATCTATGATATCAACTGGCAACTATCTAGTGACTGTTTGAGCCTGCACTAGCTACTTTCCCCTGAAAAGAGTTGGCAACACTGGCTGCATCTACAGCTGCTTTTGACATCTCTGTCATACACACACCAAATGGGAATATACACTGGAGGCTACTGAAGATGGCTGAATGAACTGAAAGCATGAAAGGAAAGTGCAGTACAATTTGCTTAAGATTGGCATTGATATAGCATGAGTAAACCTAAAGTGAAATGGTTGTGAAATCACAAAAGCCTGTTCTGGCTCTTTTTAGATGTAACCCTAATGCCTCTCCTATCTCTGGAAAGCAGATTCCACCTATTTTTGCTTCTTTTTGAGCTGTTGCTGTAGTCATCTACAGTAATGCTTTTCATTCCAGGGGATGCTGTTGTGGGCCGGAGCATTTATTTCAATTATTGTCCTTTCATTTATTAATTTTCTGCTACATTGCATTAGCTTGTAGAAGTAACAGGAAAATTGTAACATATGAACAGGTTCTTAAACTTTATAATTCAAAACAATAATTCAGAATTTCCCTGCTGAACTTTGGAGAGCTGTATATACAAAAATAAAAGCATAATCATAAGCAAAATGTAATTGCACCTATAATTACAGTAGGCTGCTATTTTATGTGTAGAAGCTCATCCTAGTGTTGTGTTTTCTGGGTGGAGATTTTATGTCACTCTGACAACAGATCCAACCCACATGACCTGTCAGTGCACAGTGAATACAAAACAGCCTATATCATGTCTGTAGTATCTGTAGTTCATAAATCATATAATTCAGTCTCACTCTGTGACTTACTGTTCCATTGATTTATTAGTAATACATTACAAGAAGGTTTATATATATATATATATATATATATATATATATATATATATATATATATATATATATATATATATATATATATGTCAATATTTTGTGTGGCCACCATTATTTTCCAGCACTGCCTTAACCCTGTTGGGCATGGAGTTCACCAGAGCTTCACAGGTTGCCACTGGAGTCCTCTTCCACTTCTCCATGACGACATCACACAGCTGGTGGATGTTAGAGACCTTGCGCTCCTCCACCTTCCGTTTGAGGATGCCCCACAGATGCTCAATAGGGTTTAGGTCTGGAGACATGCTTGGCCAGTCCATCACCATCAGTGGTCGACTTGGAGGTGTGTTTGGGGTCATTATCATGTTGGAATACTGCCCTGTGGCCCAGTTTCCAAAGGGAAGGGATCATGCTCTGCTTCAGTATGTCACAGTACATTCATGGTTCCCTCAATGAACTGTAGCTCCCCAGTGCCGGCAGCACTCATGCAGCCCCAGACCATGACACTCCCACCACCATGCTTGACTGTAGGCAAGACACACTTGTCTTTGTACTCCTCACCTGGTTGCTGCCACACACGCTTGACACCATCTGAACCAAATAAGTTTATCTTGTGCATCATCTTTAGAAGAGGCTTCCTTCTGGGACGACAGCCATGCAGACCAATTTGATGCAGTGTGCGGCGTATGGTCTGAGCACTGACAGGCTGACCCCCCACTCCTTCAACCTCTGCAGCAATGCTGACAGCACTCATACGTCTATTCTGCAAGCCAACCTCTGGATATGATGCTGAGCACATGCACTCAACTTCTTTGGTCGACCATGGCGAGGCCTGTTCTGAGGGGAACCTGTCCTGTTAAACCGCTGTATGGTCTTGGCCACCGTGCTGCAGCTCAGTTTCAGAGTGTTGGCAATCTTCTTATAGCCTAGGCCGTCTTTATGTAGAGCAACAATTCTTTTTTTCAGATCCTCAGAGAGTTATTTGCCAAGAGGTGCCATGTTGAACTTCCAGTGACCAGTATGAGAGAGTGTAAGAGCGATAACACCAAACTTCTCCCCATTCACACCTGAGACCTTGTAACACTAATGAGTCACATGAGGCCCAATTTGGACATTCTCACTTAGGGGTGTACTCACTTTTGTTGCCAGCGGTTTAGACATTAATGGCTGTGTGTTGAGTTATTTTGAGGGGACAGCAAATTTACACTGTTATACAAGCTGTACACTCACTACTTTACATTGTAGCAAAGTGTCATTTCTTCAGTGTTGTCCCATGAAAAGATATAATAAAATATTTACAAAAATGTGAGGGGGTGTACTCACTTTTGTGTGAGATACTATATATATATATATATATATATATATATATATATATATATATATATATATATATATATATATATATATATATATATATATATAGGCACCCTTTTTTTTTTTTTAATACAAACATTATTGTTTTTTTATTTTATGACTTCTACATTATCAAGTCACTACAAAAAACATTTTAGATTCCCAAACAATAGTTTTCTAGCACAAAATTAAATGTTACAGAAAAATGTTTGTATGTGTTTAAAGAAAGCAGCATATTAGAGACCACTTTTCAGACAAAAAACACAATGAAGGCTGCTTGGATTTGCTGCAAAAATAAAATGCCCTGTCTAGGTATTTCATGTATTTTCCACCTGTAGCCAGTTCAGGTATTTCATGTGTCCAGTTCAAGCACACCTGGTGCAGCTAATGAAGCCCTTGATTAGTTGCATCAAGTGTGCTTGAGACAACATCTGTTTTGTATATTTGTGCTGTTGTGAGGGATTCTATTCAGGGGGGTGAATAATTTTGAGACTGGAGAAATCATTATAAGTTGCATTTTCAGTTGAATTTGGGGAAACCACTTTAAGCATTCGTTGTGTTGAACTATTTCAATTGTAAACAGCTGAAAGTCTGTAAATTTTGACAATAAACATGATTTGCAATGGGGGTTGAATAATTTTGATTGCAACTGTGTGTATGTATATATATATATATATATATATATATATATATATATATATATATATATATATATATAATGTGGTTTTATGCTTATGCATGGTTATAGCCTTGCAAAGAAAGTGGCTTGCACAGTTTAGTTTAATGTGGCCATGAGGCACTAAATAACGAGGTCATGAAATAGAAAAATGTGTGTGGCATTTACTTTAGACATGTTCTCAACAATAAAATTGTGCCTATGGTTTAGATCATTTGTGCTCTCCTCTAAAGATACAGTGCCTATGGAGCTCTCTGACAGCATTATGCTCCCAGTAAGTAGGAGAGCTCTCTACGGACTGATTATCTTTAAAGGAGAGCACAAACAAACAAACAAAAAACATGGGCACTTTACTATTAATTCAATAATTTGAAATAGCAAATTGAGAGCATGAATAGTAAATTGTGTACACACATTATGATGACTTCATGTTATTATTCTGGCTATGTTAAAGTAAATTGTGTACACTACCAAATAAAAATCTTTCATGGCCTCTATAGAGCTCCTATAAGCTAAAATGAAAACTCTTAAAAGGCTACTCATAAAAAGGCTATGCAGTCTTTGTATGAAGACAAACAATATGGTCAAATACACCATAATAATAAAAATGCCAGTGTCTCAGGGACATGAGGGACATGCACTTTCAGTTTAAAAAAAAAGATTAATGTAATTCTGTGTTTTGTTACCAAGATATTTGCAGGAAACCTTTATCAAGACACAATTTGAGTATTTTATGGAAAATGTTTCACATTCAAAAACAGGCATTTATGATTGTCTTCAAATGGGATATGCTTAGTGAGGAATCAGTTCACTGTTTTATATAATTTATCTTATTTTCACCAATTATAAACTTAATATCCAGTCAGAAGAACTAGAGAGAAAGCTATGAGTGTAGTACAAGCCCTGTCATAATTTGAACATATTTAGTATTTAACAGAAAGGTGATTAAATCCTGGTTTATGAACATTTGAATTTCAAAGGGTGTGAGCAATTGTTTTGCATTATTGTCGTTTTTAACATGTAAAAATCACCTGCTTCTGCGCATTCAACCACTTCAATAGGGGGCTCAAGGGAAGTGACCTATTTTTAAGGATCACCACTTGATGGCAGTGCACACCAAGCCTTGAAAAGATGTAAAGAAACACATGACCATGCATTATTAACTGGCAGGGAGTTACATTTGTATCAGTGTAATTTTTGAGCGGTGTGATGAGTGGACAGCTGTGCCTATTGTGTTACACCATGTGTTTTTGAAGCTGAGAGAATTGTGTTCGTCTAACATGATCGATATGCATCTCCGCTCTTTGTGGTGGGTAAGAAATTGAAATTGATTTGTAAAGAGTGTTATTCAAAAGGATCCATCCACTGATGCACCAACATTGTCTGTGATGAAATGAGTAGTTGTATAAGGTAACAGGGTGGTATGATGTCTGAGAGTTTAAATTGGTAGCGTGTCAAGGTGAATGCTGTTGTATGAAGTGATTAATGACTCAAGACTACCGTACCTTAAATAAATAAATAAATAAATAAAAAATCAACATGCTTTCGAAGCATAGCACCACACAGAGCAAATGTTGTTTTCACGTCCTTCATTCAAGCCTAATGTGTCTATCTGTGAGGGATGAAAGAAATATTCTATTGTTATTGTTGAGTCGAGGAAGCTAGTGCGCCTTTGGTTTCTTGGTTCCCTGACCATGCTGATTGGGGATACAATTTTCCATGATTTGAACCACTGTATAGTTGCCCTGTGACTCGACATGGTGTTTTTTTGTGGCTCTGGATTTGTACAACATGCCGTTCTTGGCACTAGTACCATGTGGCATCGTGTGCATGTGGCCATCAAAATCCCTGTGATTGGAGAAACCATGTCAATATGAGTCCAGCTTCAGCTTTTTTGTCACTTTTGCTTTGTGTGGGTTTCTTTTTTATTTTATTTATTTATTTTTTACTAACTGTATCTACATCAAAGCATGCAAACTGAAGTCAGTAATATCAGCTGGCACACAGCCAGCACTCATTTAACTTTTATTTAAGTGCCATAGAAATTAACTAATCAAATAGAGGACAAAGGGCCATTAACCTCCATGAGAGTGAGAGACACAGAGAGAGAATGAGCTACAGGGAGATTAATAACATTCACCATTCATTTAGTGGAAAGAGAAGCAGTTAGTGTTCCTCAGCACTGTAGGTAGCACCACATGTGATACAGAAACGAACAAATGAAACATTTCATATAGAGGATGGTATAGAATTATTTATATCAATGTATTTGTATTGATTGGCTTTTATGAGAGTGGAGGAAACTCTATTCTATATTCTCTCTTCTCTTCTGTCTTTCTGGGCAAGTGACAGGGCTGCTTGCTCCAGGCTGCTCGCACACCACACACACACACACACACACACACACACACACACTATACCAATCATTCACCCTGGGGGATGCCCCTCGGACACATACAGGTATGTGTATAAAACAAAACAAAACAAACAAACAAACAAAAAGCCCCTTTGTTTGTTCCTGTTTAAAATGTGACATTTGTTTTTGTTTGAAAGGGAAATGTGACATTTGAGTATTTTTGAGGCAATCTTTTAGAAAAATAATTTTGACATTAGCATTCATAGCATATTGAATGCTGCAAATCTCATAATCCTATAAGTACCTATATACAATAAATGTTTTATTAGAGATGTACATATATTATATCACCCAGGGTATATCCCTGCCTCAAGTCCAGTGTTCCCAGGATAGGCTCTGGATCTGAAAATGAATGAATGGTTGGATGGATGGATGGCTGGATGGATGGATATCTCATGTGATATAATATATGATATAACTGTAGTAATTCCTATCAGCATTAATGCAAACACTTAAAAAAAAAATGTGAGTAAAGGAGATGACACTGACCCTGAATTTGTTTCAACTCGAGTTACCTGGTGTCCAGTTTTGCGTGTCAAATTAGTACACCCTCAGTGCTGCCATTACTCATTTGAGCATACCATTTAGTACAATAATACACCGATTGAGACACAGCAGATTGAAAGCAGTTAGTGGTGGAGTTTGGGATAAAAAGATAAATGAACCCATTATTTTTCAATCACAGATACTTTCATAATGAAATTAAATATGAATCTTTATTTGTTTTATGCATTAGCCTACAGAAGACACAATGGCACAATGAAACAATGTTGATACAATTCCAGAACAAATAATACGCTAGAGAATTTAGGTCCTCCTGTGTTGAATACTTGAACATAATTGGTTGGAATGATGTCTGCTTTTGCAATAGTTCACATGTAATTTGGGATATATATATATATATATATATATATAAATTTTACCATGTTACCATGCATCAGCGGTGTACACATTGTACATACTACGTACATGAGTAGCATTATGTAATTTAGTGACATCTCAAATCGAATCGAACATACATCATTTACCTGCACAAATACCCACAGCCACAAATTATAAAATGATTTGACTTTTTAAAGGCACAGTTTAAAAAAAGAAAAAAAAAGTGCAGATTGTGTCTAATGGGTAAATGTACACTACATCTCACTGAATGTGAGATGTGAACATATGAAGTATGCCATATTGTTGAGCTATTATTATATACCTGAAGTAAAAAGTTGTTTGCTCTAGGCTGAAAACAAGTACATAATGCTACTCATGTACGTAGTATGTACAATGTGTACACCGCTGATGCATGGTAACATGTTAAAATTTTGATGCTTTATTCCACTTCAGCTTTGCCATCTTAATTTCTCACCTATTCATCACTGATTTTGGAAAAGTAAACTTCCTCGACACATCATTTTCAATTTATGGCAAACTAAAGAGCAGAGTCCCTGCTTCTTTCTCGCTGCTGTGACAAGTCTGACTTGCCTGACTTACCCATTAAGGAGAAGGTTTCTCACAACCCCAATTTTGTTGCCATCTCTTTCTCTCTCCCCCACACTCTCTGGTGCTCTCCCTCCATTCCTTCTCTTTTCTTTACATTCTGTCATACACCATGAATCAGATGGCAGGATACTGCATCACAGTGTAGTTCTTTTTGCTCTGGCTGTTCTGACAGTGCAGGAGACAGCCAGGAAGCGGTGTCAGGGGTTGTGCTATATTTGCAGGTTCGAAATGGCTCTTCAATAAAAAGCAGTGACAATAACAGGTGGCTCTGTCATTATGATAAAGGCTCGTGATAACTAATTAAAAGACTATGTTCGTGTACTGATTAGAGGGAAAAAATAGCAAACCTTTGTGAAGGTCATGCTTTTTAAAATGTCATACTACAACAAGCATAGTGTAATACTTATTGATTTGTGCATCATCTAAGCTTGGTGAGATTTCTGTATTTGACAGTTCTACATGAGTGAGCAGGTGCAGATTACTTTGACTGAATGATTTGTTGTGTCGTTCAGCTCCATGAGTTTCACTCCATCATGAGGGATCATAGAGTAGCCCAGGTGCTGAACTAATCCTTAAAAGCCATAGCTGGCATAGTGATAAAACCACAGGCATGCCTCCATATCTCTGTTGACTGCTGAGAGATCATACTCCGTTCAGGCCTCCATCAACAGATGCTTCTCAAACTGCGGGAGGCATCGGCTGGGGTCAGAGACATGAGATTTATAGTTAAAATCAGACATTGAGTTGAGTTTATGGGAGACAAACAGACACATGGAGAGACAGAGGAGACAGAGACAGAGAGAGAGACAGAGAAAGAGAAAGAAAGAGCGAGAGAGTGCGAACTGTATGTCTGTGTCTTCAGCATCAGTAGGAATGGACTGGCAGTGGTAGGAGGGATGTGTTTAACATGCTTGAAATCATCTAGGCCAAGGACCAATGGTGTCAGACTTCAATGTTCTACCTCATTTAACACACCTGATTCAACTCATCAGCTCATTACCAAGGCCTTCATGGGCTGAATTTAGTGTAAAAAAAAAGAAAAACACCAAGACTGTTCAAAACACAGGTCTGATACATGTTCAGACAAATCACAATGTCTTATCCTGTGATATTTTCTGAATAAAAATAGTACAAAATATGCTTCCAGACACAATGCTGTCTGTTAGCCCCCAGCAAAGTATTTCCACAGACTGAACTGTAGCAGAAACAATCAATGCATGAAAAAAAGAAACAAAAACTGCCCACAGTTCATGAATGCATTTAAAAAAACAAAAACAAATAAACATGAATCGTTAGCTTCTGCACCAGCTCCTCGGTTGTTGCTTGTTTTTCACATGCTTTTATGTAAATGAAGTAATAGAAAGTTATGTAAATGTAGAAGTAGACAACTGTAGTTCCAAACATAAACGTAAATCTTTATTCATAATTTTACTGACATGTCCAAAGATAATCATTATTAATTTAGAGCACACATATTACCAAGAGCAATGCTCATTCATGTACTAATTAGGCAAATGTACAAGCAAACGTGACAAAAATGTTCTAATGTGACAAATAATAATTAAAACTCATATACATATCATCTTATCATATTATCTGTGTTACCAGTAGGCAGTTCATCAAAGGAGAGAGTTTTTTTTAAAAAAAAAAATTTTTTTTTTTTTTTATAATTTCATTTAGCCTCTCTGGTTTGATTAGTTAAGTGATGAAATGGTTTGTTCAAAAGAAAAGAAAAGAAAATGTCAACAACAAAAACATAAATGTTTAAAAATTACTAGACAGAGGTATGTGTTTATTCTCAGCAGTCTCATCAGTTCAGAGTTCTGAGCTCCTGTGCAAAACAAAGCAGTTGAAATTAATGTCTTATTTATAGCCATGAAATAATCACTAATGGTTAAGCATTATAAGGTAACTGTTATAAACATTCAGTTATGTCAGTTACTTGGAAGCTAATAACCCTTAATTATCCAACTATCCAACAGTGAAGAATCTTTTTCCTTGCATGTATTCAGCATATAGGGATAAGTAAATAAAAGTACCCTGCTGAAAAAAACAATAGAAACCCTCATAGAATTTGTAATGGTTTTAATGGGAATTGTATTGGTTTTAATGGAAACTGTAATGGTCCCTGTGGGTCTTTACTGGTAATTTGTTGCCTTCCATTGGTGGCATTGTTATGTCTGGTGGATACCATTAAGGACCAATAATAGTAATGGTAAAGGTTTTAATGGTTAGCTGATGGTTTGTAATGGTATTTGTAGTGGAACCGATTAGAATTTCTGTGATCGTTTCTATTGTTTTTTTCAGCATGGTAGAATATTATAGCTATCGCAGGTAAAATACAATTTTAATACTGTTACACATGTTATAAAAGCACAAATTTAAATTTACTTGAATTATGAAAGTAAAATTTAAATAAGTGGTAAATTAGTGCTCCCAGCAAAACCGAGGACGCTCTTGCTTACCGGGAACTAGCTTGAATGCTAATAGCTAGCGTCTATGATACAAGCTGGGTTGGTAAATACAAAATGTAGCTAACCACAGATAAATATTTGTGATTGTGCTGCGATTATGATTTATTATTATAATTAAAAAAAAAAATTTTTAGATTTCAGGGGGAATTTTTTGCATATCATGTTATCTTGGTTCGCACAAGAGGCATCAATTTAAAGATGTATTTTTGGAACCAGCCACCTCAAAGAGTTTGCTTAGGTAAGGTCATGGATGGGAATTATGACATAATCACTTTGGCAACATACATATGCAACCTGGCATGTAACCATTTAAATGATCATTATTCCTGCTGTATTGGAACAATCCTACAGAGCAGTTCTCTAATTACCCAGCTGCTTTACTTTCATTTCTCACGTCCCTTTCACCCATTTTGGTGTAAGATACTGTGTTTGTGTGTAGGTGTACAAGCAGACAATTGCTGGGAGATTTGTAGGTATTAGAGAATAAATATATCAAGGCATCAGATTCTCCTTCTGTTCTTGAGTTTTGAATTTTAGAATTTGGTGCTTAATCAAACTGTGTGAGGGAAAAAATATGTCGATTATAAAGTAAAATTAAAGTTCTGCTAATAGCACACATCACCAGTGCAACTGTACACTTACCCAAACCAAGCACCTGCTATTATTTATCAGCACCTAACCCTAACCCTAACCTTAAAGACAATGCAAATTTGAAATCACAACGCATTTTTCTTCTGTATTACGACAGATTTCTGAATGAAACAGGCTACTCGGGGAGGAAATAATGTAGGTCCGGACTCTGGGTCTGTGTGGAGTTTCACATGTTCTCCTTGTGCCTGCACGGGTTTCCTCGGTTTCTCTTGTTTTCCTCCCAGCTCCAAAAACATTGGATTGGATCTGTTAATTTGCCCTTAGTTGTAAAAGAGTATGCAAATGTATGTGTGCATTCATCCAGGGTGTATTCCATCCTTAGACCCAGTGTTCCTGGGATAAGCTCCTGATCCACTGCAGCCCAGATCAGAATAAAGTGCATGGTTACTGAAGTTGAGTGAATGAATGGACTGATGTTTCTATACATTAGGATTTGACTGGCTTGCAATAAATGGCTGACAGATGACAGATGGGGATGCTTGTGTATGCATGGTAATGTAGTTAAAATACAAAAGTTGTTTTGAGGCAAGTCATGATACAGAAGAACAGTTAACAATTTTAATGTTTATTCATGGAGCCAGGAAGATACTGTACAATTGTCAGTTATGTACATCTCACACGTGACAGTGTACACCAAAGATTGTTGTGGAGTTCAAGTGATAAATACAGGAAGTACCCAGATAATCAGCTTCATGCTGTGTGTGTGTGTGTGTGTGTGTGTGTGTGTGTGTGTGTGTGTGTGTGTGTGTGTGTGTGTTTGTGTGTGTGTGTGTGTTTGTGTGTGTGTGTGTGTGTGTGTGTGTGTGGTGAAGGGGTGTTACCATACATGTAGACTCCAGAATGAATAATTATGTCTAATGATTGCTAAAGCCACCTGGCACTTGAAAAAAGTCTTAATTTGGCTCCTTTAAAGGCTGTCTGATCATCCTCATGAGAACAGCAATTACCAGCATAATACACTGGAAAGATACTGCCACTGCCTGTTGAGTAATTTGTCTTGAGAGTTTCAAACGGAAAAAAAAAACAGTTTACAAATATTTATATAAAGAAATTGCGAGCCTTGGAAAAAAATAGAATTCCTGGGGATTTTCAATCATGCAGGTTGCCTGAATGCAATAAAGGCTCTGTGACTTTTGGTGAGATTATGCTGAGTGATGGCTGTTTGAACTGTTTTGGTTGGGGAAGGGAACACTTGAATCTACACTGTTTGAGTAATGAATGCTCTGGTGCCACCGCAGTGCACTGTTTCTTTCCTCTCGTCTTGTGCTTTGTCACCCTGAGGCTCATTTCATCCCAGCTCTCCTCGCAACTCCCAAAACACACTCACAGGAAACTAGAAACTGCACTCGTTTGCATCATTAATATCAAACTCACCACTGGGAGGAGAGCAGTGCAGTTACTGCAATAGGACAAGCTGATATAAAGATCATAACAATGATTAGTCAGTGTGTCTCATGGTTAAAGATAAATATTTTACATTTTAGTGAAGAGGTGACAGTGTCAGTGATGGTTCAGGCTTCATTGTTTGTTCCTCATGTTATTTCTCCTGAAATTGTCGAAGATGAACCTGAATTAGGTTTTTAGGTAGGAATAAAAAGCTCAATTATTGTAGATTCATGGTCCCTTCATAAAAGTAGATCACTGAAGGCTTTTGGGCACTTTGGAAATAAGTTTGATACTCAAATTCTGAACTTTATTGCCTTTTACCACTTCTGCATGGAATATAGAAGGTTTCAGTGCTCAGTGGTAGCTAATTCTTTATTTGTATAAGTACAACCTACTGATAGTAGTCTGATCTGGCTTTTTTTTTGTAGACTAATGCTCTAAGAACATCCTGCAGCATCATCATCAGGAAGATTAAGGAGCTCACTGTCCACATCATCAAGCTGAGTGTGAACCCCAAACCTATCTCTATCAGTGGAACTGCTGTTGAGAGTGTTGACAGCTTCCAAGCTCACATAATTCAAAACTTATCATGGATCATCCGCATCTCCACTATTATCAAGAAGCTCACCAACTCCTAGATTTTTTTTCTTCAGGAGGCTGAGGAAGATCACCCTACACCTGCAGATCCTCAGCAATTTCTATAGATGTAAACATGAAGAACATATTGACCAGCTGCATCACAGTCTGTATGGCAACTCCGCTGTGCCTGACCACAAGGCTGTGCAACAGGTGGTGGTTAGGGTGCGTAGGGTCCCTGGTGATACTGAGGAGAGCCTGGAGATCTCATGCACCCCACCCTCCACCTGTTTATTCTCCTACCGTCTGCTATCAGACACACAACCAGATCGAGGGAGAGCTTTTACCCCAGAGCCGTGAAGCTGCTGGTTCCAACTCACACACACACACACACACACACACACACTACACCCACACCCACACCCACACTGGTTTCTAAACTGTGAAGCTTGTGGTTCCCACTCATACACACTGGTTTCTAAACAGTGAAGCTGCTGGGCTCAACTCCTACACGCACTGGTTTTTAAACAGTCAAGCTGCTTGTTCCCACTCATACACACACTTGTTTTTTTTTATACTCTGGATTGTTATTCAGTATTCATGCAGACCTGGACTGTTGCAATTTCGTTATCCACTCAATCAGGAGTGTGCAACACATTTGTCATTCATGCAATCAGAAGTGGAATAATCACGCCTGCTATAACAGTAATGCATAGGATGTTACCCCTATAAGCTATAAAAGTACTACCTCTTTCTCATTTGCATATACTTTTGTTTAATATAGCTATTTCTTCCATTATAATGTTTTTTGCACCATATCTACTGCCATATCTTATACCAACAGTACTGCAGTACATATTGTCTTGCACTGTTTGTCAGTCTTGCACCCCTTTTTTCACATTATTATTATTATTATTATTATTATTATTATTATTATTATTATTATTAATTCACGCTTCATCAAATAACTCTAATTTTTAGACCAATCTGTAGTTTAGTCAGCCACGTTACAAATTTACTTGTTCTCACATGTTGATCATTCAAGTAAAAAAAAAAGAAAAAAAAAAAGGGCATGTAATGATGATTATGAATCAGCAGTGGAGTCTGTGGGTTCTACCAAGTGGAGCCGTTTGTCCCAATGCTGCTGTGCAGTCAAATATAAACCCACTAGACCATCTCAGTGCAAGTGAGTAGTGGCATGCCCTGCTTATTGGAATATTTGATTTATTCCTGGGTGCACAATACACTCTAAAAGGTGATGCACTCTATCAATGACACATAAAATTGACATTTTGTAGTAATTGTCACAAGTTAAATGACCAAAAACAGATCAGTCACATGAAAAAAGGAAATGTACACCCTTACATTTATCACACCTTCAAAGCCATAAAATTAGAATCAGGGAGTGCAGGTTGAACCTATCTTATATACCCCTTTTATATCTAGTGTCTGGTGTTCTCTTTGCTATTGAGGTGTGTGGTGTCATAATGCCAAGATCTAAAGAGTTCTATAAGGCCTTCAGAAAAAAAGGTTGTGGATGCCTATGAGTCTGACAAGGGATTTAAAAAGATCTCCAAATTATTTTAAATACATCATTCCACTGTGAGGAAAGCCCAAGAGCAGACCATCTGATACAAAAAGAAGTCTCCAAGAACCCCAACATTTTACCACAGGATCTGCTAGTAAGTCTTGCAACTGTTGGTGTCAAAGTGCATGCTTCTACAATCAGAAAGAGATTGCACAATTTTGACCTGCATGGGAGGCATGCCAGGAAAAAGCCTTTGCTGTCTAAAAAGAACATTAAAGCAATACTACAGTTTGCCAGTGAGCATATAGGCAAAGACCAGACCTTTTGGAATAATGTGCTCAGGACAGACGAATCAAAGATAGAGTTGTTTGGCTACAGTAACAACAGACATGTTTGGCACTGACCAAAAACAGCTTTTCAGGAGAAGCACCTCATACCAACTGTGAAGTACGGTGGTGGAAATATTATGGTTTGGGGTTGCTTTGCTGCCTCAGGGACTGGACATCTTACATTCATTGATTCATGAATCTATGAATTCTGCATCATATCAAAGAGTGCTTGAAGATAATGTGGTCATTTGTCCAAAAGTTGAAGTTGAACCAAAAGTTAGACCTTTCAACAGGATAATGATCCTAAGCACATTAGCAAATCCACCAATGAATGGCTCAAAAAGAAGAAATGGAGGGTTATGAAATGGCATAGTCAAAGCCCGGATTTGAATCCCACTGAAATGATGATTTGAAACGGGCAGTACATGCAAGAAAACCCTCAAACATTTTTCAACTGAAAGAATATTGCATGGAAGAGACTGGTGGACAATTAGGCAAAATGCCTATAAAAAGTTATTTCTGCTAAAGGGGGCAAGACTAGCTTCTGAGGCTAAGGGTGTACTTACTTTTTCCACAGAAGAATATTACATCTATTGATGTGTCTGTTGAATAAATTATTGAAAACGCTAATTTTCCTTGTGGTTTTGTTCAAGTGTATCAACTTTATTAATAGGCACTGTTTCAAAGATGTTTCAAATGTTTGCTTATCCAAATATGTCAAAAAAGCCAACAATTTCCATAGGGTGTACTTATTTCTTCACATGACTGTAGATTGTACACAGCAAACATGGATATGTAAGGTTTTTTTAGGATAGACTCCAATGAGTCATTGTTAACTGACATTTTTTTTTTTTTTTTTACTATCAGTGATTCATTAATCTTGAATGACTTGTACAAGCATAATAGATCTCTGAGATATGTGATTTGAGGTCAGGGTTGGGGAGCCAATTGTGGTGGCATGGCTTATTTCAAGGATGGCAGATGTCACCCATGTGGCCCGCCTGTGATGACATGTTATTAGAAAAAAACAGACCATCCAGGGATGAAATAATGACCCTACTTGGTAGAAGAGAAACTGGCAGAAATTTTGCCCTGACAATGCTATGCCACTGCTGAATTTAGTGACAGTACTGCTGTGCCATGCATACGACTACATGAAATTTTCAACAGGGAAAGCTTGCATAAAGCAAAAACAAGTTTCTATGCTACTGGAAATATGCCTCATTCCTATACACACTCCTCTTGAATCCCATCTATAGCTACCATATGAATTCTTGGCATTAAATGTGCAGGTCTGACCACCAAAGATCTTTTAAAGACATTGTGGCCAAGTGGCCAGTGAGCACTTTGTAAGCTTTTATTTGGGTAAACTGCAGTCTGCCGTTTGATTGGGGGCACAGAAGTGGTTGTCTACTGGGTGATAGTGGATGTCCTCTCCTGTCTGTTTGCTACTACTAGTTGCTAAGCCACATCCCATAGCTATGGAACATGTCTCCAAGTAGCATAGGAGAAAGAGCAATATGCATGTAGTGAAAAAAAGAATTAAACAAGTAGACAAGTCAGGAGGCCTTAGGAGAACACCAGAGAAGAAAAAAACCTCAACTAAGTTTCTAATAGAAGAGCAGAACACCAGGCTACAGTGGAAAAAATTTAAGAAACTTTCAAATAACGTGTTTTATCTATCTATCTATCTATCTATCTATCTATCTATCTATCTATCTATCTATCTATCTATCTATCTATCTATCTATCTATCTATCCATCCATCCATCAATCCATCCATCCATCCAAACATCCATCCATCCATCCATCCATCTATCATAAGGTGCCAATTCTAATAACAAAACATGAAAATTTCCAAATGTAGAAACACTAATTTCACAACAGTGTCCTCCAAACAAGTATGGTTTATTAATTTTTTAAAATCAAAATATGCAAGGCAGTGTTTTACAGTCTGTGCTCACTGTGAAAGATAGTTTGTGTCAATATTAAAGGCTTTTCATGTTGTGTCTGTAAGAGTAGATTTCCTTTTCTTTTATTATTAATATCAAATTTCCTCACAGCTTCCCTGACACTCTTGCACCTTCCTTTTTTTCTATTAGCACCTAGTTGCCATTGTTTTGTGGAAATCATTGCTTGCTTGACTGTGACAGCCACATACAAGGTCATCTCCTTTTTATGTTTGTCTTTATGTGACAACCTGCCATGCGAGTTAGACAATAATATAACATGTTCTATCTTTTCCTGAAGCAAATATAATTTCTGTTGTAACAGTTGACATTGCATTTATTGTCTTCCATTTAAAAATGTCTATTTATACAGTGATTGACTCCTCTATAGAATTTACCCATAGATAGCAGAAATGGTTGTCTGAGTATCAAATGTTGCTTCTTTTTGTCTGATGTGGGCTGGGGCAGTGTCAACACAGAAGTTTACTATCAGTCTTTATAATGTCAGCAATATACATTTTCATATTTAAAATGAACTTATACAAATTGTACACAGCAAACATGCGTTTTTGATGGATTCCGACAAGTCATGGTAATTCACAAGCTTCTCTTCATAGGTTTCTCTAAAACACAGCTGCTATGATTACAGGATTTGACATTAGCAGAGACAAGTATTGCTATTTTCTGTCATCTTATCTAACACCTTATTGCGTTAAGCTAAGTCTGGTCCTCCTGTGCAGCAATTTATTTTGTATACACACTGTATATACACGTCTCTTGAAAACTGTGAAGTGTTTTTCATGAGACAACAATGTCTTATTACGGATTGGTTTATCTTATTGATTCATCTTATTTAAGACTTAAAATACCAAGCTGCACTTGTATACAACAAAAAGTTGATACATATGTATTTAAATAAGATATACTGCTGTAATCCTCAATAGTTACATTATATTATAGTTTATGTGTAACTGAACAGTTATAAGAGACAAACTGGACTATTGGTAGCAACCACTGAAGATAATTCTGTTAATCCAAAATGTGATTAATAAACTAAGATAATATAAACTATAATATATAGTAAGAATTAAAATGTGAACACATTTAAAAAAAAATAATTTCTGGCTGTTACAGGAAGATTATAATATAGTTTATTTTTATCTTGTGAGGAAAGAACTGATTGCTAGGAGAGAAGGAGTGTATGCCCTCACTATCCAGTATAGACTATTTTTTCTTGTCTCATGTTTCACATCTAAATCAAACTTTTATTATTTTTTTTCTCTATATTTTCCCCTCCATACCTAGCCTTTTTCACTGTCACATCTGACAGCACCACAATGTCAGTGGATCTTGAGGGAGTAATTTATCATTATGTGGGAACAAGTCATAAGTATCTGAGATGGAGCTCATACATCACGGTCATGTTTACCTGTGGAGGATTCAGGTTGATTTTTATCAGCAGCTTGCCGTGCTCTGACACACTACAGCACAGAAAGAAGATTGTGATTTGTGTGCTGCTGGAGAATGGAGTAGTGTGCTTATTTCATTTTCATTATTTTTATGATTTGTATCAGTGTTACAAGATCAACAATAATGTATGTAATAGCAACATAACATTACAACTTGAACAGTTTATAGAAAGTAATTGCACACTATGTAATAGTTAAAAATAATACTATTAATTAGTTATTAATTCACAAAATATCTGAAATTGCAGAAGTCTGACTATCTATAAACTAGCACATGTAATAAAAGTGTGAAAAGACCTTTGTTGCTACCCTTAATGACTGTGGTGTTTATGAGGTTTACTTTAGGTCCTGGGGAGATGAGGGCTGGATGATGGGAGTCAGAGGCCAGATTGACACACACATCTGTCATTGTACAGCATGGGTAGAAAAACAAATCTATCCCCATCGAATGTGTCACTTTATCTACCCTTTGGAACGCTGCATGTCCCTGCAGGGAAACCTCATGGAAAGTGCCACGTATACCATCACGCGGAAGAAAAACACATGTCTGGACCAGACACTAGAGAGTAACAGCAAAAATGATTGATATGTGATATAATGAACGGTGACATCTTTTTTTCACTCTCAGGGAAAAGATTAGGGGACTGTTTGCTACTTGCTGTGAACACTGATCATAGCATTAATTTGTTGAACTTTTGATTGACAACTATAAGTTACACCTCAGTTTGATTCTTGCGATTTTTGTTCTTTCCCACCTACAGACACCTTTCAATTAATACTTTACTCATCCAGTCTAATTTACATATCAGTGTGGAGTCAATAAGTCACTTAAACAGTGATGAAACACAATTACACAAGAACCCTTCACTAAGCTTCAATTAACTACCAATTTACACTGATTTTCATCAGAGTGCCATTGTTAAAAAAAAGCTTAATGTTTGCCTTAATATATTCTTCAATTATTCATTCGCAATCTGCTGTCCCAATAATTAGCATTTCAATCAACAAAGACCCAGGTGAAAAAAATATTAAATAAGTCAATGAATAATAGATCATGTAAATCAGTGTAGTCCAGTAATTTTATCAGTTGCAATAGTTGCTTAGCTTGTTAAACCTTGTGGTAGATATTACAAGTTGTTATATTCTTACTAAAATCATGAGTGCACTGACATTTTGTCCAAGTAAAGTGTGAGGACAGGGCTACACTTTTTGTTCGGGTTAATAGTATTTTGTGCTTCAATGAAAGGTGACCTCATCTATCCTGCACACTAAAGAGCCCAGGTAGGGCTCATTACTTCGTTTAGGTGAAGCCTCATTAAGCAGGACCCTCGTTGGCCCCCACTTTTCCTGAGAGTCTGCAGTCACCAATATGACAAAGACACTGAAGAATAAATGTGGACTGCATTCCTGTTCACTCAGTGCTTTGGCTGATAGTGAGTACAGTTTGGCACAAATGTGCATTCTTCCATTAACCTGTTAACCTGCAAAGACCTGTCAGCGGGTCCAGTATTACATTCCTCCAAAATGTGAGCAGTACATGTGATCGGACACAATTGTTTACAGACAATGGAACGATGTCCATCCATTTTCTGTACCGCTTATCCTACACAGGGTCATGGGGAGCCTATCCCAGGGGACTCGGGGCACAAGGCAGGGGACACCCTGGACAGGGTGCCAAGCCATCGCAGGGCACATTCACACACTACGGACAATTTGGAAATGCTAATCAGCCTACAACGCATGTCTTTGGACTGGGGGTGGAAACCAGGAATTGAACCAGGAATTGAACCCCCAACCCCGTAGGTGTAAGGCGAACTTGCTAAACACCAAGCCACCATGCCCCACTGGAAAGATGTTTTTTATCTGATTGGTCACTGCTACGTGGCTGCCACTTGTTTGAAACCAGCTCAACTTTTCTTACCATGCCATGACTCAAGCTCTCGCAGCTCTTTATCCCACAATCCCTAGAGCATTTTTGCTTCTCCCCGCTGGAAATGAATAGGAGCAGAATCTCAGATGACAAATTCACTTGCATTGGACTCTATATGTGGAGATAGATTATGTGGACAGATTCTATGGAGCATCTGCCATAGTCCCTGTGAATGAGTTGTTACTATAAAAATGATACCATAGTACAACAAGTGCATTAATATAAGGTTATCTTTTGAATAACACCCAGCACCACTATCAGAACCATGCTGTTATAGAAAATTAATCAACGCCTTCTGACCAATCAGATTTGAGAATTCACCAGGACCGTGGTGCAATATACTATACGACTAATCACTGAAAAATAAGCCTTGAGTGTAAGGATTTAATTAATAATTTTAAGAGTATTGCTTTTCTGTTTACTAAACCCTCCTGTTCCTCATCCACTGACTTTGTATGGATTAAGGTGAAAGTTAAGCTTCACATCAGTTCTCATGATTTCAAATTTGTAAGAATCCGAACAAAATAGAAAACCAATATATTTTATGAAAGATTTGAATGGAATTGATTATGTGTAGAGATGGGCTTAGTACTCAGAGATACAAAATGTAATTAAATTGCATTGATATAAGCCTTATAGATTCTTTGCCACACATCACCATATTATCAGTTCTACTTTACTCAGAAGTACAGAAATCCGTACTTGGGTTTCTTTTAAACATGGATTTTATTCAGCTCATTAAGAATTCTATTAGAGATTCTAGCATACTGCAAACATGCTCATATTAAGTGAGGGTTTTAATACATCTGACAGCTATTGATGGTTCAGTGCTATCTGTATTCTCCTGGTGTTTGGTAAGAAGGTTATTACTGAACAGAAAATACATTTTACAAGAGGTAAACCATCGATTTAAGCTAAGATTATGGGAAAAAAACAAAGGTCAAATTTGCATTTTTTTTTTACTCAATCATGTTGTGTCCTGCATCAGCAGAGAATCAGACAATTGTGTTTCACAGAAATAATGTCTTAAAAGCAAAGTGATGGTGGGCGATGCTCAAGGTTAATCGTATTTTTGTATCGCTACCATGCAGTCGGCACAGAAATGATTTCAGCTGAACGCAGGAATAGTTTAATTTCTGCATCCTAATTAGACTGACCTATTCATTTTCAGCACAATATGTAAATAGTGATCAGTCTCCCAACTGAAGTTAAATCATTCTGACAGGTAAGATCCTGAAGCCCTATCAACTGCATTAAGACATAATTAAAATCCCAATAACTTAGCTGCAATAATACATACCATTTCATCCTGTCCCGTGGATGTAAAAATGTGCATTTATTTATAATTAGACCCATAGTTTTTTTTTTTTTTTTCTCTCTCCAATTTTCCAGACCACCGTGGCAGTTTATACTCAAAGGTTGACAGTTGTGCGATTAGCACAGAGAGCCAAAAGTGAGAAAGGTATTATACCACCATCCATGAATCATTGCTTGTGCTTCTGATTAAACCAATCAAACAACAGCTTACATACACACACACACACACACACACGCACGCACGCACGCACGCACGCACACACACACACACACACACACACACACACACACACACACACACACACACACACACACACACAAATAAGATCAAATACTTATTTCCCTCATTAAAATGCAAATCAATTTATAACTTTTTTGAAATGTGTTTTTCTGGATTTTTTTGTTGTTATTCTGTCTCTCACTGTTAAAATACACCTACCATTAAAATTATAGACTGATAATTTCTTTGTCAGTGGGCAAACGTACAAAATCAGCAGGGGATCAAATACTTTTTTCCCCCACTGTATACCTGTCCTCTAAACACAGTTAATCGAAATCAACATCACATAAGCATTTAGTTTGCTTTTCTCATTTTGAAGGTGTGTTAATATTAAACTCAGAGATAGCTAGCTGCAGGGGGTCATCATGAAGCACCCTTTAATGGGTTCTGTTTTCCTGTGGAGATGCCAGGCTCAGGTCAAAACTTTCAAATCAATTCCTTATCAAACTAAGGATACTGGGAACAGAGTAATTTAGGTTCAAATTAACTGTACTGAAGAAGCTATGGACATCTAATTGAAAAGAAATAATTTAATAAAAAAAAAAAGTGATGTTTTCTGTCCTCCTTGGTCATAGCTAGACTGTGACAGTCTTCCATTAAAGCTTTGGATTAAAATGTTTTTTTTTTCTTCCTCATTATGACCAAATATATGAAGCCTTGCCCTCAGTTAATAACACAATTTCAAAGGCACATTTGGTTCTACATTCAAGACTTAATCAACGTATTATTCCAATAGACACTTTGCCTCTAGACATTACATTTTAACAGCAGAACACTTCTTGCAGAGGAATCGATACTTTACCTTCATGATGGCAGCTTTTTATCTAATAATGTGAATATTATTATTTTAAAAACTGCTTTTTTGGTTTTAGATTATATTCTGCAATCCGAAAAAACAAGTGCAAGCTTTATTTTATCTCTCATATATGCGGTACACTATATGGCCAAACGTTTGTGGACACCTGACCATCACACCTATACAGGTGCATCTCAATAAATTAGAATGTCATGGAAAAGTTCATTTATTTCAGTAATTCAACTCAAATTGTGAAACTCGTGTATTAAATAAATTCAATGCACACAGACTGAAGTAGTTTAAGTCTTTGGTTCTTTTAATTGTGATGATTTTGGCTCACATTTAACAAAAACCCACCAATTCACTATCTCAACAAATTAGAATATGGTGACATGCCAATCAGCTAATCAACTCAAAACACTTGCAAAGGTTTCCTGAGCCTTCAAAATGGTCTCTCAGTTTGGTTCACTAGGTAAGCCACAAACATTCATTGCCAAAGAAGCTGGCTGTTCACAGAGTGCTGTATCCAAGCATGTTAACAGAAAGTTGAGTGGAAGGAAAAAGTGTGGAAGAAAAAGATGCACAACCAACCGAGAGAACCGCAGCCTTATGAGAATTGTCAATCAAAATCGATTCAAGAATTTGAGTGAACTTCACAAGGAATGGACTGAGGCTGGGGTCAAGGCATCAAGAGCCACCACACACAGACGTGCCAAGGAATTTGGCTACAGTTGTCGTATTCCTCTTGTTAAGCCACTCCTGAACCAAAGACAACGTCAGAGGCGTCTTACCTGGGCTAACGAGAAGAAGAACTGGACTGTTGCCCAGTGGTCCAAAGTCCTCTTTTCAGATGAGAGCAAGTTTTGTATTTCATTTGGAAACCAAGGTCCTAGAGTCTGGAGGAAGGGTGGAGAAGCTCATAGCCCAAGTTGCTTGAAGTCCAGTGTTAAGTTTCCACAGTCTGTGATGATTTGGGGTGCAATGTCATCTGCTGGTGTTGGTCCATTGTGTTTTTTGAAAACCAAAGTCACTGCACCCGTTTACCAAGAAATTTTGGAGCACTTCATGCTTCCTTCTGCTGACCAGCTTTTTGAAGATGCTGATTTCATTTTCCAGCAGGATTTGGCACCTGCCCACACCGCCAAAAGCACCAAAAGTTGGTTAAATGACCATGGTGTTGGTGTGCTTGACTGACCAGCAAACTCACCAGACCTGAACCCCACAGAGAATCTATGGGGTATTGTCAAGAGGAAAATGAGAAACAAGAGACCAAAAAATGCAGATGAGCTAAAGGCCACTGTCAAAGAAACCTGGGCTTCCATACCACCTCAGCAGTGCCACAAACTGATCACCTCCATGCCACGCTGAATTGAGGCAGTAATTAAAGCAGAAGGAGCCCCTACCAAGTATTGAGTACATGTACAGTAAATGAACATACTTTCCAGAAGGCCAACAATTCACTAAAAATGTTTTTTTTTATTAGTCTTATGAAGTATTCTAATTTGTTGAGATAGTGAATTGGTGGGTTTTTGTTAAATGTGAGCCAAACTCATCACAATTGAAAGAACCAAAGACTTAAACTACTTCAGTCTGTGTGCATTGAACTTATTTAATACACGAGTTTCACAATTTGAGTTGAATTACTGAAATAAATGAACTTTTCCATGACATTCTAATTTATTGAGATGCACCTGTATATGGTTCTTCCCCAAACTGTTACCACAAAGTTAGAAGCACACAATGGTATAGGATGTCTTTGTATGCTATTTCCCTTCACTGGAACTAAGAGACCCAAACCTGTTCCAGCATGACAGTGTCCCTGTGTATGAAACAAGCTCCAAGAAGACATAGTTTTTCAAAGTTGGAGTGGATGAACTCGAGCAGCCTGCAGAGAGCCCTATCCTCAACCCCACTGAACACCTTTGGGATGAACTGGAATGCTGACTGCACCCCAGACCTCCTCACCTGACATCAGTGCCTGACCTCACTAATACTCTTGTGGATGAATGAGCACAAATCCCAACAGCCACGCTCCAAAAACTACTGGAAAGCCTTCCCAGAAGAGTGGAGGATATTATAACGGTAAAAAGGCGGACTAAATCTGGAATGGGATGTTCAAAAAGCACAAGTGTTATTGTCATGCATCCACAAACCTTTGGCCATACACTGTACTTCTGTACTGTACATATACTGTATCCTAATTTTGTTTATGATTTCTAAGCATTGCATTTCCAATGGAAATTAGCACAAAACATGTTTGTATGTCAGTAAAGAAGGTAACATATTATGTAATAGACCACATTTCAGAAAAAAAAAAAAAAATAAATAAATAAAAATAATAAAAATCCCAGCGGTCAGGGATTGCATGAAAAAACAAAAGCAAGTGTGACAATCAAAGTCTCCAGAGGCAGGTCTCCAAGATACTTAGAAAAACTTACCAACCCTATAAAACTGCACAAAATGTACCCGAGGCTACTGATGCATTTTAAAGGCAAAGGGTTGTCATGCCAAATATTCACTTTTTTTTTTTTTTAGTTTAGTGCAGTTTACTGCTCCTTATAGAAGTTTTTATGAAAATGTATCATTTCATTATTTTTGAAGGCATATTTTCTTTACAGTATTTCTTTATATACATGTGCCTATGACTTTTGAACAGTACTGTATGTAGTATGTAGTGATATAAGGCCAGCTTTTCAAAATCTGGCATTCAAAATTTGATGCTGCAGTGTTATTTCTGAAAATACTCTGGTTTTCCTCTCAGCTGATACACAAGGTCACACAAGTGTATTTTCCTGTCTTTGAGCAATGGCTTATTTTTATTTTTTATTTTTTTTGCCTCATTGTTGCATCTTAATAATTCCCTGCAGCCATAAAAACAATTCTGTAATGTAAAATTTAAAATGTATATGAATTTTAACAGGCAAGAATAATTTCAATAGAAATCACTTGTGACCTTCATTCTAACCACATGTATTCATAACCAGGTCGGCTCGTGTTAAGTATTATGAGTTTAAAAATGTGAGACAGTGTTGGTTCAACTTTGTTAAAAAAAAAAATCATTACACAGTGCAATTTCAGTCACTGTGTTTTTGGCAGTTGGTCATCTGTAGCTTTGCCTCTGCTGCTTCATTCTAAAGGGTTTTCAAACATGACTCAAAAAAAGGTGGGGGGGGGGGGTGGCATAAGAGGACATTGCAATACTCTGCACTCTCTGGTAAGCACTGATGACAATTAGAGGGTGGAGATTTGAGAGTGAAAGCCAGACTTGAGGTATAGGTGAGAGACACTTAGTGTCAATCTACCATTTTGAGTAGTGCATAATACTATGCTTTCATAGCACCAAGGCATTATGTGCAGCACTTTATACCCATTTGGTGCTTGGAAATTGCTGCCATATTGATGCCAAATCAAACCAGCTGACTCATATGATGTTCTGACAAGTAGCAGGTCAATAATTCAGCATTGATTTGACATTAGAATTAGCTTCACAATTTTCACATCTGTTCAAGATGAACACAACTGTGGCCAGAGATTTTAGTAGATATTAACTTTAACACATAGACATATGCGCACACATCACAATAGTGTTATGGCATATGCATGCAGACGCACACACACACACACACACACACACACACATACACACACACACACACACACACACACACACACACACACACACACACACACACACACACACACACACACACACACACACACAATTACACACACAGTATTGTTGCGGTAGACAGTCAGCTTCCAGCCCAGGTCTGTGGGCAGAGGATCCCAGAAGCTCAAATCAGTATAATAAAAGGTGACAGGCCACTATCATATTGCAAAATAAAGCCCACACATTATGATTGGATTCTTAGACAGTACTACTGCCTAGCAGGGGGAAAAGTATAATAAAACTGCCTAATGTGATGAGGTTTGGACAAGGTTTAAATTAACAAAGACAGAAATATTTTGTGACTCCTGTGGACAGAGTAGTCAATTTGGTACAATATAATATGGAAAATAATGGTAGTTGCTCATGAACTGGCCACACACACACACACACACACACACACACACACACACACACACACACACACACACACACACACACACACACACACACACACACACACACACACACACACACACACACGCACACAGAGATTGTCAGGATTAGTCTTTGTATTTTAGTGATGGTACAGGAAGAATCACTACTTCCTGTCAGTTAAACAGTCAGATCTTACTTTGAAACATGTCACTACAGTCTTCCAAGTTGTGCTCAATCAAGGCTGTGGGATCAATTCTATTTCAAATTGCTCAGTAAATTGCCCTCCATCATTGTAGCAGTAATAGCACTGCATCTCATATTATTTGCATTTCCACAGAATGAGAGCAACTGCTATAGAACCTGCTCCAGCCCCCAATGCATGCTAGTTTTAATCTTTAGAAATAGGCTCACCGTAGTAATTCCTACAGTGGCACATATACACATACACATACTTATACACATATTTTAATATTTGTATTTGATTAAAAAATATTTATTTGAATTTAGATAATTTTTGCATATCATTTGATCCAAAGCATCACAATGGAAAAAGGATACAATGCTGGACATGAGAGTTAAGTTTCACTGGATAATAAAATACGGTTCAGTTGAATTCCTGTGATTCAGACTCAAAATTTTCAAATAACCAGCAATGAGCTATGATTTGTATTTCTGCAGGATAAGACAAACTGTTATAGAACCCTTACTACATCTACCACTGGGTGAAATGCATTTTTTTTTTTAATTAAGCATGGCCCAGATGTATTCTTTTCACTATTCTGGCAGAGTGGTTTGTCTCTGATTCCCTGTTCCTGTATGTTTGTTTCATCTGTCCCTGTTCAGACCTCCTGACCAATCATTCTGTTCTACCTTCCACAATGACTAGGATAAAATTAGTACAGTTATCAGCCATGAGCTTTAATTAACTACAGTGTATGTTCTGATTTGTTGGTCATGCAAGACTTCATGATTTAATGTGTGTCCTTTTAATAGGTACTGGCAACACTGAGGCACTAGCACTGACACAGAACCTGTCAAACAATTCCAACTTCATACAATTCTTCTTCTTCTTCTTCTTCTTCTTCTTCTTCTTCTTCTTCTTCTTCTTCATATTATTGTTGTTTTTGTGGTTAGTGATAGAGTACATGTATCTACATTGTAAGACTATGCCAATTGCAGGGCACAGCTGTGGAGGCGAAAGGAAAATAAAAATATTAAGGAGAGTTTATGATTTATTATAGTGAAACATGACCAGTTGATTATATTACACATAAAATATGAGAATGGCCTCTGGCCAAAGCAGCCTAATTACAGGCTAATGTAATTCAATGGTCATAATTCCTAGCCACAATATAGCCAAATTAAATGTTTAAAATGTCTCTATCTGTCTCTTGTTCTTGTTCTCTCTCTCTCTCTCTCTCTCTCTCTCTCTCTCTCTCTCTCTCTCTCTCACACACACACACACACACACACACACACACACACACACACACACACACATTCCTACATTCATTCATTTATTCATTCATTCATTCTGTCCACTGTACAATTTCTTCAAACTATTAAACCAAACTACTTCAGCATATGTCCAATAAGGTATGTTGCTATCATGCATAATTTTGAAGGTAGGATATTCTTTTATTATGCACACTCATGGTGTGATCACTGGGCACTGTAGCAAATTCAAACTGTGAATAAAAATAAATGTGTGCATGAATGTCTCAATTAGTGTGTTTAATATGGTTTGGTAAGCTTGTGCTTCCTGTACATAAACAAAACAAAACAACAACAGCAACAAAAAAATCTCTTTTACATTTTGTTGCCTAGTGGCAAAGTTATGCAAAGAGTAACTTCAGTAATACGAGAATACAGGAGGTAATATATAATGTAAATTGATTAGATATGCATTATATGTAAAACTATAAGAGAAGTATTTTCATGTTAGGGCTGTTAGACCATTCCCTCAAATTCTGAGTAGAGTCAACCCGAAAAAAAAGAGGAAAGAAGAGTTGAAAGAAAACTCATGTGTAGGTATTATTCCTTACAAGCCAGCATAAGTATGTTTTATTAATAATCTCATAAAATTGAGATATCTTTATAATTTGTAATTTTAATTAGATGTTTCATACAGAATAAAACTTTATGCTGATTTAGATTTGTCCAAACAAACCTTTAAACCTTAAAGTGGATTACATTCTTATCAGTCCTTAACACATTTTGAAATGTATTTTAAATTTGCAATTTGTTATTTCTGCACTCACTGATTAAATATATGTTTTTTCTCTGTGATTTATTACCTTTGTGGGATAGTGTTGCTCTCAGGCAACAAACTACTCAGGGTCCTAGATGAAGGCGGAATCATTTTTCCAGGTAACACATACATTAGAACAATAGTGTGATATATGATGAACGACATGTTGTGCTCTTTGTATATAATCACAAGCAATGAGCCTTAACCTATGAGCTACCATGTCCCATGGTAACCCACGTACAATGGCCCCAACACCCCCACAACAGATCCAAAAGCAAAAATGATGGCAATTTGAGTCCAAAGCATGACCAAGTCCAATCACCCTTGGTTGGAAACCACCGATCACTTCAAACCTTCCCAGCTGGCAGCTGATGGAGAATGGGATAAAACACAAAAAAGCAGAAAAAAGAAGGAGCTAACACATGTGCTACTGTGTGTCTAATTTGTGCATTAATTTTCATTGCTCTGTTCTTCCTACTCAGATACCCCTGAGGAAGCCAGCTCGGTAGTGAGAACCTAATCCATGTGCAAACAGCTGCCTCACACTGTAATGCTACCACTACACCCACCTCAGGCACAACCACCTGGATCTGTCTTTTCACTCCTTCCCTTTCGTCTTTCATCATTGTATATATAAAACACCCTTATGGGGTTAATATGCCTGTTTTATCTGAATATTTGTGTCCATTATGTGTGGATAATCTGTTTGGTAACACATAAGAAAGAAAAAATATGGAGCTACTTCATGTATACTGATGGATAAAATGAGTGATTTTTCTTAAACAAGACAAATATTGTTAAAGCACTGCACTACAGAAAGTTGTCCATTTATTTTAAGATCTGTGAACATCAAAAAAGCTTGTGCACTGAAGCAATCCACCTTTCCACTCACACGAAAGGTCATTTGGTGCACTATGTGTTTTATAGTTTTATTTTAAGGAATATGAAGCAAGGAGATTCTAGGCGTGAATGAGTGTATATGTGTGCATGCATGGCATCCTGTGATGAATGGGCCTCCTGGTAAAGCAGATACTGAAGATGAATGAATGATTGAAAGTTCTGAGAAATTATCTTAATTATCTAGTCTTAATACACACAGAAAACTATGTTATACAAAAATCTGTGTTATACAAAAATCTTATACTTGGTCATTTATTTATTGAGGAAAATGATCTACTTTTAGGACTTATGATGATGTTTTAGGTCATATTTATGCAGATATATAGAAAATTCTAACTTTCCAGCACCACTGTACACCTAGTGATTCACATTATTATTATTTTTTTTTTACAACAGTTAGTTCTGGTCCACTAATTTGATTGGTCAATCAGTGTTCCAAAAGTGCTTATATTTAGTATAACTGCATTGGGACATTTCACTGTGTGTATCACTTCGCTTGTCTGTGTTTGTCACATAAAATTCCACTTCCTAGTTCGAAATGTTAGTGTTACAGTAGTGTTAGTGACATTTCACCTAAAGCACCTAACGGGAATGTACAAATCAATGTGAGCTAGGGTGTGAATTCTTCTGGATCTATTTCCGCTAGTGGAGTGGCCATGACCTCAAAGAGAATTCAAAGAGAAGAAAAACTCCATTGCATGTGAGAACAATAAAAAGTCCACTGATAAACTGCATGAACAGACAGGCATGGATTAGTGTCTGCAGGAGGCAGTGCCCAACCTCTGACACTTGGCCTAAAGCAGCTAGCCACAGCCACCTAGCTTGCAGGGAAAATAGGTTGTTGTAGAGATTTCGCTCAGCATCATTAGCATGTCAGGATATGCCCTGTTCTCTGATCCCAGTGCAGCCATCCCCCAGGTAACCTCCATACTCCATTTCACTCCTAATTATTTAGCTGACACAAAGCATGACAACTCATACTCATGTCCGAACAACATCTGCTGTGGCCTCAACTCCCTAAACCAATTGGTCTTCTTTAAAAGCATTTTCCTACAAGACCAGCCTACCTACTAAAGCTCTCTCTCTCTCTCTCTCTCTCTCTCTCTCTCTCTCTCTCTCTCTCTCTGTGTGTGTGTGTGTGTGTGTGTGTGTGTGTGTGTGTGTGTGTGTGTGCATGTGTGTGTGAACCTACAAAGGCAGACATTGGTGTTTTATTCAATTTTTAATGCAAAGTCATGTGCTGTGTTTACTCAGAATGAGGCTGAGTGCTTGTTTAGTGGACTTAATTGTATATACAGGGCTGTAGGTAAGCCTACTAGTCCTCCATGAGGAATTTCTTAGTTCATCATTATGTGTGTGGATTACTCAGAAAAGTACTTTGAGGGCAAAGTCTTGGTCAGTTTATGCTCCTGTTTCAGGGTGGAACCTGATTAGTTTTTTTTTTAATTGGATGAGACTGTTGCAATAGGACTCATTTAAACATACCAGAGGTTATTGTTTTTTTAAGATGAGACTTATTATTATTATTTTTTTAACAATGTAGCGACTCATTTGACTTTGGATAGAGTGTCTGAGGCTGAGGCTAATAGAATTTTAGCTAAAAAGAAAAATGAAATTGCTTAATTTGCGTGTTATGTGTTGGGGACATTCTGGATGTGATTAACTCAAACACTCAAATGAATTCAGATTTTAACTCAGATTTTACATACTTTTGACTCCATAGTTGTCACTATACATTGTGGTCAAATGGATACTAGCTTCAGTAGTTAAGTTGAAGTCCTTTCTTGGCTTCAACGTTTAGCTTTTTGGTGAGATAACTGCTAGAAGGGACAAAACTTTCCCAGTACAATTTAAGAAGCCAAGCGCCAACCTTTCACTGAAAGGTACACGATACAACCCATCATCAAAGACCTTTCATTTTCCCCTGGTTCTTGAGACATAACCATTATAATTACATGTGATTACAGACCCTTTTGTTAAGAGGTCTCTAACAGAGTTCAATAAGAGCTGAACTGGTGAGAAGACAATTGCATATAATACGTGCATTTAAAATGTACTTACAGTGCAAGGAAATCCTGTTTCATTCACAGCAACTACAGTATATGCATTATTATGTGTTATAGAAAAGCTTTGTCTCAAAAAAAAAGAAAAGAAGTAATTTCACAAAACTTGGGCAATATTATTGGATTCTAGTCAACACATATCATAGTAAACTATAATATGTAAATACAGTACACTACAGTACTGTACATATGGGGAAAATTGATAAATATCATAACGAAATTAATTACACCCAAAGCGTATAACACAAAAAAGCTACTGCATATATAGTTGTATAAAATAGGCTGCACTAAGACCATTCTATTTATCTTAACACTCTAGCTAAACCACTGGGTTTTCTCTACAGGTGTGAATTTGACCCAGATATTAGATTAATAACATGGGTTCATATAGATTTGTTATCCAAAATTGGATGGACCGGATTTCTTAGGTCCTGCATTTCAAGAGATTCTCTTCTTGTGGTAATGCTTTATATAGTTGAATTCAGCAAGTAAACATGAACTGTCCTTACTTGACTCACATAGGACTTTTTTGTGTACCAAAAAACAACAACAATTCAATCATTTCTTTAATATTAGGATATTCTCAAGATATCAAGATGATTAAGAGACCGAATGTGGAACACTATAACCTTTAAGATTCAACTAGCTTAAATCAATACACCTTGAGTCTTTCTTTTAAGTCATTGCTTACTGCAAGTGAATTTCTTTCTAGCCTGACCATTAATATCCTTTACACAATGGGCAAGCTTATGGAATGCATTTTTGTCTTACACCAGTTGAGTGGTGGGATTGTACTTAAATATGTGAGCTTTGTAAAGAAATGAACAAAGAAAGTTAGAGTTGAACTGCCACTCAAATGGCTTTTTGCCTAATTTAGTGGGCAAGCATCTTGGTGACTTTAACATGTTTTATTTGATAAAGAAAAACAATAGTCAAACGCAAAATCATCAGAAAATTTGCATTAAAAGAACCAGAAATGGATGTTTTACGTTTGTTACGTGATGTTTTGTTAACTGTAAATAACAGTTATTTTATTTCTGTTTCCTCAGACCCTGTATACTCACTTTTTCATCTTTTGGTTATTTTCACAACTGCTTCTTATATCTAATCGTTTATTCTATTATTCTGGTTTTATGTACAATTTCCCTTAGCTAAATGTCTATCTTGAATATTTGTTAATAGTCCATGCACTTGTCTGGTCTGTTTGTTATGTAATGTCATACATGTGTGTGCTCACCAAGACAGTTTCCTTGTATGTGTAACATACCTGGCAAAGTAAAGAGATTCTGATTTCTGAATGATAACTTATAATAATTTTAAATATAATTTTAGATGTAATATTATAATATATAAATAGAATAAATATCTAATCTATTATGAATTCGTATAGCCACGTGCTTTTTTGTTTCCCAAAATCTACAAACACATTCTAAAAATGGAATGTTTGCAAATAGTGAGCTTAAAATGAGTTTTGACATTAATGTAAAAATCCAATCTCGACCAGGTGCCAGTGGATATTATTTGTTGATGGAGTTTTGTGTCAGTCCATTAATAAAGAAACCTGTTTTGGCTTAGCTGCTCATGCATATATGAACAGATGCCACACGTCGATAGAAACCTATTCCATCAATTTCAATTTGCTTCTGTAAGTCAATATAAAAGTCCAGATAACATTTTTAGCAAATGGAAGAGACTCAATCAGACCAAGCTTCATATACAAGCATTGGATTTCACCTAAAGCTAAAGTAAACTGACATGGATACTATAGGGATTTCCTTCTCTCTGCTCCTCTACCACATATATTAGTAGGACTGACATATTTATAACATTGATTGATGTGTTATGGGGTGGCAATTCATTTTTGGCTAAGTTACAGAAATATATATCTATAGTGCATGAATGATGTATTTCGTTAGTAGTCTTAAAAACATTCCCCTGCTGTCTATGGGAGAAAATTAGTGATGCAGTTTTATTTTCATCTGGTCATTCCAGTTATAACCGGTCTCTTTGTTATGGACTCTGAACTGATGTGCACAGAAAATTATGTCATGTAAACAGGTAATCCCTGAGGATTTTTTTTTTTTTTTTACTAATCCATTAGCTAAGAATATTGCATTTACAGTATAAAGCATTGCATGCCTCTATGCTGTCTATTTTTATTAGACATTTATTAAGTAACTGTAATACATTCACACTGTACTGTGAAGAATAATGTACTTAAATAAACCAATAAATACAATTACATAAGTAAGATATTTTGCCTTTCACTATTTCCAAGTCATTTAATCTCCTGAGGGCACATCACTTCAGAAAGTCTCTGTACAAAGACTTCATTTCTACTTATCCTAATTTAGAGGTCAGCCCAAAGTATATTGGAGAGTTTCTTTCTTTTTTGTCCCTTTGAGTGACCCCTACAGCCATTCATATTAAATTATGGACTCACAGTAGATGAAAATCATGGTGCCTTTTTCCACTTTTGGATAGAAACCTATTGAAATCCAAAATGTGACTCTCTTGATTGCTTTTGTCATCAGCTAAACCCATATTTAATTGCTTATTTTTTAGATGAATTGTTCACTTCCATGTTTTTATCTAATGTCTGCTTACAAAATCTCTATTTTCTCCATTCATTATTGCACAGTTACCTATATGCCAATTTCATTAGCAAACCCTGTGAAAGCAGAAAGTAAGGATGTCTTAGGGCCAACCCATTTAAACATCAAATAATTTAGACAACATGCCCCCAGGAACAGCACATTGTTTTAAATCAAATGACAGAAAGGACTTCATCTCATTCCAGCAATATTCAGAACGAGACCCAGCAGTCTTGCCTTAGCCAATGTCTAGATTTTCTTTCTCTATTCTTTTAATTTATTTCTCTTCTCTGGTTGCAGCCTAAGGCATGGTAATTAGAACAGCAGAGAAAATTATAAGGAAAAAATATACTGAGATAAATGAAGTCATTGTAGGGCTTGAGCTGTAGTTTTCATGAAATGTCAGGGACTTGAATCAAGGTGGAGAGTTTATGAATAGCTGAAATAAATCATTAAAAGTATTTTTGCTGCTTTGTTTGTTCATAACCTTATTCCATAATGTCATGTACACTCTAGTTATTAGCATTTTGGTTTACCACACTCTGAGCATCTATCTTACCCTTTTGACTTTCCACAATTCTTATTTGGTCATCATTTTCATTTCTCATTATCTCTTCACCTCTGTAGTTAGTTTTACATGTGCCCACTTTGTTATTTGAAGGCTATTAAAGAAAGAGCCTTTGAATAACAAGTTGAAATATTCAAATATTAAAACTGAAGTTTTCTGGTCATTTGTGATATTGGTTCTACAACTAAGTGGAGGACCATCAGAGTGGTTTCTGAGCTAGCATTTTCATACATTCATCTCCCTGTACAAATAACAAAGTCTTTTCGTCATGCTTCTGACCTCATGTGAGTAGCCCATAAAAACTTTCAGCTTTGTCACATTCATCCTTTGCCCATTCTGGGTAATGCAAATAAACATGGTGAAAGCCAGATTGGAATTTGCAAAGAAATACAAAGAGATGAACCACAAAAGTTCTGGAACCAAGATTAACCTCTACCAAACTGATGGAAAGGCCAAAGTCTGGAGAAAGAAAGGTTCTGCCCATGATTCAAAACATACAAGTTCATCTGTGAAACATGGTGAATGTTGTGTCATGGCTTGGGCTTGCATGGTTGCTTCTTGAACAGGCTCACTAATATTTATTGATAGTGTAGCTCATGATGGTAGCAACAGAATTAATCTAGAAGTCTACAGAAACATTCTGTCAATTTACAGAGAAATGCATCCAAATTAATTGGGAGGAACTTCATCATTCAGCAAGACAATATTCCAAAACACTCTGCCAACTCAACAAATGACTTTATCGGGGGAAAAAAGTGGAAGGTTTTAGACTGGCCTGGTCAACCACCAGACCTTAACCAAACTGAGCAGCATTTCACATCCTGAAGTAGGCAGTGGTAGCTCAGTGGTTAAGACGTTGAACTAGTGATCAGAAGGTCGTGAGCTCAAATCCCAGCACTGCCAAGTGGCCACTGTGGGCCCTTGAGCAAGGCCCTTAACCCTCAACTGCTCAGTTGTATAAATGACATAAATGTAAGTCACTCTGGATAAGGGTGTCTACCAAATGCTGTAAATGTGAAGAGGAGGCTGAAGGAGGAAACCCCATGAAGCAAACAACAGCTGAAATTTGATGATGTCAGTGAGTCGCAGGCTTGCTGCAGTTATTTCAAGCAAGTGATATGCAGCCAATTATTAAGTGGTATTTACTTCAATTTATTCAAAACTTATCGGTTCCTTTACTTTTGCTCACACCAAAAAATGGGTGGTCTGATTCAAAAGGTATGTTTTATGCTGTTTAACATATTGAGATGCAACTACCAAGAAATAAAAGAAAAAAGTCCTAAACTTTCGTCTCATATCCATCTTTTGATCTCAAACCCAAATGTCTTCGGTGTATAGCACAAACGAATGAACCGACCTTGCCGTTCCAGTAGTTTTGTAAGGGATTTAACTGCCCCGAAATCAAATGGACACATCCCCTTAATTTGTTTATTTATATTTAATTGGCTACTAGCTGTTATGGTGAGAAATAGGATTGACCAATCAGAATCAAGATTGTACCTTAAATGATTAAATAACACATTCATGCAAGCACCACTTCTACTACTGTCTAGTGTCCAATCAAAATTCTATATAATTTTACTGATCTTTCAGTGATTTTATGTAGTATAAATATTTATTTTAAGATTTATTTGAATTTTGTATATTTCCTATATCCCCATGTGTTCCCTTGCCTGTCAGTAATATTATTAACATTAACAACAGGTGAAATCATGAGCTGGTTTAGTCACAATGGGGCTATCAAACAGCACTAGTCAGATGTTAATGCTGTACAGCATTGAAGATTTGGCTGATTGTGCATCAAGGTATATTTGTCCAAAACATCTGTCTCTCCCCTGTCCGTGAACCATGCTCGATTGTGAGTTGTCTGTTGTTTGCAGACAGACCTAATTCTGTCCTGTGTGAATCCACCAATCCTGGCCACAGGACTTCTGTGAGACAGCATGTGTCTGCTATCTGATTGCATCAGCCTGGTAGGTAGGCAGCTTAGATACAGAAGGTCAGAAACACTCTGCCTATTTCTAGAGCTTGCTTGACCGCTTCAACATTGCTGTGCCCCCTTGTTGGTTAATTTGAAATATAACTGTAGTGCTGTTGGGCCACACTAGTACATGTGACCCATGAGTGTGAAAATGTCTAAAAGCAGCATTAGACTCCCAATTGTAATTCTTAAGAAAATTATATGTTAATGTTGAGATTTGTTTTTCCATCTTCCTTTCATACGTTATAAAATCATTAAATTAGTTAAAAAGCCAATTGTGAAAATAACTTCATGGGGGCTTTAATCTATGCTATGATTTTTTGTGATTCTGCACAATGCATCTCTGTTTTCTCTGGTTATCTTAGTCTCTTGTTTTATAATTTACCTAACTGTGTTCTGTTTATTTATGGTTTTGACCTCTGCTAGCCATAATGGATTTTTAATATGGATTTTCACTCCATAGCCCTGTCTACTTATGTTTTGTCCATGGCCATAGATCAAACGAAATCAAGGGGAAAAAAAAGACTTCCTGTAGTTTTTACATAGTCCTTCACTTTATTGCTTGTATACTTTATACTTGATTTGGTCCCAGAATTATAAGAAGAGTGATATATCTTTAAACCTGCAGAACTTCCATATTTGATGCTGTATTTGCATATTATTAAGAGATTAATAATTTAGAATGCATTTCCAATATAACTTATGGTTTATTATTACTAAGCTAAGCATGGTGGACTCAAATAATACATGAATTATGTATTTGTGCAATACAAATATCCCAAGACTCATCTAGAAAAGCTGCCAATCACACAGAATTAGCATCAGGTCAGAAGAACCAACTGAATTCAATTTCTGGGGAAAAAAGACAAGAAACAGGTGAGCACTGTGTGACTAGAGATTGACAGGTGTCAGACACCAGTACTGTCCCTCATGTTAAACCTGACCTCTAATTTTTACTCTGTGACATCTTCTACATAATGTGGGACAGACAGAAAACTTTTAAAAAATATATCTTTCAAAATATCTACATAGGTTACTATTTTGCTTAAATTAACACTGTACAACAGCTCGTAACACTGTACAACAGCACATCACTGTGTCTATCTATCTATCTATATATTGTATGGTATGTGTGTGTGTGTGTGTGTGTGTGTGTGTGTGTGTGTGTGTGTGTGTGTGTGTGTGTGTGTGTGTGTGTGTGTGTGAGATATGGGAAAAAGAAATGTCAAGGATTTCCCATTCACCCGAATGCAGACGCGCACAGAGTAGCTCGCTTCACTTGGCGCACACTTCCACATTCTTATGTCTTGTTTACGTTACCATGTGTGTTTTTGTTTTCATTCATGTCCTCTCTCCTCCCCTGTTTTGTTATTGGTTGTTTCCCCACATGTGTCATGTTCTCTCACCTGTTTCCTGTTTTCCTTTTGATTAGTTTGTCTTTGTGTATGTCGTCTGCCTTTGTACAATGCAAAGTATTGTGTCTCAGTGTTTTGCCACCTGCACATTACCAAGCCATTTGTCTCGTGTTTTTAGTTCCGGGTTTTTGACTTCATGCCTGTTTCTTGTTTCTCGTGTTTACCTCGTTTAGTCTGTTTGTACATTGCCTGACCCATGACTGTTTTAGGATTCTGCCTTTGCCATTTGTTTTGGATTTGTCTGCCTGCCCTTCAATGAAGCCTTTAACTGCATCTGCATCCGTCTGCACTCCCTTTACGTGACAGTACACCGTCCTTTAATTCTATATTTTTATTTATCAGGGCCTAAATAACAATTATGTGGTCTGCACCAACTTCCATAAACAAACAAATATGTAGTAATTTTTCCCAAGTAAACCAGAATTCAGAAACAGGTTGGAAAAACAAAAAGTACACCCTATAATTCAATAACATGTATGACCAATTATAGCAACAATAACTTGAAAGATATATAATCTGTAGGAGTTTATCAGACTTTCACATTGTTTTGGAGTAATTTGCTTAAGTTCATTGATATTTGAGGGCATTCATTTATGCACAGCCCTCTTAAGCTCCTGCCACCGCATCTCAATGGGGTTGAGGTCTGGACTTTGACTTGGCCATTCCAACCTTGATTTGAGTCTTCTTTAGCCATTCAGATGTTGCTTTGCTGGTCTGCTTGGGATCATTGTCCATGACCACACATCATTTTTTCTGTTAATATTAAAGGACATCTGTGAAACTAGTTTTTGCTATCACTTAGGTTATAGGAGCTATAAACATTCATTCTCACCATGCCAGAAAACAGGAAAAGGAATTACTCAAAGTGCTGATGTAAACTCTCCTTCTATACATGTTAAATAGACAGTCTCCTTACAGTAAGCTTCTTTATGTATGATTGTACATTTGTCTTTGTTAAATACCAACACTTATTATGAATCAATGTTCAATCACCATTTGATAATGATGACCATGTTTCTTTGGAGAAAGGGATGGTCAAAAAGAAATGCTGTAACAGTAGTGGATAGGACTGTTATAATAAAAGTATTCTCAAAGAAGAGATGGTTCTTATAAACATATCTAGAACTAGCTTCACCTATCCAAATTGTAATAATTTTAGAGAAACTTCTAAACTGCTTTTAAGCAGTCTATATTTAAGTCTAGTCTAGATTAAAGGGTCACCACCACATGTAACATAACAGCATTATTATAAAACACCTTTGTAACACCTTTAACTCTAACCCTACAGTTAAAGCTGTTGCCTTAGAACTCGTAGTTGTCCCTTTGTCTGAACCAATAAAGGTTCTATGTGAGGGTTTCTCTATTAGAATGGATCCCAAGTACAGCCTCTATAGGAAGCCAGGAACCTTTAACTATCAAAAGAACTCTTAAAAATACTTTCAGTCTCTAAACCTCTTCAATAGTTTTTTCTTTAACAGATACACAAGAGTGTAAAAAGTGCAGCATGTATAAAGAGATGCAAGTATAAATAAAACTGTGAAGAAATTAAATGCACATATGTGACATTACCTGATAAATTATTTCAAATTTGATAACAGCTTGATGCCCTTCTGTGGGAATAAGTCATAGGATGTATATTTATAGCAAGACAGCACATCCAAGAATATATCAAGAATATATCTATCTCTCCTACACATTACAATATGCTACTTACTACCCTAATGACAAGAATGTTAAATTAAATTAAATTAGAAACAGTTTAAATACAAATGAGTTTCAAATGTAGAAAAACATTAAAAAAAAAATGTACAGGTAACATAATCAGCAACATATTTCAGAGCTGATTTCACATGTAAACACACACCTACTACCAGGATGGCATCCAAGTGGGGTTATAGTACTCTAGACTGGTCTTCAGTCCTTTTCTATATTGATTTGGATTTGTCTCCAACTTACTGGCATTTGAACGTAATGATGAAAAAACATGAGCAATAAAATATGGTCTTGATTCTAACCAAGAGTTTGTAAAAATGTCTGTGTTGTCTTTTCTTTGATTTTGACAAGAAGTAATTCCTTCTTGTTAAAAGACATAATCGCTGGTACAATGCACAAAAAGGCATCTAGTTGATAATACTAGCACAATTGCTTCAAATTCAACTAATTACTACTGTAGTGAGTGATAGTAAGTACAACATTATGTAAAGCCATACTTTTAATTTGACCTTACTGTGCTGTTTTACTGCTCATGTTTTTCATCATAGCAGATGTGACATGATGTTTTTATAACATTGACAGTGTATAATCTCTAGCATAACTCAAGTTCCCTCAAATTCTCAAAAGAAAATCTCAACTCATGCAGTATATTAATACAATTTTTAATTTTAATTTAATACACCTTTTTTGACTAGAGCCACATATTTACTGACCAAATATGAGTGGCTTGCATGTGCCCAATAAGCTACCAGTGGCAACAAATTATATGGTTAAATCTATTGTGCAGAATGGACTCTTGGACTTAACTCAATATTGGCTAGTCCTGGCCTTGTACTTGCCTTGGACCTGATAATCTCTGTCTTGACTATGGCTCTGCCTACAAGTATGTGAAGGATTCTTGTCTCTATGTCCATAAATATTGTTTATGTAACTAATAATTAAGATGAGTATAGGATAATTTACATACAATATATTAAATTGATATTTAATTAAAGGCATTGCTATACAATTAAAGGCTATGTCCTGCTAAGCTGTAGACAGAACAATAGTATACATTTAGATGGATATGGATCTAGCTCTGTAGCACTGGCATGTGGAAAACATTGTTATTCCCTTTGAACTATCTATACAAACAGACAGAATGAATCATGGATTATTAGCTGCCTTAGGGTTGGCTTGCTTGTCTTAGTAATTTATATACTTGGCAAATCCATACACCTCTAATTAGAGGTTACTGTATCTCTGCTGAACAGTTTGAGGAGAAAATAATGAATCTTTCATTTGCAGATCAATAATTGTATGAGCTAGTAATAAAATAATCACCCAGTGCCCAATGAATTCAACAAGGGACTAAACAGAACTCCAAAACTTGTTAATGCAGAGACATCTGGATTAGCTCTAGGCAGTAAATAAGGATCTCTAAACAATGTCCCAGCATGTTTACACTTAAAAATAATAAACAGATAAAAATATGGTGAAATGACAAAACTATGACACTGTGTAAATTATTCTAATATGTGAATATAGAGAACAGAAGAAGTAAAATAGAAATCTATCCTAATATTATATTTCTGTTTGGAATTTAATGGTTAGATGTTTGATTATAATGTACTGTCTATACAAAAACATGATTATGGTGATTTTAAATCTCAGACAAATATTTTGCATCTTAGTCTACATTGAGGTCATGTGGTCTTTATTCTTTGGATAATAAGCAAAGCATTATGGGCTATTTTTATATTTTCAGATGGCAGCCTGACTCAGAAGTCTTTATTAACAGACATTATAAATGCCAGTGACTAATTATTCACCCCATCAGAGATTTCTTGCGTTGCCTAAATCATATCAATAATGTTGAGAAACACTCTCATACTTCATGTACATTTTTCATTCATTTTATTTGTAACCTTTATTACCATCATATTTCTGTATATTTCAACATATTTATTCATTTATTGCAAGAAAATAAATGTGGCAGCCCAGTTGCCCTTTCATAAGCATAATAAATTGAAGTTAGTCAAAAGGAACTTGAGAAAGAAAACAGTAAACTATATTTTACATGGCAGATTGGTCACAGTGTCATTGTGACTGTCTATATGAGCCACTTACATAGAACAGTGTTTGTTTAGACTGGGCAAAACAGGAGCAAGGCAATGTCTCAAAACTTTATTACAGTATTTTGCAAAGAGCAGCAACATTTGTGATTCATCCCACCTGGGATTCACTACTCGTTCATCATTCTCACTACATGTACATCTTGGAAAGATGTTTTTTTTTTAATCCAAAGTGAATTACAATCAAAACAGTGTGCAGTCCAAATATAAAGGTGGGCAGTTGAGAGGAGTCTCGAGGTTTAAAATATAAATCATTATATTGTTTTTAGTTACTGTGTTGTGGGTTTATTCAATTTTTATTGCAATTCAATTTTTATTTGTGTAGCGTTTTTAACAATGGACATTGTCACAAAGCAGCTTTACAGAAATATTTAAACTCTGGATGTAAAATTTAAATGGATAAATTTAGATTTAGGTGAGATGTTAAAATAGCTGTGAAAAACTATATTATGTTTAAGCATCATTCTATTGCAGTTTTAGTTAGTATTCAAGAAATTGGTCTGCATTTATAAAAACACAAATGTGAAAATATTGTATCCTAAATTCCAGATTTATCATTATTAAATCAAAGTAATTCACAGCAGTGAGTTCCAGTGCAAATATTATAGTGCAGTTTTTAATTGTTGCATGTGTACTAATGTGAAGAAAGAGGAATAAATTATGAAGGTTTTTTTGGGGGCAAAATATTACACACAAAAAGGTGTATGAAAAGGAAATTGACAACAGCTCACATGAGAACAAAAATCATTATTGGTACTAATTAATGTGTTGCACAAAGGATGCTGGAACTCATGTTGACTTGCTGAAGAAGATGTTTGTGTAAAATTTACTGAAAAGACTCAAGGTTGAACTTGTATTGTATTCAAAGTTGCAGATTAATTAGTATTATTTGGAGGCTGTGGGAGAGGATGTTGCTATATAACTGATATGTGTAGTTTGTTATACAATACAACAGCTATTTACTGTTATATAAACCAGTATGGTATTATGGCAACAATAATACAGAAAGCACTGAAACAGACAAAAGATTTGGAAGGTTATAGTTGCTGCTAGCCTACAGTATATGCCGGTTATAGTTTTTGTTAATTCATGGCCACTTGACTTTTCTTTAAAGTAGAACCACATCGATTAGAAATAATATCAGAGAAGGCAGTCATTAAGAGAATTTGCCATTTTTCCATGTCTTCTTCCGTCTTTCAGCATTTCTTATTCTTTATGTTCTGCTTTTCTCATATTTCTTCAGCTGCAACAATGGCACTTCAAACCACCTGCCTTCAATGATATTTTTTCTTTGCTAGTCCGTTAGTCTAATATACTTCAGGTCCCTCTTGGTTTTGTTTGTGGATAGCACATATTTCAGGAACACATCATTATCATCATATTTTGTTATAATATGCTATTATGTAACCTGTACAATTGATGTTTATTATTGTCTTATTCGATTAGGAGGTGGTGGGACTGTACAATAGCATTGTTATAATGGAGTAATATGTATTTATGTATTTTTGGAAAAGCTTAAGATTTTATAACAACTAAACAAATTATCTCTCATTCCTTTCTGGCCTGCATCATCAGCCATTTTCTCATTAAAAGTTTACACATTTATTGGGACGTCGACTGACTTTAGTCATCTGTGTATGTGCACCATGTATGTGCTTCAGATTTTTTTGACCGCAGAGTGTTTTGGGCTCCATTAAACAAATCTCAGTAGATATCTGTTGCGTTTTCAGGGTTGGTTCTTCTGAATAAATAATATATTCTATGACACCTGGATCTAGGTCCCCTAAAGATTATTTTAAGACTACCACAAACTTTAACCTAACCTCTTTAACAAAGTCTGGACAGACAAGACTGAAATAAACTTCACTGCACTGGGTTGGAAGCTTGGCCAGGTTGATGCTCTCATGCATTTAGTGTTATGATGTATTTGCAGTAAGGTTCTGTCAGATACGTCTCTGCATACCTCATGAAGATATTGATTTAAAAATCTAACCAACCCACCATCCTCACAGATGAGTTTATATGACAATCTTTTCTTTTCTTTTTTTTTTTCTCCTGTATTCACATTACATAACTCAGCCTGTGGACATTCTTCTTTCTTTCTTTCGTTCTTTCTTTCATATGATGATGATGATGATGATTATTATTTATTTATTGTTATTTTATATATATATATATATATATATATATATATATATATATATATATATATATATATATATATATATATATATATATATATATATATATATATATATATATATATATATATTTTACAGTATTTTCATTCAGCCACTTTAAAACAGTTGCTGTGTACAATCTGAGCTCTGCTGTGTTGCTGGTCCATTTTGTGAATTTTATATTGTGTTACTAAGCTGTAAATACAAACCTAAATGTCTTCATGTTCAATCAGGTCACAGCTTCTCAGATAGCAATTTACTTTGATAACTTTAATGGATATGAGAGGATATGCTGGCAGATCCTTGCTCACTTCTGCTTTGGATTCCAAACCATTTCTCAATGCCATATCTTTTGGTCGGTAGATCTGCTGCTGGATTAACTCCAGCTCTAGGGTATCTTTAATTAACGGTCCATATGGATGAATACTACTTTTATTCACTTCCACTGTTTTTGAATGTATAATCATCTTCAGTCATTTAGTTCTGTTCTCATCACTTCAACCAGTGTATGTGACTTTTTAAAAGCACTTCCCTATGTTTGGCATTTAAGAGATGAAACTTGAAACCACTCCAGGAACAAGCTCTTTGCTTGCATGAGTGCATGATGAACGTACATATTGTTTATTTGTAAGGTATTGCATTCCTTGCAATACCTCAAATTGACTAGGGTGTGAGAAAACTTTCATTTTTCTCTGCTAAGTAAAAGACAGGCCTCATACATTAGTAATACGTATATTCCATTAAACTTTACTATCCTTCAATCTAAATCATAATACAGAATGTTTTGTAAATATTAATCTGACTGTAATTTAAGAGTATGTTTCCAAATATTTCCATGAAAATCATGTTTTTTAATTAGTTTTGAACACATGAAAAGTTTCCATGTACTGTACATCTAAGGGATTGAAAGATTAGCTTCTTTGAAAATGTTGTATCCATGTCTGTTTTTTTTAAAGCAATATATACAGCTTTATCTGATTTCTGATCCTAATGAATATTATTAATTATTAATACTAAATGTCTACATTTATATGAAAAAAAAAAACAGTGAAAATTGTTCAATCCCATGGGATTTTGTAGTTTATCATAGTCATGTGAAAAAATAAGTACATCCCATGGAACTTGTTGGCTTTTTTGACATATTTGGACAAGCAGACATTTGATCCTCTTTGAAACAGTGCCTATTAATAAAGGTGATACACGCTATCAAACGACACATAAAATTTTGTAGTAATTTGCACAATTTAAATGAACAAAAAACAGATCAGTCACATGGAAAAAATAAGTACACCCCTTCATTTATCACACCTTCAAATCCATAAAATTAGAATCAGGTGTTCAAGATTGGGTGCCAGTGATTAGAACCTGCTTAGGGAGTGCAGGTGGAACCTGACTTATTGAAACCTCTCACATCTAGTGTCTGGTGTTCCCTTTGTTATTGAGGTGTGTGGTGTCATCATGACAAGATCTGAAGAGTTCTCTAAGGCCTTCAGAAAAAAGGTTGTGGATCTCTATGAGTCGGGCAAGTAACGTAAAAAGATCTCCAAATTGTTTGAAATACATCATTCCACTGTAAGGAAAATAATATACAAATGGCACAGATTTCAAATGACTGCCAATTTGGTGGCCGTCCCAACAAAATCAGCCCAAGAGCAGACCATCTGATGCAAAAAGAAGTCTCCAAGATCCCCCAAAATTTCATCACAGGATCCGCTAGTGAGTCAGTTGGTGTCAAAGAGCATGCTTCTATAATCAGAAAGAGATTGCACAAATTTGACCTGCATGGAGGCGTGCCAGGAAAAGGCCTTTGCTGTCTAAAAAGAACATTAAAGACTACAGTTTGCCAATGAGCATATAGGCAAAGACCAGGCCTTTTGGAATAATGTGCTCTGGACAGACAATCAAAGATAGAGTTGTTTGGTCACAGTAACACACAGACATGTTTGTCGCAGACCAACGACAGCTTTTCAGGAGAAGCATCTCATACCAACTGTGAAGCACGGTAGGGGAAATGTTATGGTTTGGGGTTGCTTTGCTGCCTCAGGGACTGGACAGCTTACCATTCATTGATTCAACTATGAATTCTGTGTCATAGTTGAATTCTGTGACATGTGAGGCCATATGTCCGAAAGTTGAAGTTGAACCGAAAGTGGACTTTTCAATAGGATAATGATCCTAAGCACACTAGCAAATCCACCAAGGAATGGGTCAAAAAAGAAGAAATGGATGGTTATGGAATGGCCTAGTCAAAACCCGGATTTGAATCCTATTGAAATGTTGTAGGGGGGTTTGAAACGGGCAGTACATGCAAGAGAACCCTCAAACATTTTGCAACTGAAAGAATATTGCATGGTAGAGTGGTCAAAAACTCCAGCAAGCCGATGTCAGAGACTGGTGGACAATTATGCAAAAAGCCTACAAGAAGTTATTTCTGCTAAAGGGGGCAATACTACTTACTTACTTTTTCCACAGAAGAATATCACATCTATTGATATTTCTGTTGAATAAATGATTGAAAAAGCTAATTTTCCTTGTGGTTTCGTTCAAGTATATCAACTGTATTAATAGGCATATTAAAGATGTTTCAAATGATTGCTTATCCAAATATGTCAAAAAAAGCCAACAATTTCCATGAAGTGTACATTACATTTAAAAAGAACAACAACAAAAAATGGCCATACTTCATTTAGAGATAAAGCTATCACATTGTTCTAGCCGTTGAATAGATTTGATGGATTCCCATTAAAAACCACTGGTTCACTTATCATCAGTAACATATTCTGAACTGTTGGGGTCTATCACAGAAATCACTACTGCACCCAGCATCAACTGTCATAAAGTCTGCTTTTGTCAATTTTGATGCAACACATAATACCTGAGCTACGTGACTTTCATTGACATACCGGTGATATGACAGTTTCTGTGTTGACTTACATTATCTCATCATGTCAGGTGACTTTGTAGCTCAGTCAAACTGGCAGGAACAACATCTTTCCAATTCAGGATTTGGGAAATATACAATACCTTACTCAGTTAATAATGCTATTGACTACACACAAAATTGCATTAGAAATAAGTTAATAACAGTATAATACACATCAGTTAAACACATTGCAGTGTCACAATATAGGAATGAGTATTCAGAAAAATCTTATAAGCAGCAACATGCTTGTAGTGGGCAGTGGTGGCTCAACGGTTAAGGCTCTGGGTTACTGATCAGAAGGTCAGGGGTTCAAGCTGCCATTGTTGGGCCCTTGAGCAAGGCCCTTAACTCTCTCTTCCCCAGGGGTGCCATATCATCTCTGACCCCAGCTTCCTAACAAGCTGGGATATGTGAAGAAAAGAATTTCCCTATGCTGTAATATATATGTGACCAATAAAGGCTTCTTTTTCGTCATCATTTGCACAGTAAGTTGCTTTGGATAAAAGTGTCTGCTAAATGAATAAATGCAAATATAAATGTAATGTGTAAATAATTTATGTAAGAGCCAAAGAAAAATTTTGTTCACTGTGTTTCAGTGTTATACAGCAGAACTTTATGCCAGTCTTATTGGAAGGTGTTCAGTTCAGGAGTCACTGAACAGGCTTTTTTGGAAATGCTCACTTTTGTAAAATTTTTTTTTTCTTTTTTTCAATTAAACACATGTGGCAAAGATATGATATGTCACAACATTATGTCTCCCTGATATACCAGAAGTACACAGCCAGCCTGGAACATTTCACAGAATAATGTCACTTCACTAAGGGGTTATGGCTGCTTGACATCAAAATAGATACAGGCAGCTTTCGTAAGTGTCAAGGCCTATTGAATAAACATTGATTTGTTTATCTATCTATTTATTTATTTATTTATATATTTTTTATAATTTTTATTTATTTATAGTGATGTAAATATATATACACCTTGGAGCTGATTGACTGACTGATCAATTGTGGTCCTTCGTGAGCTGCAGAGTATGTTCAAATATTACATGGTTTTACTAGCACAGAGACTATGAAAGACTATGAATGAGTATCAATAACCTATAGAACAGTCTGCTATCATATAGTCTTCTAATGCACTGGTGCAAACATTCATACCAATAAATAACTAGTTCAACATAATTCATGCTTATTTTGCATGTACCTTCATTTTGCGATTTTCTTAACAAAAGCTTGGAAAGCAACATGAAGTGACCATGTGCAGTTAATGTAGCCATTGCCTCAGCGGTAGTGAAAGGACAAGTGTTTGCTTCCATACAAAGCTGAGCACATGGCAGTGAAACACTCCCTCAGTCTCTTACTGATGAACAGCAGGGATTTCTGCCCATGGCTTGCAGTCAAGAGTCCCTGAACCAGTGCCAATCAATTACATATTGATGTGCTAATGTGAGTTCATGTGTGTACTCATACACCACTTTTGGCAGAGACACAGATGAGCAATGTCTGATCTCTGTGGTTCTTAAACCTCCTACCAACTCACACACTTCACCTTCAGACCAAAGTCAGGCAGTAGACACTCAATCTCTGAAGTCTGGACAGAAAGATGCCACGCGAAAGCAGAAGTCTCTGTTGGATGGAATATGAAAATCCCGGGTGACTGTGACAAACCGATTTTGGAGCAGCTGGGTAACACAAGATTAATCTATGTAATTATAATAGCTTATCTCCCAAGGAGAAATTTGTTCATTGCAAGCAGGGAATATTTGCAGAGGATGCAAGCACATTTTGCAGACTCCTGATACATTGGTGACATTGGCTGGTGCTACAGCAGCAAAACACACACACAGATTTTGATGTCTTTCCAAATGAGCACTTTACTTTAAAACTATTGCCAACTGTGCAGCAATCGAAAGACTTTTCCCTTTGCAATACATCCACACTGCAATCACAGGCATCATACTGAGAAAGTATTATTTTAATCTCTGGCTTATTTCATAATTGTTAAGATTCAGCTAAAGTACTGTTGATTTTCAGGCACAATTGCTGGCTCTTTTTCTGTGGCAATCAAATCAAATCCCAGAAGAGACACATGGTGTTGATATTTCGCATCTGTTGTGTGATATCTTTTCAAACCAAATAACCCGGCTATACCAGCAGAGACTATCATGTCCCCAACCATCTGTTCATAGTACCAAACCTCACCTGATGGGAAACACTGATCGGTTTGATCTAACACATGATCCTGATGATTCGTTTATCCTGCATTTGTAAATGAAGACATTTATTTCCTGGTTGAATGTTTTTTATTCAGTCTGTTCATATTTTACTTTAGCAACAATGTTACCAGACATAAATTATCCATGATGGCATTTACACACACACACACACACACACACACACACACACACACACACACACACACACACACACACACACACACATGTACACACACACGTACACACACACACACACACACACACACACACACACACACACACACACACACACACACACACACACACACACACACACACACACACACACTTCTTCCTCAAGCAATATTATGCCATCTAATTGCTCCCCATTAGCATTGTGTAAAGATTATGAGATTCATTGGGGGTTTAAGTGTTTGCTTTCACTGCTAATGATGCATTATTCTTTCTATCTTTAAACTCCTTATCTGCCTAAATCTCTGGAAATGAACTATAAATAGATGTACAAATGGCCAGTTCAGCCATGAAACTCTGTCTGAGCGCTGATTGGCTCCCTCAGTGCCATGCAACAGCCTATCAGCCACATTTCTTCTCTGCCCACGTAACCCTTTATAATCTCGACCATCTCGCCGCCTTCGGCCTGCGCGTGGTACTAAATTTCGTAACCTACCCTCCTCCTCCCCAGCACCACCATCTAGATCTGCTACGGGGAGTGGCTCCTCCTTCTGTACCCTTTGAAGCAGCAGCATGCTTCTCTTCTTTCTATTTCTGTCCATGTCTATAAGAGCAAGTATTCGTACTCGCTCAGCAGCAGCGGAAGCAGCACAGCAGATCTAGTCTGCCAGACCAAACCTACTCATTAAAAGAAAAAGAAAAAGTGTTGTCTGTGTTTTTCTTACTATATTACCTCCCAACAGAGTTTTTAGACTGATGGCATTCTTAGTCCGTGACCTAGTGAACCAGTATCAGGATGTATTTATTGATAGAGGTTTCAAAGCACTTCTGTAAGTCGCTCTGGATAAGGGCATCTGCCAAATGCCATAAATGTAAATGTAAATGTACTCACACTATCCCCATCTATAAAAGCTCACAATTTCACTCAGAGAGTTGTCATGGCTGAAAGGCCTTTCTGTTGTTTTCTGACAATTATAATTATTTTATTGACGTGGCAAGGCCATGTACACAAGCAACACTTTTAACTTTCATGAAATGCCAGTCTGTTTGTCAGTGTGATTCAGCTCCCTACTTAAATTTAACTCATTTTACAACAGAATCTTATTATAATTTATATTTAACAAGCTTTTGTTCAATAACATTTCAATAAGTTTTAAGAAGAAAAAAATTAATGTTAACATAATCTTTATGTTAGAAATAAAAGTTTGAGCTTGGTACTTACTGATTAGTGATTTCTTGACACTAATTGGAGGACAAAATTGGGTCTTTTGTGCTGCATTATGAGCTAACACAGGATGTAATTGCACTCTGGGGTTTTCACATGCTTGATGTCATTGTCTCTTGTATTATATATCCAAAAAGATTGCAAAAACAGATAGAAGTGATTAATTTTCAGTTGGATAATTCTGATTATCCACTCCTGGATAAATTGCATTAGTATGACTGAAGATGTTTAGAGCTTTGAAAAAGTGATTCAATTTAACACCACATTGAAACACTGTATTAGACTATAGTGCATTGGGACATAGTTTTACATGCCTATGATCAGGAATGATCAGCAAACTTTTATTTCAGATACTGATGTAACGAATCAATCATTACTAGCATTCTTTTTTTCCACCAGAATAATGTAATGGATCAACTTTAAACATGAAAAATGGAACAGCAGTGCACGCTTGGATTCGAAGCACCTTTTTAAAGGAGACGAGTTTTAAAGCGTGCCCGCCTTATCTACCAGAATGTGTAGTAAATTGGATGAATCTGCAACGTTTAAAAATACTCTCCACCAGTTACAATTTATGTAACGAATTAAAAGATGTTTAACACGTTTAAATGTATTCTCCAATTTATGTAAGGAATTAGCTCGAATGGCGTGAAATATATCTATATATCTAATCAACGCGTGTTGTGACCAGTTATAAATATACATCAGCCATGGAAGGGAATTCATGTATGTGCACATATACATATAGATAATTAACTACAACGGATTATAATTAATTATGACTATGTATGTGGTCTAGATCAGCTTTTAGGATTAGCTGTAGTCTAGTTTAGAATTATGAACTCTAAAAAGGGAGTTTATCCTTCTGGCCAGGAGGGAATCTTCGTTTCAAAAACGGGTAGCGAGGTCTTGCAGTGTAGAAGTGACTCATCACGTGACCAAAACAGAGACAATCAAGCGTGGTGATAATAGATTTTAATAACTACGTGTAACTACGGATACACACAACTAACTCTAAGCAAACAATACGTATGTACATCTATATACAAGGAAAGAAAAGGTATAGAGAGAAAGTAATGAAATAAAAAGGGTAGCAGACCAAAAACACAAACAATTAATTAGCCATTTCAAAACCAGCAACGAACTTAAATCTTCTGTAAACAGGGGTACAATCTTAATGTATGTATAGATCCATTAACTATACTTGCATGGCTTGGGTGTTGTCGGTTTGAAAGTTCGCGCAAGGTCGTGTCGAGTTCGCTGGTTCGTCGTGCCATTTGAAAAGGCGTGGGCCGTGAGGCGGTTGCATCCTGTCCGGAGAGAGAGAGAGGGTGTGGCTTCCTCTTCCCGGGGCACGTGGCCCCGGGGGAGGGAAACCGGAAAGAGTGTAGAGAGTGAAGAGTGTGTAGGGAGACTCTGCCTAAGCGAAGAGTGTAGAAGTTTGAATGCGTGTTGTTGTTTTAAAGACAACACCAATGCACATGCCTCTCTGGGCTATTGGCCAATCAGGAAGTTGGATTTGTTGGCAGGATGAACTCTCTTTGTCTGGTCTCAGACCTGAATTTGCATGTCCTGGGAGGAGCCGGTTTAAACTGTATTACATATGAAATTAAGGAAAAGCATGAAATAATGTATCCTATTGTAATGTGATATGCATAATCGATCAGGGTATCTCGAGACGATTAACTACATACCAAATTCGATGGACTTATGAAAATATTAAAAGGTGAAACATGGTTACAGACATTTAAAATAATATCCTAAATTAAACTATCTAAAATCATTATAGTTATGCTACATAAACACACAATATATGCAAATAGGAAAACATCACACTATTTGGACATGGAAGAATTACATATAATTACATATTCCATTCAGAAGAGATTCTTCCATTGTGTCTGTGCGCGTGTGTGTGCGCGCGCGTGTAGGTAAGCTTTGTGTGTGTGCGTGTGTGTGCATGCGCGTGCGCATGTAGGTAAGCTTTGTGTGTGTGTGTGTGTGTGTGTGTGTGTGTGTGTGTGTGTGTGTGTGTGTGTGTGTGTGTGTGTGTGTGTGTCTGAAGAGGGGGGGTCGTGCCCCCTGTAGCATTCCGATGGCATCTGGTTGAAGAGGTTACTGATATGGATTCACAGCTCAAAGAAACAGAGAAACTTCTTTTCTAAGTCCAGGCTGATTCAGAAATCAGTTTGATATGTTTAGACTTTACACCTGACACAAAAGAGCTTTTAAATTCATAGCAGTGGCAATCAGCACTGTTACAATCAACTCCACAGTTATTGGCACTCTTTAAGAAGATGATAAAAATTAAATTAAAAATGTTCTACTCTACACATTTTTCATAAAGGAAACATATTTTATCTTCCATATTTACCTTTCCCTTAAAAATATATAAAATATATAAGTGTTTTCTCCTCAATAAAATCGTGATTGATATTGATATTGATATTGATACAAACAAACTGTCATTCTAAAACAAATAGACAAAAGAAACTAAGAAAAAAGGCAACAAAGCATAAGTAAACACAGTATATAACAAACCTTAAACATGAACTATAAAATCTAAGATAATATTCAATATTAGGAGATTAGATTTAACTAGTCATCTGAACCAGACAAACCCAGATATAACACAGACCAGTGGTAACATGAGTGTAAACACAAGGCATGGCTAGTCAAGGTAAAGCTGAGTACTAACAAGTACTAGGCAAGAGAAGGTTTCATAACTTCATGTTCTGGAAAAGAGTGATTTAATCAATCCCTGATTACAGATAGGATGCAGGTGTTAGAGTGTATAAGAATACTTAATACTTACAATTGTTTAAATAATATGGGAAATAATATGGCAGCATGGGGGCTTAGTAGTTAGCACGTTTGTCTCAAACCTCCAGGGTTGGGGGTTTGATTCCTGCCTCTGCCCTGTGTGTGCGGAGTTTGCATGTTGTCCCTGTGCTTCAGGGGTTTCCTCTGGGTACTCTGGTTTCCTCCCCCAGTCCAAAGACATGCATTGTAGGCTGATTAGCATCTCTAAATTGTCCATAGTGTGTGACTGGGTGTTTTGTGATAGGATGCAGGTGTTAGAGTGTATAAGAATACTTAATACTTACAATTGTTTAAATAATATGGGAAATAATATGGCAGCATGGGGGCTTAGTAGTTAGCACGTTTGTCTCAAACCTCCAGGGTTGGGGGTTTGATTCCTGCCTCTGCCCTGTGTGTGCGGAGTTTGCATGTTGTCCCTGTGCTTCAGGGGTTACCTCTGGGTACTCTGGTTTCCTCCCCCAGTCCAAAGACATGCATTGTAGGCTGATTAGCATCTCTAAATTGTCCATAGTGTGTGACTGGGTGTTTTGTGTGTATGCATGATTGAGCCTTGCAGTGGGTTGGCATCCTTGTGCCCCGAGTCCCATGGAATAGGCCCCAGACTCTCCATGACCCTGTGTAGGATAAGCGGTACAGAAAATTGATGGACGGATGGAAAATAATATGTTAATTATCATTAATATCAGTTAATGGATGAGTACAGTATCAATTAATATTTATTAAGGTACCCCTATTAATAGTTAGAATTGTTTAATAATACAGAAAATAGTATGTTGGTTATTATTACTGTCCCTAGTTATGTCACTTCCATTCAGGACACTACACCTCCATGCCAGCAGATGTCCCCCTCCCCTGAAAACTAACTCCTTCTTCATCACCCATCAAACACTACTGAAAGCCAGTTAAAGCATTCAATCAGTACAAAGTCTTACCAACTTTAACGTTGTGAGTATTCTGCAATTGCTATTGTCTGGTCTCTTCCTGAATTTTTTGCATTCATCCATTGCCCTCATTTCGACTCTGTGGATTCTGTCTTGTAAATAAACCTCCTGAACATGGATTCTCACTCATCTTCTTAGTCCTGTCCATTACAACTTGTGGTTAATAGATTTATTACTTAACTCTTTACTAACTCTTAATTAATTTGTTTATTATTACTACTGCATTAAGTAATGTTTATTAATGTACCCTTATTGTAGAGTTATCAAAGTAATTTTTGAACTTAAGTTGCCAACTTAATCACCAACTCTGAATAAAGTATAGAATCCAATAGGAACTGATGCAGGATGACACACTTTAACCTGTCCATAATTCTTCAACTATCTGCACAGGGCAGTTCAAGCAGTTCATTTCAAATTCTGTCAAGTGACTTGATCAGCAGCATCTGAAGCAGATGATACCTTTCAGAGAGGCTTTATATTTCTCATAAATGTAAAGTCATATGGATTCACCTCTACTAGTGCTGACTGAAATGCTACAGCCAGATGAAAGCTGCATGATTTATTTTTAACTCCACTTAATTTCTTTTTAGCAAAGACAAACAACTAACAGTGCATCTCTGTTCAGATGCATACTTTAGCTGCTGCCCTACTTACATTAGACCATGCTGGGGCTCCTCAGTACGCCTGTTATAACTGATATGGCCATATATTTCTTGCCTGATGAATCATTTGGATTGAGCTGTCTGCTGTTCTCTTGTGTTCTCCTTGCCATCCATCTTGTGTAATGACATGGTTCTCTCTAGCATATGGGTGTAGACAGGATAATATTAGGCTAAATGAAGAAGAGTAACTCAGTGTCTTTACAGCAAATGCTAAGCTGATCAGTCTGTTCTCCGTATGATTCACCCTCTATGAACCAGCAAATATATAAACACTTAATAATGGTACTGACTCAAGATGCAGTAACACAATTAAAGTTGAGCAGTTTTCACTTATCTTCAGCAAACGTCCACCTGACTTTACTTTTGAGAACAAAGATCTTTCAAACGATCCTGAGGTTATCAGAGTAAAAAGTTTAAAAAGAGTACTATATATTAATTACAAAATATACATTATATGGCCAAAGGTTTGTGGACACCTGACCATAACACTCATATGTGCTTATTGAACATTCCATTCCAGATTTATTCCCCCTGCTTTTATAATAGTCTCTCTGTCTGGAAAGGTTTGGAGAGCAGTCGGCATTCCAGTTCATCCCAAAGGAGTTGTGGTTGAGGTCAGGTCTTTGAGCAGGTACTTGAATTCTTCCACTCCAACCTTGGCAAACCATGTCTTCATGGATCTCACTTTGTGCACAAGGACATTGTCATGCTGGAACAGGTTTGGGCTCCTTAGTTTCAGTGAACGGAAACTGTAATGCTTCAGCATACAAAGACATCCTATACTATTGTGTTCTTCCAACTTGGTCAACAGTTTGGGGAAGAACCACATATGGGTGTGATGGTCAGATGTCCACAAACCTTTGGCCATATAGTGTAACTAAAACTAATAAAATATCAATTTGCATTTACAAACATTTTAAAGTGATAAAGACTTTACTGTAATTGAACACAATTATTTAATACATTTTAAACATGTCATGTATTGAGGTTGCATTGGAGGGAAGATTAATCCAAATGTGCAGACAATTACCAAAGTGTAACTAGTCCCCCATTACTCTGAATGACATATTTACACAGTGAAGCTAAAAGCGGGATTTATATGGAAAAATTTCCACAAGGTGTGTTTTTAATGATACTTTTGTTGATAAGTTTTAAGAACATCATAAATGGAGTTGGATACTTTCAGCTGACTGGTTCTCTTGACTCTGAAGATGCATTGTCTGGCTTAAATAAACAGTATGTCAAGTGTCAGCTAAACACAGCATCATCACAGGTTGGTAGTTAAAACTTCATGAGGGAAAGGTTATGAAGTGATTCACTACCATAGAGTTCATTGAATGAGCATTTTAAAACTTTGTAAGTTATTAATGCGTTGTATACCAATATTACTGTTAAATGTAAAACATTAAGCTTTCTCACATGGTTAAGCTAGGGGTTAGCTAGGTCAGCTAGTAGTTATTCACTGAACTTTACCTGCTAGGGTAGTTGGTTAGTTCAGCTGGTAGCCATGTTACTATTCAGACAGCCATGTCTTCATTGTAAAAGCATTAATAGCAATGTTTGGTGTTCAATCTTGCATAGTGGAGTTGTTTATTATTATTATTATTATTATTATTATTATTATTATTATTATTATTATTATTATTATTATCTTCTTCTATTTCATGTTTTGAGGGGAATTTATTGAACAAGTACATAGGGAATAAAAGTTTCCTTATGTTTCCTTTTTTGTAAAATACAACAATATTTATGTTGAATAATGAACCATATTGTAATTCAAATCATGTAAACCAATAATGATATCTAATTTAAGTATCTAATTAATTTATTTTTAAGTGTATGAATAACATGAGGCTGGTTTTACATCAGAATATAAATACATATTCTGAGTATTGACAATAAGTTATTACACAATAAACAGTGTGTTTCTGTTCTTAGCATCATTCATATAGTAATTCAGTCTTTAAAGTCAGCAGCATTGAGTCAGCATTTTCTTCAGATCAATTAACCATTTTAATCACATCCCCTCTTTTTCAGAATTGTAACAATAGCAGAATTATTAATCTGTTTTGACATCATTAAGAAACGGCTACTTCTGCTTGTGTTACGAAGTGTACAGAAGGGCTGGATGCAAGTGCTGAGGAAAAAGTCACTTTATTAGGGATGTAACCAAAACTATGGGGACATATACAAAACAGGGGAGGAACTCAACATAAAGGCAGGGTAGTATGCCACAGTATATCAAGGCATAAATCCACAGAATATCGAGGCATAAATCCACAGAATATCGAGGCCTAAATCCACAGAATTTCGAGGCCTAAATCCACAGAATATCGAGGCCTAAATCCACAGAATATCGAGGCCTAAATCCACAGAATATCAAGGCATAAATCCACAGAATATTCATCTAATTCAGTTCAGAAACAAAAGGCTTAAATAATGTGAACGAAAAAAGGGAAAACACAAAACACCTAAAACTCATAACGAAACGTAAAACAGAGAACCAATGAACATACGGGGGCAGAGACATAACGTGAGCCAAAAACAAAGAACCAATAAACACGCAGGGGCGGAGACATAACATAAACCAAAACAAAGAAGCACATGGTGAAATAAACAAAACTATGAATGAGTCTATGAATGAGGGATTGTGCTACTCGCTGTCCTCAGTGAGCAGCGCTAGGGAAAAGTTCAACCGAGTTTGTGAAACCGGAAATTGCACTACTCGCTAACTTCCGCGAGCAGCGTGAGGGGAGGAAACCCTAACAGAGCCCCCCCCAAAGTCACTTCTCCTGAAGTGCCAAAAGTTTAAACCGCTCTGGTGGACCTGGGCCCCTGGGCAGGATAACAATCTCCACCCCCCCAGGTCCTGAGGCAGGCACAGACCCTAGTTCCGAGGCCAGAGCGGAGCGTGGTTGACCGTCCTGTCGGCCACAGGCTTGATTGAGGCGCGGTTGGCCGTCCCGTTGGGCACAAGCATGAGTGGGGCTTGGCACTTGGCTTGGAACTTGGCGTGAGACTTGGCGTGGAACTTGGCATGGAACTTGGCATGGAACTTGGCCTGGTACTTGACTCGGACCTTGACTCGGTACTTGGACTGGTACTTGGACTGGAACTTGGTCTGGAACTTGGAACGGCGCTTGACTTGGTGCTTGGAATGGTGCTTAACTTGGTGCTTGGTACGGCACTTGACTTGGTGCTTGGAACGGCACTTGACTCGGTGCTTGGAATGGCACTTGACTTGGAACCTGGACTGGAATGTGGCCTGGAATGTGGACTGGAACGTGGACTGGAACGTGGACTGGAACTTGACTCTGGGCATAGACTGAGGCATGGACTGGGACATGAATCTGGGCATGAATCTAGGCATGACTCTGGGCATGGACTGAGGAATGGACTGAGGCATGGACTGGGACATGAATCTAGGCATAACTCTGAACTGAGGCATGGGCTGAGGCAAGGACTGGGACATGAAGCTGGGCATGAATCTAGGCATGACTTTGGGCCTGAACTGAGGCATGGACTGGGACATGGACTGGGGCATGAATCTAGGCATGACGCTGGGCATGGACTGAGGCATTGACTGGGACATGACTCTGGATATGACTCTGGGCATGAACTAAGGCATGGACTTGAACTTGGACTGGAATCTAAACAGGGACTAGGACAGTAACCTGGACATGGACTTGGACAGGGACTAGGGCAGGAATCTGGACCTGGACTAGGACTTGGACATGGACTTGGACTATGACAGGAACCTGGACCTGGACTTGGACATGGACTAGGACTAGGGCAGGAACCTGGACATGGACTTGGATCTGGACTAGGACATGGATTAGGGCAGGAACCTGGACATGGACTTGGACATGGACATGGACATGGACTAGGACTAGGACATGGACTAGGACTAGGACATGGACATGGACTTGGACTAGGACATGGACTTGGACTAGGACATGGACTTGGAAAGGTCGTCATCCCATGGACCTCCAACATGAACTTGGCTTGGGAGGAGGTCATCCCGTGGACCTCCAACATGGACATGGCTTGGGAGGAGGTCATCCCATGGACTTCCGGCATGGATGTGGCTTGGGCGGAGGTCCCCTCGTGGACCCCCGGCAGGAGCGTGGCTTGAGCGTAAGTCCCCTCATGGACCTCCGGCAGGAACAGGACTGGAGCAGAGGTCCCCTCGTGGACCTCCGGCAGGAACAGGACTGGAGTGGAGGTCCCCTCGTGGACCTCCGGCAGGAACAGGACTGGAGCGGAGGTCTCCTCATTGACCCCCGGTCTGAGCTCCGCTGAGGAGACCTCCTGCTGGGTCTCTGGCTGGGGCTCGGGGCTGAAGGTTGCCAGGTTAACCTCCAGAGGGAGCTCCTCTGAGGAGACCTCCTGCTGGGTCTCTGGCTGGAGCTCTGGGTTGGCACGCCGCAGAGTGGCCTGTCCGATGCAGCCCCCGGTCGCGCACTCCTGGGTCAGGGGCTGAGAGGTGCAGGCCTCCTCGTTGGTCCGCTCCCTCCCATAGTGCTCGATGAACGGTTGGCTGGGCCGATCAGACAGGCGGTCCCTCCCCAAGAAGACCTTGAGGTCGGGCTGGAACTCGGGACTCCCATACACCTGAATTAGTAGATCCACAAAGCCAGAAACCGTATCTAGCCTTGTGGACCCACTTGCAAGGTGAAGCTCCACCCACTCGCGAGCAGAGCCAACCAGAGGGGATAGGAGGAACCCCAACCACTGTTCTTCATTGGGCTTGGGGTCCTCCAAACTAAGGAAGTATAATTGTGCCTGCCAAAGAAAACACTGGGGCCAAGTGAAAAGGTCCACTGGAAAAACTAAACTGAATCAAAGGGGGGAACAAAAAATGTGGTGCAGCATGCCCTAAATTTCCCCGCTGCATCCATTTTGGGCGGAGTATTCTGTTACAAAGTGTACGGAAGGGCTGGATGCAAGTGCTGGGGAAAAAGTCACTTTATTAGGGACGTAACCAAAACTATTGGGACATATACAAAACAGGGGAGAAACTCAACATAAAGGCAGGGTAGTATGCCACAGTATATCAAGGCATAAATCCACAGCATATCAAGGCATGAATCCACAACATATCGGGGCATAAATCCACAGAATATCAAAGCATAAATCCACAGAATATCGAGGCCTAAATCCACAGAATATTCATCTAATTCAGTTCAATACTCCGCACCGAGGCGGAGAAACAAAAGGCTTAAATAATGTGAACGAAAGAAGGGAAAACACAAAACACCTGAAACTCATAACGAAACGTAAAACAGAGAACCAATGAACATACGGGGCCGGAGACATAACGTGAGCCAAAAACAAAGAACCAATAAACACGCAGGGGCGGAGACATAACGTAAACCAAAACAAAGAAGCACATGGTGAAATAAACAAAACGAGAGTCTATGAATGAGGGATTGCGCTACTCGCTGTCCTCAGCGAGCAGCGCTAGGGAAAAGTCCAACCGAGTTTGTGAAACCGGAAATTGCGCTACTTGCTAGCCTCCGCGAGCAGCGCGAGGGAAGGAAACCCTAACAGCTTGATTGTGTCTCAGGCACAATGCACCTCCCCTCCCGATATTTCTATGCTTAAAGCTCATATTTGTGCACCAAATGAAACATTTTGAAAAGCAAACTATTCATCATACCACAGAACAAACAAAGCAATATTCATTTTTCTTTATCTCTAATAATTTGTCCTGTCATCTCATGTCAGTAGATCCTTGCATGCTGTAATGCTAGTACTCTTAAAGCAGAAAGTTCATATCAAAACTTATGGACTAATGCTATTTAATTCTATTTTGCATTATACTCTACCTTTCACCCCCCTCTGTGTTTGGGGTAAAATCACGCTCACAGTTAATCTATCTAACTTTGAAGTATGAACATGTTTCATTGCAAATGACAGCTCTTCAGGTGATGCACGGTTGATAGAGGGCATATTCATTCATTACGGGTGGGTTTGCATGATGGATATTCAGCGAGCATTGCTGGACTTCCATCATCAATCAACAGCATGGGAGGCCAGGTTTGAAGACATGCATCCAACCACAAAAAGGAATGTATAAAAAGTCACCTTTGGTTTAGAAACCTTCAAAAGGCCTCAGCTCAGCAGTGCTTGACCCGCATCTCAGCCCAGGATTTCTGTGAATTTTCTACCAAAGCGCTGTGCTGTGCAGAGTGTGCATTAATATTTATTTTCTGCTCAGTTCTCCATCTAATCAAGAAACAGTAGCAGTTTCATTCCATGCTTGAGTACATTGATAATTGTTTCTAAAGCTGATGCAGAGAATCTTTTGTGTTGCTCTGAACATTTTAAACATTATTTTATACTCCTTCAAGCTTTTTTCTTACTCTATTACTCCTCTCTCTTAATGATGTTACTCTGTAAAGTGGCCTTGGGTGTTAGAAAGGAGCTAAATAAATAAATAAATAAATGCTTTAACTGTTGGTCAGATACTGTATGCCAAGCACAAGTGATACCCTAAATACTAAACAGCACATCGAATAACACATTTATAGAGAACCCCCCCCCCCCCCTCTCTCTCTCTCTCTCTCTCTCTCTCTCTCTCTCTTTCTCTCCCTCTTAATCAATATCATTTATCTGTACCAGGTAGCCATATGGATTTGTCTTGCAAATACTGATCATGGAATATTAATTTTGGCCATTGAGGGAGATTCCCCTCTGTAATGTTTGCTCATAGCCTGAATGATCTGTTTATCCTCACCATTCCTCTTCTATCTTTTCCCCTCATGAGGCTTGGGACCACACTAAAGAATTTCATTTAGAGTGTGCTCAATCAATCAATTAATCTATAATCAAGACATTTTGCAATGTAATCAGTGGTCTCTTTGAATGACCCAATGGTACTAATTCTGTTCTGCAAGCATATTCTGATCCTGATCAAAACTTCCCAGTGCTTCAAACTGCAATTTAAATTTTCCAATGAATATGTAAACTACAACTTTTATATTGGGTTTTCTGTTGCGATCACAAAAACATTTTCAATGCCACAGAGATCACACTATTGTCAGGCGGCAGAGATGGTGTTGGCTTTATTTTAAAAACAGGCAGGGAAATCCAAAATGTAATGCAGAAACATGTTCACAAACAAGTGCAAGGTCAAAAACCAGAATCACAAAACCAGAGAAAAAAACAAGATCATTAACCAGAAAACTATGCACAATAAACCAAAGGTTTGTTATACCAGGCAAATAAACCATGGACAATACTTTGCTATGGCTGTGTGTTCTGAGAGTCCTTAAATACAGTGTGTGTGAGTTTGTGAGTGTGTGCATGAGTGATTGAAGCCAGATGTGCATGATTAGTAATCCAGTGACTGTGAACATGACAATGAGAGTGAATGAGGGGAATAGGAGTCTGTGGTGGCCATGTTTGTAGGCCGTGATTTTCTTTGGGAAGTTGAGTCCGAAGCCCATTGAGTCCAGCATTGACATGACAAATATACTTAACCATTTGAGAATATAAATAATTTTTGGAGACTCCTATGGGAATATAAAATAATTTCTGATTTAAATATTTGTAAATATAAATATCTAAAATATAAAATATAAAAATATTAAATATTTTAGCAATTTCACAAATAGTACATTGCACAAATAGGGTTCTCTACAAGTAAATTTAAATCACAAATTCACATACATAACCTACATTACAAATTTAGTTTAGTGGCCTGTTAGATTTATAGTTCTGTTAATGTCTTGGAATCCTGTCAGGAAAATGTACATTAACAAAATTACACCAAGGGGCATACTCATCATGTAATTAATGAAATCAGTGACAGAAGTATGATTAACCAAAATTAGAAACAGATATGGCTTCCTGCTACTCTAGAGCAGATGCGCAAATGAATAGCTAAACTAAAATAATGAGCATTCATCTATTATGCTGGGTTTTATGTAACATTTAAGCAGTAGGGCCTATTGACTAAACATAAAAAGCATTATGAGACAAGCCTAATAACTGTGACCTTTTGTTTATGAGTGTTTTGTGGCATGTGCTTTAATTACAACACTTTGTGTCTAGACCCCCATCCATGTTAGCTGGCACCAGAAATTATTATTGACTTGATGTCTATAACATAAAGGCCTAAACAAATAAGTTCTCAGTGACTATTCTATGGTTGAATATAAGATTTTAGAAATTGCAAGAAACATCAAAATACACAAAATACATCAATGAGCAGTGCTCAAAGATAATGTCAAAAGTATTTTTTGGTACTCAGCGATACCATTACCAATATCGAAATGAGTAACCTCCTTACCCTTAAGCAATCAGGAAAATGTTATTTAGCTCTGTTTATGTTGAAAATAAGCACATGGAACCCTGCACTACATGTTGATTCACAAGCAAAGTGTAAACTGTGGCCAGTGAGGGGAAAGGGAGGGCACGTGTCTTGGTGCTCAGCGCTCGCACAACTGAAGTACTGTCACACTTGACAGTTTCTCTGCACGCTCACGTCACTGTTCCACACTCGCTAATACCTTTGTGTGGAGGTGGAGGCGTGGCCGAGCGCCAGTTTGTGAATGGAGGGCGGAGCCGGAGAAAGCGAGTGGTAAGGTTTGCACACCTGTAGGAATTGAGACTAATGATTGTTCTGTGTTGCAGTGAGGGGAAGAAGATAAAAGGAGGAGAGACACGCGCCTCGAGAGAGAGACGCCGGCACAGACTCACATGTGTTTGTGTGTGTGTGTGTGTGTGTGAAATACTGAAAATAAAACACAAATCGGAAGAAAAAGGGAAATAAAGCGTGTGAGTTGGATTAAGCCTGCCTCCCCTCTGTTTCCTCCTTGCCCGACCTTTAAATCGTTTACATTTTGATTCAAAATTAAAAAGAGCAAGCAAGATTCCCATAATAAATTTCAATCGCGTCTCATTTCAGAAAAAGTACAACAAATGAACTCTTAGAACTAAAGGTAATAAACAGTACAGGTACATCTCAATAAATTAGAATGTCGTGGAAAAGTTTATTTATTTCAGTAATTCAACTCAAATTGTGAAACTCGTGTATTAAATAAATTCAATGCACACAGACTGAAATAGTTTAAGTCTTTGGTTCTTTTAATTATGATGATTTTGGCTCACATTTAACAAAAACCCACCAATTCACTATCTCAACAAATTAGAATACTTCATAAGACCAATTAAAAAAAACACTTTTAGTGAATTGTTGGCATTCTGGAAAGTATGTTCATTTACTGTACATGTACTCAATACTTGGTAGGGGCTCCTTTTGCTTTAATTACTGCCTCAATTTGGTGCGGCATGGAGGTGATCAGTTTGTGGCACTGCTGAGGTGGTATGGAAGCCCAGGTTTCTTTGACAGTGGCCTTCAGCTCATCTGAATTTTTTGGTCTCTTGTTTCTCATTTTCCTCTTGACAATGGAGGTCTGGTGAGTTTGCTGGCCAGTCACGCACACCAACACCATGGCCATTTAACCAACTTTTGGTGCTTTTGGCAGTGTGGGCAGGTGCCAGATCCTGCTGGAAAATGAAATCAGCATCTTCAAAAAGCTGTTCAGCAGAAGGAAGCATGAAGTGCTCCAAAATTTCTTGGCAAACGGGTGCAGTGACTTTGGTTTTCAAAAAACACAATGGACCAACACCAGCAGATGACATTGCACCCCAAATCATCACAGACTGTGGAAACTTAACACTGGACTTCAAGCAACTTGGGCTATGAGCTTCCTACAAGCCCTTCCTCCAGACTCTAGGACCTTGGTTTCCAAATGAAATACAAAACTTGCTCTCATCTGAAAAGAGGACTTTGGACCACTGGGCAACAGTCCACTTCTTCTTCTCTTTAGCCCAGGTAAGATGCCTCTGACGTTGTCTGTGGTTCAGGAGTGGCTTAACAAGAGGAATACAACAACTGTAGCCAAATTCCTTGACACGTCTGTGTGTGGTGGCTCTTGATGCCTTCACCCCAGCCTCAGTCCATTCCTTGTGAAGTTCACTCAAATTCTTGAATCGATTTTGCTTGACAATCCTCATAAGGCTGCGGTTCTCTCGGTTGGTTGTGCATCTTTTTCTTCCACACTTTTTCCTTCCACTCAACTTTCTGTTAACATGCTTGGATACAGCACTCTGTGAACAGCCAGCTTCTTTGGCAATGAATGTTTGTGGCTTACCTAGTGAACCAAACTGAGAGACCATTTTGAAGGCTCAGGAAACCTTTGCAGGTGTTTTGAGTTGATTAGCTGATTGGCATGTCACCATTCATAGCTGTACTCTAGATGTACCCATTTAAAGGTAAAACAGTGGTTCTTAAGGTCCTTTTTGTGTGCATGCAATTCATGGCACATTGCACTCCTTTTTAATGAGCATACTTGCTGATTACACTCTGTACACTCTGCTCAGCTCTCTATGCCATAAGATGTTTTATCAAGTTACTTGTATTGTAGGAAAATGTAGGAAAATTATGCAGCAAACTTATGTCCCAAAATATGTGAACTTTAGGCCATTTTTTTTTTACCTCTCTCTCTTTCTCTCTCTCTCTCTCTCTCTCTCTCTCTCTCTCTCTCTCACGCACACACACACACACACACACACACACACACACACACACTCACTCACTCACTCACTCACTCACTCAGACACACACCCTCCATAATTCTGACATATGGCTTATGAAGGAACTCTAAAGCTTGAAATGATTTTTTCCCCCTGAACTGTGGAGCTTTATGTATTATTTCTGGCAAGAGATTGCAGTGACAAAGGGAGAAGTAAAGGGAGATTTAAGTCAATGCGCCACACAACAATATATCGATTTCACCTTTGTATTAAGTCAAAATGTGTTTATTGATTTCCTGCTGCAGACTGTTTGGATGAGGTGAACCATGGTAAAAGTAAAATACCATTGCAAATGGCAACATTCTGTTTTTGCAGCACACTTAATAGGTAGGCTTAAAGTGGGTATTTACATATTAACCAAGTAACTGCCTCATTAATTGCTAATTATTTTGACAATTTCATTCACAGTTTTGTGGGTTTGCAAGTAGATTAAAAATATAATGGTATATGATTGGTTGTGGAGATCATACAGAATCATCACTGATATGTGGAATCTCATATATAAGCACAGCCTTGAATTCACTGCTGTATTGCTTCAAGGTTGAAAGCCAAGCAATATTGGTCACTTTGGGAGTTTGAATAGGACCTTGAAGGTAGCCTTTAATTGATGAGTCAAAATTGAAAAAGAGCAAATCATAATAAATTTATATAACAATTACATTTTCATTTCAGGAAAACAACAACAAAGTACACTCTTAGAAATAAAGGTACTAAACAGCAAACATCCTTGTTGCTGGGGTGGTACCCTCAATCTTTTCTACATTTACTATCTATTTCCTGGCAGTGGGCATGTATTGTACCTTTACAACTTTACTATAAAAGCTAATTAAAATCATTTTAAAGATACACTATATTTACCTTCTAAAGGTTAAATACTAAAGGCATAAAAGATAAGGGTATCACCATGACAATAATGAAGGTACAATTTAGCATTCTTTTCCCCTGACTGTGTAGTGACAATTTGCATGGTTTCAGTTGCATGATTATATACATTTTAAAATCATTTTAATGATAATTGATGCTGAATAGATAAAAATGTATGGACTCATCAGATCAGAACATATAGAATGGTCATTCCTAAATATAGAAATAAGTACATTGCAAGGTGGTAAAAATAAATAAATAAATAAATAAATAAATAAATACTTGTAATAATGACGAAAATTGTCTCAACTGATGCTCTCCAGGAGGCTCATAGCTTCCAATATAAAGATATTAATATTGTAAACCATCGTGGAGGGAGAAGTGATTTATGGATTTTGAATTATGGCTGTTGTTGCAGGCAATGATCCGGTGTAGGCTGAAATGGTGACATGCTGCTTTTCTCCTCAGTAGAGTATTGGAAACCAAAACAGCAAACTCTGTTTGTAAATCAGAAGCACAATGGAAATGCCTTGGGCTTTATGTTTTCTTTTATTTTATTTCATCTCTTGCCATGGAGATGAAATAACAGACAGACAGACAGACAGACAGACAGACAGACACACACACACACACACACACACACACACACACACACACACACACACACACACACACACACACACACACACAATCTGAAATCAGTACAATTTCATTGTACTGAATGTATCACAAAAGAAGAACTAGTCTAAAATTGCTTGACTTTCAGATGACAATGGCTGACTCGTATTTGAAACGTTTGTCCTCTCCCCAAATTCCATTACAAAGTTGCTGTCTAAATGACTTGACTGACTGTAATCCGGGGTTATTGACCTCCTTGCTATTGAGATCACATAAATATCCATCTTAAATGGCACATATTTAATCAAATAAACTCTTTGAAAATTGAATGTGTGCAGTGCAACACAATAACATTTTAGTAATGACATATAACTGGATTTTATTTGTAGATTTAAAGTCTTGCTGGACTGAAGTCAAGTGGCAGCTTCATTCATTCATCTTCAGAAACTGATTTATTCTGCTCAGTGTTGCGGTGGATCCAGAGATTATCTCAAGAACACTGAGTACAACGTGGGAATACACACTGGGTGGGATGCCAGCCAATCACAGGGCACACACACACAGGCACATTTATTCACACCTAGAGGCAATTTATCATAACCAGGCCACCTCCATTTTGGCAGGTGAGAGGAAACCAAAGGAAGAGCATGTGAACATGGGGAAAACATTTGAAACACTGCACAGGACTCAGGATCAACCCTTGAATAACCTGCCACCCAGCATCTCTAAATGTGTCCAGTAAATCTCTACTTGCCTTCATCTAATATTAACTAGTGTAATTTGCAGGTATAGTGCCAGTATATTACAGACATAAAATGCAGCTATTGAACATTCATTTCACCCCTTCTAACCACCAGAGTTGGTGAATAGCACCTGGATACCTTCTTGGGCACATGCACACACGTGCTGAGACCCTCAACAAAATCATACAGCTCTGACCCATTAAGGCATGAACTCCACAAGACCTCTGAAGGTGTACTGTGGTATCTGGCACTAAGACATTATCAGCAGATCCTGTAAGTCCTGTACAGTAGGTTGCTAGGTGGGGCTTCCATGGATCGGACATGTTTGTCCAGCACATCCCACAGATGCTCAATCAGCTTGAGATCTGGGAAATTTGGAAGCCATGTCAACAGCCAACCACTTTTTCATGTTCCTCAAACCATTCATGCTCAATTTTTGCAGTGTGGCAGGGCGCATTATTCTCCTGAAAGAGGCCACTGCCATTAGGGAATACCATTGCCATGAAGGGTGTACTTGGTCTGCAACAATGTTTACGTATGTGATAGGTGAACATCTACATTGGATGTTACATCACAAAGTAACATACAAGGCTTCCCAGTAGAACATTGCCCAGAGAATCACACTGCCTCCACCAGCTTGCCTTCTTCCCATAGAGCATCCTGGTGCCATCAAGGTAAGTGAAGCACACCCATTGCTCCATGGTCCAGTTCTGATGATTACATGCCCATTGTAGGTGCTTTTGGTGGTGGACAGGGGTCAGCATGGGCACTTTGACCATTCTGCAGTTACACAGCTCCATACACAGCAAGCTGCAATGCATTGTGTGTTCTGACACTTTTCTAGCATAGCCAGCATGAACTTTTTTCAGTAATTTGTGCTACAGTAGCTCTTCTGTGGGATCAGACCAGACAGGCTAGCCTCCACTCCCCACATGCATCAGTGAGCATTGGGTGCTGTCTTTGGTTCACCAACTGTCCTTCCTTGGACCACTTTTGGTAGGTACTAACCAATGCATACTGGGAACACCCCACAAGACCTGCCATTTTGGAGCTGCCCTGACCAAGACGTCTAGCCATCACAATTTGGTGATGGCTAGACACTGCTTCCAACACATCAACTTGGAGAATTGGCTGTTCACTTGCTGCCTAAAATATTATATACTGTATATTATATATATATATATATATATATATATATATATATATATATATATATATATATATATATATATATATATATATATATATATATATATATATATATATATATATATATATATATATATATATACACACACGTCCCGTGCAATTTATTAGGAACACATGTACATGAGATAACATTTGTGCAGTTATGTAATCAGCCAATAATGTGGCCGCAGCACAATGCATAAAATAATGCAGATGCAGGTCTACAGCTTCAGTTAATGTTCACATCAAACTTCAGAATGAAGAGAAAATGTGATCTCTGTGACTTTGATCGTGGCATGGATGTTGGTACTAGAAAGGCTGGTTTGAGTATTTCAGAAACTGCTGATATCCTGGGATTTTCACACACACAACAGTTTAATTTGGTGTAATAAGGGTATAAGCTGTAAAGGTATACATTCCTGCAGTGAACATGTTGGGTAAGGAGGCAGTTTAATACCCTCAATGGTAAATCCAGTCAGTCTGCCTAAAGATGCCTAAAACCTTGTGTCTTGTTTTGAGTTGTTGGAGATCTATGTAACATGGACATAAGCCTATTCAATTCAGTGCTGTCACATTATAAAAAAAACCCCCAGAGATGAGTACTTACACACTCTGAGATGACAGTGGACAAAGCTTTACAACCTTTAAATGACAAAATAAAAAGACAGGAAATTTAATCAACAGAATTTTCCCACTGATGTTATCATGAACAATGATCAGTCAAGTGAAGAGGCAGCAATCAAGCTTGTGTTTTAAATACCTCAAGTGATGTTTACCTCAGATAAAAATGCTGATATTCAAAGTGATAACTCAATTCCCATTCTAAACTTAGAATTCTGCCAGCTCAGGATAAAACAAAACCAGGTTAAGATAATTCCAACTAAAATAATGTACAACAGATGACAACAGTTATTAAGGACTCTTAAAATAGTCGTCAGGACATTACACCTAAGACCAAGGACAACAAACAAGCACTTTATTTTAAAGTCTTTCTGTCATCTCATTTAATCCAGAGTCTGCCACTATCCTTGTTATATTAAGATAAATAGCACTAGCAAAAACATTCCCTAAGTAATCACTCAAGGAATACTACTGCTTCTCCTCTTGCCAATACATTCGCTTATCCTCAGCCACTGCTTCACTGCCCACTGAAGCAGCAAGTTCATTAACTGATCAATACTGCTGCTGCTAGGGTTTATGCTAAGGAACCATAACTGTGGGTCTTTCTGCCATAACTGTCAGAAACAAACCTACATTTTACACTCTTCATTTGCGAATGTGATGAAAATATGTTATTTTCACCTAATATTTCTTTCAACCAGGTTCTGCAAAAGTGTAATCCACAAACTGACAGCGGTCTCAATTACCACCTGGTTTCTTTCCTTACAGATATCCACCTGACAATATTTGCTTTTGCTAATTAGACACCTGTTATCACAACTGCATTCATATTTCCATATACTTATCTCAAACATGAGATTACATATATATAATCTGTACACATACTTTTTTTAATCATTTGTGGTGGGAAATAAAGAGATATAGCAAAATACCAAATAGATGGTCTTATATACAGTATATACGATGTTGTGTAAATATGCACAGAATAAGTACAGAAGTTTCATATAATTGAATCATAATTCATAACTGAATGGTAAATTGGTCGTGTGGTTGCTATATCTAACTCTGAACATCCCTATGAGCAGTGTTAAATCCATTACTAAAAAATTTAAATAATATGGCACAAAAGTGATTCTGCCCAGGAATTCAACAACGCTTGGCTTGATGAATGAGTGGTGAGGAGAAAAAAAAAACTGTATGAAATCCCACATGGAGACAGTCTACAAGACTGGGACAGAGCTTCACCTTCTAACAGGACAACAACCCTAGGCATACTGCCAAAGACTTGAAAATTATTGTTGACCAATAGTCTCCATTCAATCTGACAAAGCTTGAAAATTTTGCCAAGAATATCAGTATCCAGATGTACAAATCCGATAGAGACATATTGCAGAAGCAGCTGTGACGGTGGCTCTACCAAGTATAAGCATGTGTATCTACCAAGTACAAGTATGTGAGATTACTGTGGATGGTACCACTTAAAAACCATGAAGATGGCTTTGGACTGCAATTGATACAAACAGTTTTGCTACAATTGCTTAGGACTACAATAGCTATGATAGCTTTAGGATTGCAATTGTCTTGAACAGTTTTCCACTCAAGTCTCCATCAGTAAACAGTTGATAACTTCAACAAAATAGACTTCATGTGAAAACTATAATAAATTTCCTGTTTACACAATTGCACTTTTTGACCATGTAGTACACAGTCATAGAAGGGAATTGTTTATAATTGCACTATTCGTTGACACCCAGATGAGGATGGGTTCCCTTTTGAGTCTGGTTCCTCTCTAGGTTTTTCCTTGCGACTGTCACCTCTGGCTTACTCATTAGGGATACATTTATAAATGTAAAATTTATATCCTGAACTTATATATTTCTGTTAAAAGCGCTATACAAATAAAATTGAATTGAATTGAATGTGGACACCTGACCATAGCACCCAGATTGTTGCCACCAAGTTGGATGCATGAAATTGTCTTAAAAGTCTTTGTATGCTGTAGAATTAAGATTTCCTTTCAATGGAATTAAAAGGCCTAGCCAACATGACAACATGACAATTCCCCTGTGCACAAAGTGAGATACATAAAGACATGGTTTGCCAAAGTTGGTGTGGAAGAACTCGGTTGGCCCCCACAGAGCCCTGACCTCAAACCCACTCAAAACACCTTTGGATGAATTGGAATGACGGCTGTGCCCCAGACTTTCCCGCCTGATATCAATACCCAACCTCTTGCACTCTTATGGCTGAATGGATACAAATCCCCACAGCCATGTTCCAAAATTTAGTGGAAAGCCTTCTCAGAAATGTGGAGACTGTTATAGCAGTAAAGGGGGAAAAAACTCCATATTATTGCACATAGTATTGAAATGGCATGTTCAATACTCCAGTGTCCACATACTTTTGGTATTGTATTGTATCTAAAATACAGGTAGGTGTATTGTATCTAAAATACACCTACACCCAATTCACAAGATGTTACTTCAAACAAACAGACATGTTTGACAAAACTGCAAAGATATCAGAATAACCAACAGAACAGAACATGAGTCATAGAGAAGAATTAATCCTACTATTTGCTAAGATATATGCTCCCAGTTCTTGTGCCTGGAGGAGAGCCAGATGGTCAGCTCTTGCCCTGACATTCTCATCCTCTTCCAATTTTAAAGGAAGCAACCTCAATTTGTCCTTCTGAATTGTCCTCTGAATTGACTGCTGTTTGACACTGCCCTCACACATCTTTGTTGCCATGGACGTGCTTCTTACCAACTTAAGTTTGTGTATGCAAATAAACACAGAGTAGATGAGTTTGTCCCACTGTGATCAATAATAAAATCTTTTGAGCATAAAAATCCATACAACTTACTATACATAAAATAAGAGACAGAGGTAGATTTAAAGCCATACTCTAAAAACAAAAATTGACTATTCCTAATGCAACATACATTCCTACCCCTTACATCTGGCTCACATTTGTGGTATTTGTTGCATTACACTTATATATATATATATATATATATATATATATATATATATATATATATATATATATATATATATATATATATATATATATATATATACTCTATTCTAGTTATATCATGATTCTGTTCTGATTATACATTTTTAGTATGCCTTTATTATGCTGTTGAAGACTTTGATGATTTGCATTCAGGAGGTTGTTTCAAAAATTAATTATTTATTATGGTGTTCTATACATGCACTTATGCTGTCTTTGACCTCTGTGAAACTAGACAGATTCTCATTAGTCGGCTCATGCAGGTCAGCATCTCCGACCTTTTAACACCCATCTTTATGTGAGTGTGAGACACAGTGTAATAATAATAATAATAATAAAAAACTCCTGCTTGCATCACACCATGATAATTCAATTCTGATTATACCCTTTTCCATGATGACCCTGTTCCCATTTATAACTTGTGCTATAAATATAATTGCTATAATATATGTATAGCTTATTCAAATAATAAGCACAAGCGTATTAGACATAATAAAATTATGGTTCTTATTAATGGTATTATGTCAACTAAAATGGTATATTACTTTATAACTTTAATAATAAATGTTGTAGTGTTTATCATATTTATTTGGTGATGCAATATTTCACTTTGCACGTGAAAACAGTGCTGATGTTTTGGCCTATTAATACTACTTTCTCACTATTATAATGTCTAGATTAGACGAATTATTTTGAATAAGAATTTTGTCCTTTTTATAGGATACACTGTTCTTTTATAACATAGAATGCGATTATTAAGTGATCTTGCTGATGATTACTTCGTTTCTAGCAGAAAAAAGAAACGTAAATGAATATGAAACAAATATAAAGGTGAACTTATGAGAAGTACAAAGTAATGAAGTTCCTTGCATTGGAAGCCACTTTCAATATGAAATGATCAATGATGCATCAATGATTCAGTCATAATAAAGAAAAAAGAATATTTACTATCTTTCCATGGGAGCATGGATATATTTACATTATTGACAATATTCTCTGAGCAGATGGTGCCAATCATTATGAATCAGAAGCGTTTTAACACAACACTTTCCAGTCTGACCTGGTAACCTCCATTTCCCCTCAATTCTCATTTACTCATGCTTAACTGGCTAGCTAAGACCATACATCAGAAAGCTTAGAATTATGAGATGAACACTCCAAATCATGGGGATTTCAAACCAAACATTTCCAACAATTCCTGTTAACTTTTCAGTGACACAGCAAAACAGTGCTGTGCTCCATTCCTCTATTTCATCCTCTGCAATAAGACTCAATTAGGCATTTTGATTCAGAATTTAAAATTGTAGCATTTAGTGTGACCAGGCGAATCCAAATGAAGAAAATTAAATTAATGAAAATAATTAATTACAAAAAAGATCATTGTGGGTTCATTATGAAACACAAAGTATTTCTTGTTAGCTTCACTCAAATGTACAGGATGTTAATATGAAATTCAAGCTTCAAGTACTTAACTGAGCACAATATTTGGGATGTTGCAAAATTCGGCATTTAAAAATCATGCTGTATCACCCGGTATCACGCGGTATCACGTGCATGCCGCGGGTACAGGAAAGACAAGACCAGTAAGGAGCAGTCATGTTTCATTTCAACAAACATGGCTTGCTAGTAGATAAAGTAGTTCTGCCAGGACATATACTGTATACAGCATGTATTCTTTTACCAACCAAATTGTGCTGTTTCTTGTACTGAAGACCATGTGCTCAGCCTGTGGATCTGTGAACCTCTCTCAGAACCGTTTTGCAACAAGCTGCAGAGCACAATAAACGTTGTCAAGCCTGAAAGAAATGGAATGTGTGGTCGGTTAGATTTAAGAAAAATATTACATATGTTTTACATGCAAATATTACGTTTCTCATTAAAACTTATGATAAACCTGATTTAAACAAGTTTAAATTACAAGATAGAATAGTGCAGTGGTAACATCCTTGGTGTAGAATGCCAGCAACTGGGGTTTGAGCCTCAGCTCACTTGAGCGTGTTCATTTAATGAATGGGGTTTTTTTTCAGTGTAGAAAGTCGATTCGTATGTACATGGGTAAATATACTAAATGTCCTTCCTCAAAGTAGCGTTGAATGAATTCCAATTTCTCCTTCCTTGCCAATGGAAACCTTTGTTCTTTTCTTAGATTTAAAATTTCACTATTGAAAAAACTGGTTTAAAGTGAACACAGAAGTCCACACTGAAAAAAAACCTCATTGAATTTACTTAATTCAAATGCGTACATCGGTTCCACGTGATTGAATTGAGTTGCATTAACATGATTTGTTTTCGTACATCAAGCATGGTTTGATCATATATTTTCAATGCCCTGAATAAAATTAAACTCCACCTGAACTGAGGATTGATTGCTGACGTTCTGCAACAGCCACATGCGTTATTTACTGCGTTATTTTACCACACACACTTTACCCATGTTAATTTAAATACTATAATTATAGTACCTGTTCTCTGTGAATCGTTCAAAATTAAACCAAATATTCAAACATTTTATGTATTAATTTAAACATGTGGCAACATTTATCAAATGTGTTGTTACAAAAAGAGCATAATCACAACGTGATTTACACATCCTGACTATAAAGGATAATTAGAGGTGGGTAGTAACACGCTACATTTACTTTGTTACATTTACTTGAGTAACTTTTTGAAAAAAAAATTACTTTTAAGAGTAGGTTTAACTTACTCTTACTCAAGTTAATTTTTAATCACAGAAATGTACATTTATGTTGATACATTCGGTGCCGTTCTTCTGTTACTGTTAAATGTTAATGAATATATGTAGTCTTAATAATTAGTTTAAATGACGTATAATGAGGTTGCGAGCCTCGCGACACACTGCAGTGGTCTGAATGCGGACACAATAACCGCTCACATTTTTAGCGGCTCAGTCCTGGACAGGCGGAAGGAGCGAGCCTGTCAAAGGAGGCAGGACACCCACACACTCACGTGCGCGCTCACACACACAGACTTACAGTTCTCCATATAGTCTGAGATTCAGGATTTTCCGAAGTAACTTGTAACTTGCTACTAGCTTAATTATTAACATCATTACTTTTACTGTTACATGAGTAATTATTTTTAGAAGTAGTTTTACTTGTTTTACTATTTTGGTTTCATATGACCATAGAACCCGATCCCATTTGAAGTTCCAGTAGTGTCTGGCAAACTGAAGACGCTTGAGTTTGTATTTGGATGTGAGTAGAGGCGTTTTTTCTCCTTGAAACCCTTTCAAACAAGTTGTGGTGATGTAGGTGACTTCAGATTGTAGTTTTGGAGACTTTCTGACCCCAAGACGCAACTAATTTCTGCAATTCTTCAGCTGTGATCCTTGGAGATTTTTTGGCCACTCGAACCATCCTCTTCACAGTGCGTTGAGATAATATAGACACACGTCCAATTCCAGGTTGATTCATAACATTTCCAGTTGACTGGAACTTCTTAATTATTGCTCTGATGGTGGAAATGGGCATTTTTAATGCTTGTGCTATTTCCTTATAGCCTCTTCTCATTTGTGAAGCTCAACAATCTTTTGCTGCACATCACATCCTTGGTCTTACCCATTGTGATGAATGACTAAGGGAAATTGGCCTATGTGTTACCTCATATTTATACCCCTGTGAAACAGGAAGTCATGGTTGAACAATTTCCTGTACCTAGTCACCCATGTGTCCTAAAAAAAAATAAAATATCAATGGGAATATGCTTCAAATATATTTTTCTCATATGAATTCGTGGAGGTGCCAATAATTGTTGAACACCTATATTTAACAAAGTTTTTTTGGGGGATAAACCTGTGTTGTATTTGCAATTGTTTGATATCCATGAGAGCAGAGTATTTTTGTGAATTTTAACAAAAGATCAAAAGGTAAAACAATAAAGACATTTTTTCACAGACTTCTTTGCTCATATTTACCAAGGGTGCCAATATTAGTGGAGGGCACCATATGTAGTAATCCTCACCTCTTGTGCAGCATATCTCTGTCCTTTGCCTTGTTTCCTTTAAAGTTTCAGTGGCATTTAAGTTTTGAGGGTCTTGAAGGTCAGGGCCTGAGAAAATTCTAAATTTAGATTGTTTTTTTTTTTTTTTAATTACTACTTGCCAAGTTAAACAGGATGGATATATATATATATATATATATATATATATATATATATATATATATATATATATATATATATATATATATATATATATATATATATATATATATATATATATATAGTCTTACTTTATGCCTAAAGTAAACTAGTGTAGTGACTCGTAAGTAGAGAGACACAATGAAATACCAAATACAATGTGTACTTTGAAACTTGACTGAACATCCTTTCCGAGATGGGATGTCCATTTCAGTGCACCACTCACACACACATTTGTACACTCATCCCCCCTCACAGCAATTTAGCATAACCAGGCCACCTTCCGGCATTTTTGAGAGGTAGGAAACCCTATAACCTGGAGCTATCCTGTCCCGATAGAACTGTGAGAACCACATGCACAACTGTGCTACCAAAAAAAGACAAAAGTAAAAAAAAAAGAAGCAAAGAGAGAAATAAGAGGGAAACAAAGAAAGAATTTGCTGCTAATTAATATAAAATAATATATAATAGAAAAAAATTTTATATAAGATTTTATGTGAAATTGGATAAATTCTCCATTTTTAACTTCAGATCTAGCTCATACTGAACTGGTAGCAATGCTTTCTCTCTAAATTTACTATTCTCTGAAAGAATTCAGGTCCTACTGTTAGATTCAAAGCTGTTACTGACCTAGAAAAGTGCTCAGACCTCCATAACCGGTCCAGTTGTGAGAGAGGTGTACCCAGAAGGAGCTCATGGTCAAGGGTGAGAAACCAACTAGGACAGGTGGATAATTTTATAAGGAAACAAACATTAAGAAAGATGGGTTGGCAGATAAAGAGAGAGAAGGAGAGGATGTTCAGCCAAGCTTCAAAGTCAAGAGGAAATATGCTTGGCAAAGGCCAAGCACAAAGAGAAACTTGCCTCAGAGACACACAGTCCAAAGAGAAAAAAGAATCAAAGAGGGAAAGGTAAGCTGTGATGAAACAGGGGAATAAGCCCTAAAAGATCATAGATGCCATAGATGTTCCATCGTATGACCAGCTGCAAGATATTACTAACCACATGGTGGTTGGGTCGTATTTGTTCTATATAATATCACTGATTCAAATCCAAAAGGTCAGTATATGATGCAACTGTTGAATTGGGAAATGATTTGGACTTTGACCCAAAATAGATCTAATCAATAATTTTACAAGATTCTAACTTGTCTATTTGCTCTGTATTCATTTACTTGTGTTGATGGTGTAAAAAAAAAGGCCACAATTAACAGAAAAAAAGAAAATTAAAGGCAAATAAATCTTTGCAGAACAATGTTCAGCATTCAATCTCAAGAGAAAAGAAAATGTTAATTGCTTCCTACAGAAACCAATTAGCTGTGTCAGGGAACCATGACAAGACTCTACACTAAAAATAATGAACAGCAGTTAACTTAACTATCTTGTTAAACACTCAATTGACAACAGAGCTGTTAGAGAGAAACATGTACTTAAATATACCATTATAAATGTACCACTTAATCCAACAAGCCCTCAACACTGCATACAATTCCTAGGCCTACAACATCAAAATATAGGCTATTTATTTGTAGAATCAGCCTAGCACAATACATGCTAATGTTAATCTCTGCATGGGGCTAGCCTGAAATGAGTATATATCAAACTATTTGAGTGTTGCATGGATGGCTAGGATGGAAGGATTTTTATATTAATAGTATGATAACCATACAATGCATCATGACATTTTCAGTCTGCTTTCACTATAGTCCAGTAATAAACCTACAAACAAACTCTTTCCTTCTGGAGCACTTTCATCCATCTTCAGTAACCATGTTATCCTGGTCCAGGTTGCAGTGGATCTGGAGCCTGTAAAAAAGGTGCTCACTCGCTCACCTAACTCACTCACTTTCAATAACCACTTTATCATCTGATCAAGGTCACGGTGAATCTGGAGCCTATCCCAGAAACACTGGGTGTTGGGCAGGAATAAAACCCTGATGGGATGCCATTCCATTGCAGTGCACCTTATACACTTTAATCATACCTTATACACTTTAATAACACAGTTAATCATAAATAGCTATGCATTTATATAGTTGAATAACACAAACACAACAATTTATTTCCAGCATTTGCTAGTTTTGTCTGTGGAATTTATCTAACTTGGGAATTTTCTCTAACAATATCTAGGCCTAGTTAATTTTGTTCAAATATTTACAGCTAACTGGCTAACTAATACTGCTGAGTTTGTATATCTCCTGTGACATGCCATGCTCCACTTGCCTGGAGGTCTGATTCTATATGCTTTTGTTTTTGTTTTGATGTTTTTTAAAATTTGTTTCAGCTGGAGCTGAAACTATCAGTTGTGTCACCATGCTGTCTAATAGGTCCTCAGCACTTGCTAACTGGAGTTGTTAATTCATCTCTTGAAGGACTGTCACAGATCATACTTCTCTAAAATACTTTGCCAAGTTTCCCATGGTAGGTCCTGCCACTGGGACGTCTAATGGCAGAGATGCTATTCCATTGCATATTGCCTTATGAACTGCCACAGTACATTGTGTGTAACTGCAGAGCACAGTTTTTGAATTGATGATCATTAGCACCTGTTTGGTATAATTGTTTAATCATACACCTGACTATATGCCTACAAAAAGACTCTGTGCAAGTGTACCTAGAAGATTTGATGCTGTTTTGAGGGCAAAGGGTGGTCACAGCAAATATTGATTTGATGTAGATTTTTCTTCTTTTCACTCACTTTGCATTCTGTTAATTCATACTTGATAATTGATACATGTTAATTAACATGTCTATTTTTGAAAGCATTCTTACTTTACAGCATTTTTTTCACACCTGCCTAAAACATTTGCACAGTACTGTATATACAGGTACATCTCAATAAATTAGAATGTCGTGGAAAAGTTCATTAATTCAACTCAAATTGTGAAACTCGTGTATTAAATAAATTCAATTCACATAGACTGAAGTAGTTTAAGTCTTTGGTTCTTTTAATTGTGATGATTTTGGCTCACATTTAACAAAAACCCACCAATTCACTATCTCAACAAATTAGAATATGGTGACATGCCAATCAGCTAATCAACTCAAAACACCTGCAAAGGTTTCCTGAGCCTTCAAAATGGTCTCTCAGTTTGGTTCACTAGGTAAGCCACAAACATTCATTGCCAAAGAAGCTGGCTGTTCACAGAGTGCTATATCGAAGCATGTTAACAGAAAGTTGAGTGGAAGGAAAAAGTGTGGAAGAAAAAGATGCACAACCAACCAAGAGAACCGCAGCCTTATGAGGATTGTCAAGCAAAATCGATTCAAGAATTTGAGTGAACTTCACAAGGAATGGACTGAGGCTGGGGTCAAGGCATCAAGAGCCACCACACACAGACGTGTCAAGGAATTTGGCTACAGTTGTCGTATTCCTCTTGTTAAGCCACTCTTGAACCACAGACAATGTCAGAGGTGTCTTACCTGGGCTAAGGAGAAGAAGAACTGGACTGTTGCCCAGTGGTCCAAAGTCCTCTTTTCAGATGAGAGCAAGTTTTGTATTTCATTTGGAAACCAAGGTCCTAGAGTCTGGAGGAAGGGTGGAGAAGCTCATAGCCCAAGTTGCTTGAAGTCCAGTGTTAAGTTTCCACAGTCTGTGATGATTTGGGGTGCAATGTCATCTGCTGGTGTTGGTCCATTGTGTTTTTTGAAAACCAAAGTCACTGCACCCGTTTGCCAAGAAATTTTGGAGCACTTCATGCTTCCTTCTGCTGAACAGCTTTTTGAAGATGCTGATTTCATTTTCCAGCAGGATCTGGCACCTGCCCACACTGCCAAAAGCACCAAAAGTTGGTTAAATGGCCATGGTGTTGGTGTGCGTGACTGGCCAGCAAACTCACCAGACCTGAACCCCATAGAGAATCTATGGGGTATTGTAAAGAGGAAAATGAGAAACAAGAGACCAAAAAATTCAGATGAGCTGAAGGCCACTGTCAAAGAAACCTGGGCTTCCATACCACCTCAGCAGAGCCACAAACTGATCACCTCCATGCCGCACCAAATTGAGGCAGTAATTAAAGCAAAAGGAGCCCCTACCAAGTATTGAGTACATGTACAGTAAATGAACATACTTTCCAGAATGCCAACAATTCACTAAAAGTGTTTTTTTTTATTGGTCTTATGAAGTATTCTAATTTGTTGAGATAGTGAATTGGTGGGTTTTTGTTAAATGTGAGCCAAAATCATCACAATTAAAAGAACCAAAGACTTAAACTATTTCAGTCTGTGTGCATTGAATTTATTTAATACACGAGTTTCACAATTTGAGTTGAATTACTGAAATAAATGAACTTTTCCACGACATTCTAATTTATTAAGATGCACCTGTATATATATATATATATATATATATATATATATATATATATATATATATATATATATATATATATATATATATATATATATATATATATATATGTAAGATATATATGTAATAGCAACATTATATTTTACATATATATATATATATATATATATATATATAAAAAAACAAACTTCTTCTACAAAGGTTTATTGAGCTTTACTGGTAGCTAGCTTATGTTTTCCCCCACAAGCATCTGTCCACATAAACTCTGTATAAGTATGGGATTAGAAGATCTACAAATAAAGTAAGTAGGTTATTTCCCTGTTGTTATAGTTTAATTCAAAGCATCAAAAATCTTGTAAACATTTATTGTGGATCAGGGTAGCTGTAGTGAGCGAAATTAGCAAATTTATTGGGCTAAGGTAAAAATAAGTTAAAAAGTTTTAGGATTTGGTAGCAAACTGATATGCACCATTTTTCAGGTCTAAGTAGAAATGTTGGAGTGTAGTTTCTGTTCTCTGCATGTCATGTGGGTTGCATCTGAGTTATCTGGTTACCTCCCACCTCTGAAGAAATACAGTGTGGGAAAAAAGTATTTGATCCCCTGCTGATTTTGTATGTTTGCCCACTGACAAAGAAATTATCAGTCTATGATTTTAATGGTAGGTGTATTTTAACAGTGAGAGACAGAATAACAACAAAAAATCCAGAAAAACGCATTTCAAAAAAGTTATAAATTGATTTGCGTTTTAATGAGGGAAATAAGTATTTGATCCCCTCTCAATCAGCAAGATTTCTGGCTCCCAGTTGTCTTTTACACAGGTAATGAGCTGAGATTAGGAGCACTCACTTAAAGGGAGTGCTCCTAATCTCAGTTTGTTACCTGTAAAAAGACACCTGTCCACAGAAGCAATCAATCAATCAGATTCCAAACTCTCCACCATGGCCAAGACCAAAGAGCTGTCCAAGGATGTCAGGGACAAGGTTGAAGACCTACACAAGGCTGGAATGGGCCACAAGACCATCGCCAAGCAGCTTTGTGAGAAGGTGACAACAGTTGGTGCGATTATTCGCAAATGGAAGAAACTGTCAGTCTCCCTCGGTCTGGGGCTCCATGCAAGATCTCACCTCGTGGAGTTTCAATGATCATGAGAACGGTGAGGAATCAGCCCAGAACTACACGGGAGGATCTTGTTAATGATCTCAAGGCAGCTGGGACCATAGTCACCAAGAAAACAATTGGTAACACACTACGCCGTGAAGGACTGAAATGCTGCAGCGCCCGCAAGGTCCCCCTGCTCAAGAAAGCACATGTACAGGCCCGTCTGAAGTTTGCCTGAATGATTCAGAGGAGAACTGGGTGAAAGTGTTGTGGTCAGGTGTGGTCAGATCTCTTTGGTATCAACTCAACTCTCCATGTTTGGAGGAGGAGGAATGCTGCCTATGACCCCAAGTCATAACACCATCCCCACCGTCAAACATGGAGGTGGGAACATTATGCTTTGGGGGTGTTTTTCTGCCAAGGGGACAGGACAACTGCACCACATCAAAGGGACGATGGACGGGGCCATGCACCGTCAAATCTTGGGTGAGAACCTCCTTCCTTCAATGCCAGGGCATTGAAAATGACCTTAATGACTTGGAGAGGATCTGCAAAGAGGAGTGGGACAAAATCCCTCCTGAGATGTGTGCAAATCTGGTGGCCAACTACAAGAAACGTCTGACCTCTGTGATTGCCAACAAGGGTTTTGCCACCAAGTACTAAGTCGAAGGGGTCAAATACTTATTTCCCTCATTAAAATGCAAATCAATTTATAACTTTTTTGAAATGTGTTTTTCTGGATTTTTTTGTTGTTATTCTGTCTCTCACTGTTAAAATACACCTACCATTAAAATCATTGACTGATAATTTCTTTGTCAGTGGGCAAACGTACAAAATCAGCAGGGGATCAAATACTTTTTCCCCCCACTGTACATCACTTACTGTACTGGCTAAGCTAAATTGTGCCTAGGTGTGAACCAATCTGTGAATATGTGTGCACAGTGCTCTGAGATGGACAGGCATCCCATTCAGGATGAATTCCTGCCCTGTGCCTAGTGTACCTGGCATAGGCTCTGGATCTGGCAGATGTGGAAGATTAAGGTATGATAGAATGAATGAATTCATCTGACTTTTTTTGTTGTTGTGTTTTTCTAGCTGGGTGTTTTTCTAATGTCATAAAGACTGCACTTTGTTAAAGTTAGAATAATTTTTCAGCAGCTCTAAATGGAACCTTGTGTAAGACAAGAGGAAACTGTAAAGTGTAATGTAAAGTATTACATATAGAATGCTGCTTATATTAAACCCCAGGAGGTCCCTGACTTAAGGTGGTATCTTTGGTCATTTTGAGTGTGACTGCTTACATATACAGGTGTTGTTTACAGGTGCTTTTGAAGTTTACCTCCTCCATCTGTACCTGATTTTTGTAACAAGAACAGGTTTGCAGTGATTGAAATAGGTGATAATGACAGTGATGCTCAGGAGCTTCAGGAACAGCCTACTCATGCTTACATAAACAACAGTTCAGTGCTGGTTGTTGGAGTTTATTGTTTTCCTGGTGCTAGTGTGCTGGATATAAATATTTAGTTATCTTCAATGTTAAAGAAGTAACAATCTGTTGTTCTTCTTGAAGGCAACAATGACCCTATACTTTAAAAAAAACATTAGCAAATACTTTTCTGGGTAAATGTCCTAAGTTAATGGTCCAATGTCCTGTCTAAAAAAAAGGTGTGCAAACAGTCTGTAGACTCTTTGCTTTGAACACATGACTTAAAGATGAATGGGCCTGTAATAATATGGGGTTTATAGATAACTTTGACATGTTTTAGTAAAGGCTTATATTTCACGAGAGAGTCAGGTGCATCCTAATCTTAGCCTACTTTTATTATTCAATATTGATGAGTTAATTAAAGGATATTATTTAATGGCTAGGTAAGGGGAAAGCATTTTAATATGGTGTAACATTAATCAAGTATCAGTGGAAAATGCTGGCACAAACAAACAAAAAAACAAACAAACAAACAAACATAAACTAACAATTAAACAAACAAACAGCAAAAGCACCATACTTTTCATTCACCTTACTTAGGCTAGCTAATATAGCCACACAGCCCTAGAGTTAGGCTTCTGCTTAGCTAACAGAAGCACTTTTTAATTAAAGTTCATCACAACAAATTAAAAAAAAAAAAAAAAAAACACAGAAAATTCTTTATTGAATGTCAGATCAATATTTCAGCCTGTAGCCCTATAGCAGTGTGTACTCATGCGTCAGTTAAAGTGTAAATATCATTTCTTTATATGATCACAGAGGCAATGAATTTATAATAATCTTAAGGTCATTACAGATATCACCATGTTAAATTTACTTAATCAGTGAAGGAAAACATGAGTTGAAATAAATTGAAAAGCATTGTAGAGTGGTGGAGACCTGTCATGCATGCAGTGTTTCTTCTGGTGTAAAATGAACTTAATCGCTGAACCTGAGGTACCTGTTTTGTGTCCATTGGCATCTCTAGTAACTAGGTGCATGATAATCTTCAGAGTGGCATTCAGAAATCTAGATGTGCAGATAATAGTAGTGTTGCAATGGTTATATTTAGTCAGCATCCTATTGATATCTCTGTTGTACCCACAGAATCATTTTCCTATTCAAAAATCCTAGTTAATACTTTTCCTTCTAACTGGAACAAATATTCTTGCCAATTTCAATATTGATGTGGATAATGAAACCGACACTTTAAGGATAGTATCTGTGTCCATACTGAATTCTGTGTGTTACTCAGAAGGTCATAGGCTCCACTCACAAATTTAGTCACACTCTAGAGCTAGTTCTGACTTTTGGCTTTAGCTCGATTAGCAAGATTCTTACAGTTCCCCTGAATGAAGCTGTGTCTGATTCCTGTCTTATCTGTTTTGAATTTCAATGAATATAATTTCTGGCACCATTTCCTGCCTACATAAGAAACATGTACTTACACCACTCAAATTGCACCAAAACTATGGAGTGTTCAGTGTGATAGATTACAACTTGACCGAATAACTGAGGACTTACATGCATCTTTAAGATTGACCTTTTACAACATAGCACTATCTTGTGTCTGTCCCTTGGTACATGGACAGACTAGTGTACTTGACGATGGTGGGAAAATAAGCTGAAAGTCTTCCAAATACCATGGACAGAATCTCTCAATAACTATCATCAGTCCACTATCATCAGAACACCTAACTTTTCAAACATACGGTGGAAACAGAAAGCAGTACAAGCAATATTAGGTTCTTAGGAGAAAGTTTCAGACTAATAAAATTGTTTAGTTCTATTGGATATAACAATCTTTATACATTAGCACTGTCCTCTGGATAAACCAGCTGTGACTTTTGACTCAATATTATCTATGTTACTTAATGAATTGTTATTAGTGATTAGTGACCCCTTACTAAACCTAATAAATTCATCACTCATGTTGAGGCATATCCCCAACTTTTTACAACAGCTGTTGTTACATCTCTCCTTAAACACCCACAGCTTGATCTCTACAATCTCTCCAGTGACCTGACAATCTCCAACAGGCCTTTTCTCTCACAGATTTTGGATATAGTTGTCGCCTAAGTAGAACAAACAAGCATGGTGTATTTCAGTCTGGTTTTCAGAAGCATCATAGTATAGAATCAGCACTGGCTAAAGTGGTCAACCTCACCTCTGATTGTGGATATGTTTCTGTTTTGGCCCTGCTGGATTTGAGTGTGGCAATTGACATTATTGAACATGATAGTTTATTGGACATGCTTGAAAACACAGCTGATTCTTGCCTTGTTTAAATCTTATTTGACATACCCTTACCAGTTTATAGCATAAACTGAGATTCTTCTGTCCCACAAAGTTCTTAAAAAAACAATGCACTATACTTCACAAATGTTAGCCTTCACTTTTATGATAATGATACATAATTATATTTGTCAGTGTGTCCCAAATCAGCAACGGAGCTATCCAAAAGAAAGACTGTGTAAAAACATTGTAGATTAGATGAATGTCTTTCTTCTACTGTTGTTGGGTACTAAGGTTATTGGCAGTGTAAGTGTAAGGATTTGAGTGTAAGGTTTTTGTATTGACAGCCTCATAAATGACAGAGGCCTCCATTAATTGAACAGATATTGGAACAAAACACTGAACCCATACTGCACAAATAATACCTCTTCTGTGGTGCATGACACATAAATTTTTAATGAAAGATGGGATCAAACACTAAGCTTTGGCATGATTCCAATTCTGCTCAACTCTCCAGGTGAAATGTTATTTCCTGATTCTGATGAAAGACCATCAGAGAGAAACAGATCCCTAAACCAACTGATCTCATGCTGTATTACCATTGTGATAGCTGCACTATATTAAAATGTTTCACTTTTCTGAAGCATTTCCTTAATATGAAATTATAATCACAAACTGTGTGGAATCAGGACATTGTCAGAAGCAATCAACAATGTAATAATGTATTATACCTCAGCTATTCAAGCAATCACCTTGCTCACCTTTGTGAAATGCCACATGGTATAGCCTTGATACTGTTTCAGTAGTTGTTTCTGTATGCTGCAGTCCAAAAATGGCAGTTTGTTGTTTGTTGTCTTATAGTTTTCCCTTGTGAATATGATGTTTTTGTTCTTTCACTGCATTTATTGAAGTCTTGTTCAGGATAGTCTTGTATCTCCTGGACTTTGAACTTGACTCCACATATCTATTCTCTGGAAGGTGTCCAGTGCTTGTTTCCCACTTCCTCCATGTACAGATTGGCTGTGATAAGGGACACAGATGAACACATGGCACAGACATTTTTTTCCGTCTATAAAAAAAGAAACCTATACATGACACACAATCCTAATACATTTGTTCACACCCCAGACCACAGTGAATTTCATGTGACCTTAACAAGTTTCATGATGGCACAGGTGTGAATCCCACTAGAGAATGGTGAAACGTGACATTTCTGAACTTCACTTGTGGTCCAACAACCTTCACAGATGCTTGGTTAAAACGCTAGATGTAGTAGGGCTGAACTGACATATACCAGCTATGAATAATCATTTAGCTATATAACTATAGCTTTGAAGTCTCATTTCTTATTTGCAATGCAATCTATTCCAATCCAACCTACATCTTGTCACTATTTTAAGATGCTGCTCTCCATTTTCTACAATATTCAATGCTCTATCTTCAGGTTAACATTTCATCTATTTATAGCTAAATTTTGACACAAACACAAGTGTCTCTAATCAATTAATTAACAATAAAGCTGAAGAAATGTATGTGTTTTGCACATGTGCCATAGAGTATATCTTTGAATATGAGCCTTATCATTGTCAGACATGGATATTCATATATTACGTTATGATGGAGATGTTATGATTTAACGCACCGTTAAATGAAAAAGGTAAAAGTGTGACATAAATTAGAGAAACATTACATTAAATGTAAAATATAAAAATGTACTACTGGTACATTGTTCTCAATTTGACTGATTAATTATATCTTATTTCCCAGTACAACTAAGGGTTTTGCAGGCCATAAATAATTTTGTGGCAAATAATATTTCCTTTAACTTAATAAAGCACACTATTATGGCATTGTTGCATGTGGGGTGTAAGATATATTCTTATATACTCTATACTTTTTGACTAGTACGAATCCATAATGAGGTGTGTTTAAGCATACTGTTTCTGTATCTAATCAAATCATCACCTCTCATTCCTAACTGTTTGGTGCACTGATGCTTTTGTAACAATATAGATTTTATGTTATATTCACTTCTATGCATGATCCATAGCTTGTATACACATGTATATAATACATTTGGCTAATCTGTTATTTGATAAATTTTGTCTTATTGGTTATGGATAATTGTCAGTGACGGTTAGTGATTGGGTGAAGTAGTCTATATTTATTCAGATGGGCTGACACTGATAGTGTATATCCACAAAACTGGGGAGTAAGAAATGGGACAAAACTTTTAAGCCACCACAATAGCCAAGAAAATACAATTTTGGTATTGTGTTTCTGCAATAAGAGACTGTCAAGATTGTCAGTGCACTGCAAAAAAAATGATTTTCTTGAAACAAGCAAGACACACTTATATCTAGTTAAAGTGTACTAAAATCAAGCAAAAAAAAATCTGCCAATGCAACAAAGGGTCAGGGATTGTAGAAGGTGGCAGATTTTTATTGAATAAAGTACGAAACAAGCATCCGAAACTGTGAAAACAAGACCCATAAACATAAAAATGGACATAAGGCAAAACCATACAGACTATGAGAGCGGCTGTAGCACACATGACAACACATGAACACGACAACAACAAAAGCTTGACAATTAGGTGCTGAAAAACTAGACGTGTGTCTCAATCAGCTCCCTAGTTCAATAGTTAGGGCACTGATCAGGGAGTAAGCCATTTTTAGGGCCTCCCGAAAATTGGGGACGAACTCACAGCCAACTTCCGGCTACAAATGTAAGTAGCTTGTTATTGTTGTTATAACTCTCAAATGATTACGTTAGCAATTTTTAACTTTATTTGATGGTTTGTTTGAGTCTAATGACTTTCAGAGGTGAACAGTAACAGAGTACATTTATTTGAGTATTGCACTTAAGTACACTTTTTGAGTACCTGTACTTTACTTGAGTATTATTTTTCCTGGAAACTTGTAACTTTAAATTTAACGCTACATTTGAAAGACAAATATTGTACTTTTCACTCCACTACATTTCTATCAAGGTCCTTTAGTCGAAAATCATTACTATGTAGCATAGTACTATACATACTATGTATGTAGGTTTTTTGCAGATGACAGACAGCCTATCAATAATCACTCTTGTAGGGTCACGTGTCGTGAAGTTCAATGATTTCCCAGCATTTTTTAAACACTTATCAATTGGCAAAATGGAAGAAGATGGTTCCTTGGCGCAGTGCGCACACTCATGGCCATACTTAAAAGGTATGTTCCAGTTTTATGAAAAGATCAAAGATTCTTTTCGTTTTAAATGTTTTCTTTTTTTGCCTAAAACAAAGCAAATCACAGCCTTCAAAAACTCGTCATCCAACCTGCGGAAGCATATTGAGGTATGTAAACTTTTAATTTCTTTTGAAAACTTGAAATTGTCTGTGCTTTAGAGCTAAAGTTTCAGTATGAAGTATAGTTGGTAAAATGATTCATGGATTTGCCCGCCAAGTTGCCATGGCCTTGTGGATACACCGCTTACGCATAGGTAAGGGTCGACAATGATGTTAGTTAGCATGCAAAAGCGTGAATTCAAATGTAAATGAGTTTAAGAGTTTAATAAGTTAATATATTGTAACTTTTGTAGTTTTTTTTTGTTACCTTGCATAATTACTATAGTTATGTGTAGAGCTGTACGATTAATCATAAAAAGATCACAATCTTGATTCAAACACCCACACGATCCCTTTCCTAAATGATAACAATTCACCTGTCTATTAAACCTTTGACAAAAATCACACCGGAACATTCAAATCTGCATTGGTGATGCCGCTGAGCCAGAGAGAGAATTTATCATTTCTATAGGTTTTGTAACATTCTAAAAGCTCTTTATTCCACAGATACTACACGCTAGGATAGTGTAACCTACAATCTGTAGGTTGCTTCAGAGGCATAAGGTATCGTAAGTATTACACATAACAATGCAACAATAATAAAACAATGCGTTGACATAAAAAAGCAATTATTGATGAACAAATGTTATGTAGCTTATTGCCACCTATGAATTTTCTATCTTTTTCTGTATTTTTTGTGGTTATTTTATGAATGTGCAATTTGTTATTATAAATGTCAGCAATTTTTTAGCAGTTGCATTAAAAAAGTGTATTGTGCAGTCCGTACAGGACTTCATATTCTCATTTATTTATGAGCTATAAACATTAGTAACCTGTGAAAGCGTAGATTAATGTAAAGTGGACACCTGTGAACCATTTATTCATGACTTATAAATGTTAGTAACCTGTGAAAGTGCATCTGAATGTAAAGTGGACACCTGTGAACCATTTATTCATGCCTTATAAACGTTAGTAACCTGTGAAAGTGCACCTTAATGTAAAGTGGACACCTGTGAACCATTTATACATGAGTTATAACTGCTACTGGAAGTAACTGATTCATTAATAAAATATCATGAATAAATAAGTTTGTCACCCTTTTTGCATTTAGTGTTTTTTTGAGGATATAAAATTCATTTTATGAATTGCTGTGGATAAGCATCGTGACCTGAGTTTACAGGGAACCGTAAGACATTCAGAGTAGCACCTGTAAGCAACATGGTTGGAAAAGTGACATGAGTCGTGAGATATTACAATAATAAGAAAAACCAGTACAACACCCTTCAGTCTCACTATAACAATATATTTTTCAATTAACATCATGATAATCATGAATCTGGTTTTGAGTCAAATAAGTGTGAATAAATACAGTTATTAAGCATTTATAACATGTGAATAAAAATGGCTCACTATTTGGCAAGTATTTCATTGGAGTCACCCTTTTTATTCATGTAGCTATAACTGCCTATCAATGATTTATAATGCATTTGTAAATGAGTTATTGCTCATTAATGAACACCTTTATAAATGCTTTACAAAGGGAACCTTAATGTAAAGTGCTACCCTTTTTTGCAGTGTGCAATTCTGAAAGAAAGTTGGATTGAAAAGTCAGGGTACCAGGAAATTTCAAATGGCACATCCACTGTTGGAACATTTACCCAAGAGATGAGACATGCTAATTTTTTGGCTGTGAAATTAAAAAAAGAAAAAGGCTTATTTTCAGTAGGTATCTGCTGCCATTATTTCTTTAAATTATACTTGTGTGTCCATATATGAGCCCATAATATTAGATGCTGTATATTATATATATGTTGCTCTGCCAACTGTACCATTGTTTTATGTCATTGAGTAAAGCTGACTGTACATTTGAGCATTTTCTGTGCTCTAATCTAACTAATTACCAACACTATTATAGCCATCATGTCATCACTCTTTTTTCATGCAGGTTTTTAAGCATGTCTTTGAATATATTCTTCATTTTGTAGGTGGTTCAAAGATTGGTTAGATAATGTGTCTCATTTTCCCTTTATAATTTCTTGTTTGCACATCATTATCTTGCCTTCTGTCCTTATTAAACATTTTTGTACACATGCTCCCCTGTATTTTTATTTATTTATTATGAATTTATTATTTACTTTTTATATAGCATTATGTAGTATTTATTATTAATATTATTATTAATATTATTATTAATATTATTATTGTTGTTGTTGTGAAAAGGAAGGAGTGGATGGAGTCCAGATAAAGAAACCCGAAAATACAGACGACTTTACAAAACTTACAAGAAGATAACGGCATCCTTATGTAGCGCTACCACTTTCCAAAAATACAAGCAGATTGTCTGTTGTGGTTCCATATAATTTGATGAAAATTAATCTGAATTCAAAATATTAAAAGAATTCTCTACGCTGTAAAGATTTCAGTCTTGCTGGAGAGATGACACTATTTTTCGGCCAAGTCCGGTTGAAAAACAGGATATATATATAGGCTGCAAATTGTTTTTGCCAGAGCCCTTAAACATGGCCCAATTTTGTAAAATTCCCCACAGTAAGGGTGACTGTTTTTCCAGTTAAAATGAACCAATCAAATGAATTGTAACGTATGACGGTATCAGACTGATTTCTGAATCAACCTGGGCTTAGCACAGAAGTTTCTTTTGTTTCTTTTGAGCTGTAAATCCCTATCTGTTTAATGACCACTCTAACATCTTGACCAGATACCTTTGGAATGCTAATGACCAAACTCCCTCCCCCTTTGGTAACACACACACACACACACACACACACACACACACACACACACACACACACACACACACACGCACACACACACACACACACACACACACACACACACACACACACACACACAAGCTACCTACACGTGCACACACACACACACACACACACACACACACACACACACACACACACACACACACACACACACACACACACACACACACACACACACACACGCTTACCTTACACACACAATGGAGAAATCTCTCTCTTTTCAATGTAACGTGTAATTATATGTAATTTTTCGATGCCTAAATAGTGTGATGTTATCTTGTTTACATATATTGTGTGTTCATGTAACCTAACTTTAATGATGTTAGATAGTTTTAATTTAGGATATCATTTTAAATGTCTGTAACCAGGTTTTATTTGTAATATTCTTTACAAGTCCATCGGATTTGGTATGTAGTTAATCGTCTCGAGATACCCTGATCAATTATGCATATCATATTGCAATGGGATACATTATTTCATGCTTTTTTGTAATTTCATATATAATACAGTATAAACTGGCTCCTCCCTGGACATTTAAATTAGGATCCGAGACCAGACAAAGAGAGTTCATCCGGACATGCAAATCCAACTTCCTGATTGGCCCATAGCCCAAAGAGGCATGTGTGTTGGTGTTGTCTTTAAAACAACACTACGCTCTGCTCTTCACAGTCTAGTCTTCTCTTCGTCACTTTGTCAGGTGATGGGTCAATTAAACGCTGCATAAGATCTCGATTACCCGCTCTAATTTTTAATAACAAACTTCGTGGGTTAATTCTTCCTGGCCAGAAGGATAAACTCCCTCTTTAGAGTTCATGAATCTAAACTAGACTACAGTTTACAGACCACATACATAGTCATAATTAATTATAATCCATTGTAGTTAATTATCTTTATGTATATACATGAATTCCCTTTCATGGCTGATGTATATTTATAACTGGTCACAATACGCGTTGATTAGATATATAGATATATTTCATGCCATTCAAGCTAATTTATTATGTTATTATGGGTTTGTTATTAAAGATAAGATCGAGATCTTATGCAGCGTTTAATTGACTCATCACGTGACAAAACAGAGACAAATCAAGCGTGGTGATAATAGATTTTAATAGCTAGATGTAACTATGGATACACACGACTAACTCTAAGCAAAACATACATATGTACATCTATATACAAGGAAAGAAAAGGTATAGAGAGAAAGTAATGAAGTAAAAGGGAGTGGCAGACAAAAACACAACTAATTAGCCTTTTTCAAACCAGCAACGAACTTGAATCTCCTGTAAACAGGTGTAAAATCTTAAACGCGGTTATAGGTTCATTAACTATACTTGCATGACTTTGGTTTGAAAGTTTGCGAGAGGTTGTGTAGAGTTCGCTGGTTCGTTGCGCCATTTGCAAAAAGGCGTGGCGTGAAGCGGTTGCATCCTTTGTCTGGGAGAGAGAGAGATCCTGGCTTCCTCTTCCCGGGGCTCGTGGCCCCGGGGGAGAGAGAAACCGGAAGAGTGTAGAAGTGAAGTTGAAGAGTGACGAAGAGAAGACTGAGAGAGAGCAGAGATTTCAAAGCATGGTGTTGTTTTAAAGACAACACCAATGCACACGCCTCTTTGGGCTATGGGCCAATCAGGAAGTTGGATTTGCATGTCCGGATGAACTCTCTTTGTCTGGTCTCGGACCCTAATTTAAATGTCCAGGGAGGAGCCAGTTTATACTGTATTATATATGAAATTACGAGAAAGCATGAAATAATGTATCCCATTGCAATATGATATGCATAATCGATCAGGGTATCTCGAGACGATTAACTACATACCAAATTCGATGGACTTGTAAAGAATATTACAAATAAAACCTGGTTACAGACATTTAAAATGATATCCTAAATTAAAACTATCTAACATCATTAAGGTTAGTTACATAAACACACAATATATGTAAACAAGATAACATCACACTATTTAGGCATCGAATAATTACATATAATTACACGTTACATTGAAAAGAGAGAGATTTCTCCATTGTGTGTGTAAGGTAAGCTTGTGTGTGTGTGTGTGTGTGTGTGTGTGTGTGTGTGTGTGTGTGTGTGTATGTGTGTGTGCGTGTGTGTGTGTGTGTGTGTGTGTGTGTGTGTGTGTGTGTGTGTGCGTGTGCGTGTGTGTGTGTGTGTACCAAGGGGGGAAGTTTGGTCGTTAGCATTCCAAAGGTATCTGGTCAAACTGGGGCCAGAGTGGTCATTAAACAGATAGGGATTTATAGCTCAAAAGAAACAAAAGAAACTTCTGTGCTAAGCCAGGCTGATCCAGAAATCAGTTTGATACATTCAGACGTTACAGTTGTTTGGCCACAGTAACAGCAGATATGTTTGGCGCAGACCAAAGACAGCTTTTCAGGAGAAGCACCTCATACCAACTGTGAAGCACGCTGTGGAAATGTTATGGTTTGGGGTTGCTTCGCTGCCTCAGGGACTGGACAGCATGCATTCATTGATTCAACTATGAATTCTGCATCATATCAAAGAGTGCTTGAACATAATGTGAGGCCATCTGTCCAAAAGTTGAAGTTGAACTGAAAGTGGACTTTTCAACAGGATAATGATCCTAAGCACCTTAGCAAACCCACCAAAGAAGAAATGGAGGGTTATGGAATGGCCTAGTCAAAGCCCAGATTTGAATCACATTGAAATCTTGTAGGGGATTTGAAATGGGTAGTACATGCAAGAAAACCCTCAAATATCTTGCAACTGAAAGAATACTGCATGGAAGAGTTGTCAAAAATTCCAGCAAGCCGATATCAGAGACTGGTGGACAATGCAAAATGCCTACAAGAAGTTATGTCTGCTAAAGGGGGCAATACTAGCTTCTGAGGCCAAGGGTGTACTTACTTTTTCCACAGAAGAATATCACATCTATTGATATTTCTGTTGAATAAATGATTGAAAAATCAAATTTTCAAAGATGATCAAATGTTTGCTTGTCCAAATATGTCAAAAAAGCCAACAATATCCATGGGGTGTACTTATTTTTTCACATGACTGTATGTGTTCAGCTACCTTAACAAATGAATTCAGTGTGCTTGTCTTTTTCCTTTAGACACATTTCCCTGGTGACTTTGTTCTATTACTCCTTATCTCACTTGAATACATCCAGACAGTTTAGTGAACAGCTGACATGTGACAAGTGACATTTAAATTTGCTTAGGAAGTTTCTTGGCTTCAGACAGTACGTACTAATGTCTCTCAAAAATCAATTAGCTTTCAGCAAAGACATGGCTCAGTAAGAGGAACTTTTGAATTTTGCAACAAGAATCTCTTCTCCACTCACACATGATGTGTTAATTAGCAAACACTCCCTAACACAAAGCCTTGTCCTCACCCTCTCTTGCTTCCTTGTTGCGTCAGTGATGTGACGTGCTGCTTTGTTTTTTTTCTCCCTTCCTCAATTTGTATTTTACTTTATGCATGTCTTTCTGTGATCACTATTTGCAGAGACTATAAAAATGTCTTGCTAGCTCACAACCATACTTCTACTTACATCATCCTGCCACAACAATCTGTGTTTTTTTGCTCACTGCTTTGCCCTTGGTTTAAGTTTTCATTTATGATTCTTTGCTTGTAGGATCAACAATTAAACCCCACTCAACTCATATCTGTGGGGATAATATCTTTCTGGTAGAATCCCATGGCTGCTTACTGAAATGACTTTTATTTAAACTCTAGTTCTTTCCTGTTTCAGGTCCACATTCTGTGATTACCATTTTCACTCCAGGGAGTCTTTGCCTGAAACCATGCATCGCAGCAAACATCATATTATAATTCAAGATGTTACAGACTATGGGTAATGGGTAAGATATGTGGCTAAGAGTCTTTTAGAGTGTATGTGGGTGTGTGCATTTTTTTCCTACACAGCTTGTGTTGTGTCACTGGGTATTAACTTTGCCATTCTGTTCAGTAAGCGGAAAGCCTGGAGGATCAGAAAAAGGCATTTCCAAGATTTAGATTTTTTTCCCTAATGCTTGCATTCAGTCCAGCCTTCTGCTGGATGGGTATAACATGAAAATAAGTTCTCTGAGGCAAAAAAACCCAAAAAAACCATAGCTCCCATTTCCACTGAATATGTGAAATTGGACTACACACAGGTTGCTCAATCTATTCTTCTTAACATGTGTCCATGAAGGCTCCCAGTCATTCTGGCAATTGAAAATCTAGTAGTAGTAAGTCAAAGTATAACTGGAGGTTGTCCTTAACATTGCTCTTTCAAGCTATTAAAAAGACATGGACATTCCATAGCATTCTTTAACATAACATGTTCTGACTTTTCTCCATGTATAACATTGCTTTTCAGTTGCAAGATATAGCAATCTTGCCCAATCAATGAGTCTGCATTGCTTTACTTTATATACCCATTATATATGTAGTAATTAATCTACGTTATGTGAATATGACCGGGCTATAAAAGCTGTGGTAAAATATAAAGAGTGGCTTAGGGACCATTATCTGAATTATGCTGGAAGATAGATGAAACAAGTGGAAATAATGGATGGAGTAGCCTATAAGACTTCCATATGTAACCACAACAGCAAAAACTCTTAACTGATTTCATTTAATACATTAGTTAACATGAGCAAACCATGTAGATCCTAATTAATAAAGGGTGAATTAAAAAAAAAATCTCTTGAATATGATCCAATTAGTAAGAATTAACATAAAACATGTTTTTTTGCACAGAGTTAACAAAGTAACCTTTAAAAAAATCATTAATAATAATAAAATAAGTCAAATAATCAAACCTGCACTAACCAATGTTCATTCTATCAGTGAGTAAAATTAAGCTCATAATGACCAATATGAGCCAACGCCTTGTTTGCAGGTTGTTAACTGGCAAAATTCAGATTTGAGGCTGGAAAGCTTGTTCCAATAACAAACAAACAAACAAAATAATACCCAGTGAAAACTTGAACACGGTAATTTAAGTATATGGCTAATATACTGTATGTATGGAACAGACATGTGATTACACTTGTGGTATTGTACAGATAATATTGTATTGTCTAAGAAAAACATCACTATTCACAATGAATAAGATGATAAAACAAGAAAACATATCCTGGCTCCACTTCAGCTTGTTCTTATAAAGGTCAAATGAAGTAGGTTAGACAAGGGCAGCTAAAAACCATCCATTCTGGCAATATGCCATGTGAAACCGATCAGATGTAATACTCCCATAGACATAGAGAGTAAAACTTCCAAGACAGAAGAAGACAGAAGCAGATATATATATATATATATATATATATATATATATATATATATATATATATATATATATATATATATATATATAGAGATAGAGAGAGAGAGAGAGAGAGAGAGAGAGAGAGAGAGAGAGAGAGACCTAACTGAAGGTGTAATATATGTCACATGGTGTATTCAAGAGTCTAACGATCGTATAATTGGGAGACTTTTTATGGAGGTTGTTAGGAGAATCATGGTCTTGGGCAGTAATTACACTGAATACCCAAGAAAGGTCATGTGAGACACTGTACAAGTATAATGGTAATGAAATTCCTTTACCATGGGCTTTACCTCTTAGCCCATTCAACACTTAAACATATTAGGATGGCCTGAATGTTTTCTGGAACCTGAGCGGGAGCTTTTCTGCATAGCAGAGTACAATTTAACCTTATTTAGCCTCATACTGAAATCACACCTCACTGGCAGCTCTTCCATACTCCCAGAAAGGGAAAATGAGTTTGCACGGACCAGAGCGCCAAGATTTCTGTTGTGTAAGAAACTGATGATCTTGCAGAGATGTCTTCACACAGGCCAGTGGCACAAATAGGATTCTCTGAAAGGAAGCAAAGAAATGAGTCTCTGAGAAACTGTTTTGTGGAAATAAGGTACAAACAGACACACAGGCACACGTACAATAGCCCCTTGATACGATAGACCATAATAAGGGAATGTAATCTACAGAGCCTTAGTAAGGCTCAGGCTTTCTGTCTGTGCCTTTTGCTTTCTTTCAGGTAGAAAAAGTTGTCAGTCAAGTTGGCAAAGCTATTTTCCGTTGTCAATAGGACAGAGGGGGGAGAACGCACTCAATAGAGGAGGAGAGATTAAAGTGTGACTGAGCTGAGAGCAGTTCAGTTCTACTGCTGTTTTATTGACAAACTACAGAGCCTTGCCTAAATGTGTCTATATTTCTCTTACCTTTTATCTCTTTCTTTCTTACATCATTGTGCTACAATTCTGTGTTCCTTTTATTCATTCTTTCATGAGTACTTATGAATTGTGGTTCATGAGTTTATTTTCTTATTTTAAAAAATAAATGTATTTTTATTACATGGTCATTTTCTGTCATGACCATCAGGATATGTCTGCAGTGCTGACACTTAAATTAAATAAATTATTCAGTGCCAATTCAGTACAAGGACAAAAGTCTATCTCTGGCATCTTAACTGTATTCTATCAGTTTTGTTGGCATAATAGAGATTATATGATTTAGTTAGATAGAAATGCAAGTACTGCACATGAAAATGCGTTGTTCATATACAATCATATAGTCACCAATACACCAAAACACACAACTCAGTTATTGTACTTAACAAATAAACATACAGTAGTAATTTTATGTCTCTGAAATTTCCAAAACATTGGTGTCAACTTTGTCTCTTTACTCCATGTATGAATCACAGAAAAGAACCTGCCAAACACAATACACTACAATGTACCTCAGATCTGACCAATCCATTGATTCATGACTATTAATGTTGAAATGTATAGTATGTTTATTTATTTTTTATGTACATATATTCCTTGATGTTGATATATATTAGGTTCAGAACTGCTTTTGTGCCCATATAAATTTTAAATACCCCTTCACCAATTTTACTTCGCCCCATTATCCTTGCATCTCCCTCCCTATCATAATTTTGTGCTGCAACCCTTCTCCTCATGGAGCTGAGTTAGTGACCTTGAATATCTGACAAGCGCTCTGCTGCAGCCTCGAGACACCCGGCAATAATGAATCAATCAACCTGCCACAGCCACAAATCTAAAGCTGTGATAACCAGGGAAGAGCTCACAAACACTGTACACACACAAAATCCATAGAAAAATAGTCTGAAAAATCTCTTTGATTCCAAGATGATAAAAAATAGAGCCCTGATTTGTTTGGTTAAAATTTTAAAGTAATGGGATGATGGATAAACACCATCAAAAGGTAAAAGGTGTATAACACAAAGACAGTCTCATAAAATTTGAATTAATGTATTTTATGAATTTACTGTATAGTCATTAACAAACAAATACAATGGAATGGGTGGGAAATTTTAATGTGCTTGTGACATTAAATGGCAAAACGTATGAAGTCTGAAGATAGTGTGAAGATACTATTAATTCATTAAATAATGAATGAATGAATGAATGAATGAATGATTATTATTATTATTATTATTATTATTATTATTATTATTATTATTATTATTATTATTACCAATCATGAAGCTGTTTAATCCAATAGTATTGCCATCATTTTTATACTGAAAATGAAACAAAAATTACATTAGTGATTTATAACTGCATTCAGTTAGTATTTTGGTTTTATATGAAAGAAAAAAAATACATTATACAGTATAATAGTATAGCAGTTTTTACTTTACTTTACTTTACAAATCATAACTGCATTTAAGACTTGTGTTCTTGTAGTAGACATCAAAACTTTCCTGAATGTCAATGCTAAGAGCTTTCAAGACTAATTATGTTGCAGTTCCAACACTAATGCTGATTGAAAGTAAGGGATCATGGTTAGCACCACAGTCAATCATTGTGCATATAACATGAACTGTAGCTAAGAGAACATCTCTGCACCTCCTTCCCCCTCTCACTCGTTATCCTTCACTCCCTTCTTCTTTTGACCTCTGGATTAATGATGGTGGGACATGCATACAGACACCGTGCTCATCATGTGTAGTTAAAGCAGGGCACAAAGGGTTCAACAAGCAGTGCCCAGTGAACGCTTACGTCGTCATTGTGGAGGTAGACATAATGAATTTAATAGCAGATCAACCTATTTTTTCAGAGACTGATAATAGGTATGACGCACATCATCAAAGGTATCTCATTCTTTTATATGATTATACTGTATATAATCATGCTAATTTCTGAGAGCCAAATAAGTGTGGAAGAATGAAAAAAGGTCAATATCTCTTGTGCCCTAGAAAACATTGCACATATTTTCATTGTAATTTGACAAACAATTGGAGTTTAGTGACAAACTACTAAGTGATAAACTATTATACTTATATACCATCAGTAAAGTTCAATCACAGCATCATGGTAGATTTTTCATCCGAAATTGTTTGAGTAAGTGCATTTCGTACAGCAAAAATATTCAACATGAAACTGAAAACAGCATGCCATCATACTCTACATGGTTACATAACTTACTAGTGACAGAGTACAGTATACATGTGTATGTGCACTGTACACATACCTGTACATGAAACTACTGTTCATACTTTTCATAAAATGAATGTTTCTGCTCAGAGAAAACACTAATTGGGACCTAATGTGACCTTCCAGAACTAAAAATGGCTGACACTGCCTTAGACAATAAGCCCAGACTGTTTATGACCTTGTCTGTTCTGACCTTTTATGTGCAAACCTCAAACTGTGCTCTTTTTATCATCCAATATAAAGCTTGGAAGGGTGGATTTTACATAAACATCATGTGGCCCATTGGTTTTCCCAGTGAAGCTACTATGGCTGTACTATCATTTGTCTGATCTGGTGTAACTAATAAACCCTCTGTACAACACCCTAAATGTATTGCCATTTAACTCTGGTCATGGTCACTGTCCTTCCCAAGGCCTATCAGACATGCCCCCTCCCCTGAGACCAGCAACATATTATTCATGGACGGTGTGTTCTTTAGTTCTGTCCTTCATCCTTTCGTCTTGCCTCTAGCAGATAAGGGCAATGTGTATGACAGCTCTGACTCATGGCTGGTGCCTGGCTGGTGCCTTAATTCATTTTTTTTTTTATTGTTGATAACATGTGAGTCCTGACCTGTAAATTGCTACATTTACTGATGACATATCTACTTTATACACTGCCACCATGTTTTAATCCTTTTATAAAACAGACTGAGAAAATTTAATTAAAATAAAATTAAAATTAAAATTAAATAGCTGGCTTCAATTGTATATAATGTGACAAACTGTCAATGTTCAGGAATCCAAACTGTAGGGAAATGTATACATCTGAGGGTTAAGGGCCTTGCTCAAGGGCCCAACAGTGGTGCTTGGCAGTGCTGGGATTTGAACTTATGACCTTCTGCTCAGTAGCCCAATGTCTATATATATATATATATATATATATATATATATATATATATATATATATATATATATATATATATATATATATATATATATATATATATATATATAGTACTGTACAAATGTTTTAGGCACATGCAAAGAAATGCTGTAGAGCAAAGATGCATTCAAAATTATGAAGTTAAATGTTCCAGGCCTTTTGGTGTTGCTGAGCTTGCCAGTGCATTCCTTCTTTTTAGGAATGTACCAAACTGTCGATTTGGCCACTCCTAAAGTTTTTGCTATCTCTGCTTCCTGACTATATGTGACAAAAGAAATGCACTTTTGCAGATGTTCCACAACATTTAATGTAACTGCAAACAGTTAGATGTCTGATGCGTCCTTCTTTAATAAATTAAACATTTTAATTGTTGGCAAACTACTCTGGTATAAGTGGAATAAAACACAATAAAACACTGTTACTAGCATCACACTACCCTGTCGATATTTTCCTAGAATAGCATGTCACAAAATGTTTTATTCCTCTTATACAACAGCAATTTGACAATGATTTGCACACTGCATTTTATTCCTCACACAACATATTCCTAGTCAAAGTGATTTACTTTGAATAAATTATTAAATGCTATTACTAATTATTAAATACTGTACTTTTTAAAGCATGACTAAAATAACTGTTGGTTAGAGGCATATTAAAACTGACAGTTATCTGATAGTGAACTCTTGCATACAGATACATTGCTTTTTCAAAAACTGTAGTTACATCAAAGTTTTTGGTCAAGCACAGATTGATTGTATGTTTCCATATATGTTATAGGAAGCTTCTTTTTTTCACCCCAAAGACAGTAAAACATACTAGACATACAGAGCTGTTATTTACAGTAACTGTCCTTGCATAGAACTACAGTGCTGTGAAAAAGTATTTGCCCCATCCTGATTTCTTCTGTTTGTGTGTATATCTCATGATAAAATGTTTCAGAGATGAAAACAAAATCTAAGATAAAACAAAGGTAACCTGAGTAAACACAAAATGCAGTTTTTAAATGATAATGTTATTTATTAAAGCAAAAAAGTTTTCCAATACCAACTAGGCCTGTGTGAAAATATTACTAATTCCCCAAGCCTGATTACTGCAAATCCTGTTCAATCAAATCAACACTTAAATAGAACTTTTTCAACAGTACTAAATTGGTTAAAAGGTCTTACCAAGTAACACACTATGCCAAAATTGAAAGAAATTCCAGAAATGATGAGGAAGAAGGTGATTGAAATACATCAGTCTGGGAAAGGATACAAAGCTATTTCAAAGGTTCTGGGACTCAAAACAACCACAGTGAGAGCCAGTATCTCCAAATGGAAAAACTCGGCACAGTAGTGAATCTTCCCAGAAGTGGCCGACCTACCAAATTCCTCCAAGAGCATAGGAACTAGTCATCCAGGAAGTCACAAAAGAGCCAAGGACAACATCAAAGGACCTACAGGCCTCTCCTGCATCAATAAAGGTCACTGTTCATGACTCCACTATCAGAAAGACACTGGGCAAAAATGGCATCCATGGAAGAGTGGCGAGGCGAAAACCACTGCTAACCAAGAAGAACATTAAGGCTAGTCTGAATTTTGCCAAAACATACCTTGATGATCCTCAAACCTTTTGGGAGAATGTTCTGTGTATTGATGAGTTGAAAGTGGAACTGCTTGTCAGACAGGGGTCCTGTTACATCTGGTGTAAACCAAACGCAGAATTCCACAAAAAGAACATCATACCTACGGTCAAGCATGGTGGTGGAAGTGTGATGGTGTGGGAATACTTTGCAGCTTCAGGGCCCGGGCAATTTGCAATAATTGAGGGAAACATGAATTCCGCTCTCTACCAGAAAATCCTAAAGGAGAATATCTGGTCTTCAGTCCGTAAGTTGAAACTCAAGCGGAGCAAGACAATGAAACTGGAGCAAGACAATGATCCAAAGCATAGGAATAAGTCCTAGTCGTAGAAGTAAGTGAAAGACTGATCTCCAGTTATCAGAAGCATTTGGTCTCAGTTATTGTATTGTGTGTTTACTCATGTTGCCTTTGTTTTATGTTGTATTTTGTTTGAAGATCTAAAACTATTTAGTATGAGATATACACAAAAACAGAAGAAATCAGGATGGTGGCAAATACTTTTTCACAGTGCTGTATGACATTGTTTGGTTTCAAAGTGATATTTCTTCTATATGATTAAACATATTCATAAACATACAGGATAAGATCTTGAACCAGACTCTCTATGCACTACCTGTATTAAAGCAGATTTGTTTTACCTTTTACTAGAATGAGGAAAAAAACTGCACCTTTGAATTACAATCAGGTACTTATTATTTTGACTGCTTGTTGGGATTGTTCATCTAACTGGTTCCCTAGGATTGCAGTGTCCAAATCAAAACAGAGGTGTTATGAGAGAGATAGACTCTGTCTCTCTGTCTCTGTTCCCATCTTCACTATCTCTCAGTTCCACACACTGAGAAATACACACAAAACCCCTAAAGGGACAGACAGGAAGCCCAGGACATAGACAATGGCATAATGGGTTTACAATGATTCTGGTGAATATTTTATTGTGTACACAGAGAACATCATGTTGAAATTTCAGAGCAGAAACTCTAAACTCTAAATCTTATGTTCTCTGTCCCCTCAAGATTCCTCTACTATTAAGGAAACAGTATTTAGTCTGTAAATTCCAATAAGAAATTGCTGATAAATTATTAATTCCATTTGTATGCTTATGCATGTGCTCATATGCTTCTGTGTCACCAGAGACCACTGTGTTGCCTGTGGTGGCAGGGAATCTTGGATTACACACATACCATTGAGCCAGCATCATGTAATTTCAAACAGCAGCATTCAATCTCTCTCTCTCTCTCTCTCTCTCTCTCTCTCTCTCTCTCTCTCTCTCTCTCTCTCTCACTCTCACACACACACACACTCACTCACTCACACACACACACTCACATACACACACATGCACATACACACACACACACAGTCTCATAAACACACCATTAGATTATGGAAATGAGAGTAGGGAGCATCCATTCTAGTTGGCTTCCTTTAGGGAAGCATTTAATTTAAAATAATAAATAAATAACAGGGCAGCATCAGGTGTTTTGTGAAGGGTATTGTGTAAATGTAGTGAGGGGGATGGAATAATAATCACAGTGCTTGATGAGGAAAGTTCACTTGACTGACACTCAGCAGTTCATTAGGGTCCTTTAGAGATTCTCAGTGTAGTAAGATCAGGAGAGACTGAAACTGGCAACACTAATGAGATGATGCGCATGATTAAAGGTACATGTGGGGCATATTCACCCTCATAGACATTGACTTTAATTGTGCAGAATGTAGTTCAACACATGGTTTTTCACTGCTGGATAATATACAGTATATGACAATAATACATGAAAATAAAACACTTATTTTTATAACCCCAATTCCAAAAAAGTTGGGACACTGTGTAAAATGTAAATAAAAACAGAATGCAATGATTTGCAAATCTCATAAACCCATATGTTATTCACAATAGAACATAGAACACATATCAAATATTTAAACTGAGGAAATAATAAGGTAATTTTGAATTTCGTGGCCACAACACGTCTCAAAAAAGTTGGGACAAGAGCAACAAAAGGCTGGAAAAGTAAATGTTACTAAAAAGAAACAGCTATAGGAACATTTTAGCTAATTAGGTTAATTGGCAACAGGTCAGTAACATGATTGGGTATAAAAAGAGTATCTTAGAGAGGCAGAGTCTCTCAGAAATAAAGATGGGATGGAATCTGGATGGAAGCATATGTTGCTCTAAAACCTCTATATACCTTTCAGCATTGATGATGCCTTTCCAGATTGATGATGCCTTTCTGCAAATTCCATAGGCACTAATGCACCCCCATACCATCAGAGATACAGACTTTTGAACTGAGTGCTGAAAAAAAGCCGGATGGTCCCTCTCCTCTTTAGTCCTCTTTAGTTTAGAGGATGCTGCTTCCATGGTTTAGAAAAAATGAATTTCAAATTTCGATTTGTCTGACCACAGAACAGTTTTCCACTTTACCTCAGTCCATTTTAAATGAGCTTTGGCCCAGAAAAGACGGCGGCATTGCTGGATCATGTTCACATATGGCTTCTTCTTTGCATGATAGAGCTTTAACCAGCATTTGTGGATGGCACGGTGAGCTGTGTTCAAAGACAATGAGTCCTGGAGGTGTTTCTGAGCCCATGCAGTGATTTCCATTACAGAATCATGTCTGTTTTAGTGCAGTGCTGCCTGAGGGCCTGAAGATCACGGGCATGCAATATTGATTTTCACCCTTTACACATTACCTCCGTGGCCACTGGCAATAATATCCTAAATACAGCAAAACGTTATTTTAAGTGCACTGTAGCAAGATCGACAATTCAAGGCAGTAGATATTTGTAAAGCACATAAGACACACATATTTAAGAACAGATGAGACTTTATTAAACTATTCTACGACACAAGAACTAATCTAACACATAAACACACACATGCCTGCACACACATACACAAACAGGGTTGATAATGGCTTTCAGCAGAGTGAATGAAGTTCCGAGTTTCTAGCATTGTATGCTATTTCACAGACCATGACCTGAATGAACCATCAACTTATTTATTTACCTTCGCTTCTTTTTGAAGGGATTTAAATTTATTACATGCACAAGATTAGCTAGATTCTGGGATGTTGCACTTGCCTTTCAATAGTTGTGCTGAAGGGATTTCCTCGTTATGTCGCGATGGTTATTCATCAATGGTCTGGTCGGTGTTTGAGTGGCGTCTCGGAAGACCAATCGGAATGCTGAGTGGAATGAAAGCGGGAGGTTTGAAGAGCTGGTGGCATCTCTCAGCTGAGTCTCCGAGCAGATGATCTCCCCAAAGATGTTGATTGGGAGATGGCTCTGGAGACTCTCAGCCAACTCATCCTCATCCCTCGTTTAATGTTCTTCTGTGAATCTTCTGAATCTGAGATCTAAGAGTTCTTTGGTGTCCTAGGATTTTAACTCTTTCTGGCTAGGGTTCCAACCAATCAGAGGTGGTCTTTTCGAATGACTGGTGAATAGGTTGGTCTTCCCCTACAACTAATCTGCATACTACCTTTTGGGTCCATGCTTATTTTTGATTTGTGTTAATTTGGTCTTTACTCTTATAAATGGAATTACATAGTGAATTATTAAAATCTGTAGTTCGCTAGCATTCTGGGAATGTTCCAGCTAGCACACAGACACCAAACATGACCTAGTTAAATATAATGAACAACTTGCCAGATACATTGGCCTAACTACCAAATAATAAAAGACTAATAGCTACATTTTAGATTACACACATGGGTAATGTGGTTTACAGAGCCTAAACATTAGTTGGCTAAGCATACTAGTAAATATACACATTAATAAATCATAATGATTACAGTTTAGGATTATGGACATGGGCAACGTCAGTTTACAGAAAATAATAGTCAACTTGTGAGATATGTGGTATGACACAGGTTAATAATAGCATGATGGTTACAAACTTTGAGTTACAAGCCTTGTACAAAAATGTAATAGATTGCATAGATAGCATTGAAATAGATTTCATGCGATAGAAATTAAATATTTCTGTCCTCTGCCCTGTGGGTGGTGTTTAGTCAAAGGAGGCCTGTTAAATTTCACAATCTGGGTTCTCCCCCCTTCTTCCTCTTCTCTCTGTTCTACTCCATGAGGGTTAACAAAGGGTTATGATGAGTTAGCCTTGGTCCGTCCATCTGGTCTTGGTGCTTTGTTTACCTTAGCATTAAGAAGGCATGTAGTTACTTTAGGTTGTAGTAGGTGAGATAAAGAAATCAGGTCAGGAAAAGGTGTTCTCAGAGTCTGTGTCCTTTTGATGATGTCAAAAGAATGAGTCTAGTGATTCTGCTGTGGTCCAGGATGGGCTTTGTTTTTCAATGGCTTGTGGCATTCTAGAGGGGTGAATTATGACTTTGTTGTAACTTCCTGGGCATATGGAAGTTAGACCAAGGCTAACTCATCATAACCCTTTGTTAACCCTCATGGAGTAGAACAGAGAGAAGAGCACTAACGGTCTTTGTCAGGGGGTGACAAAGACCGTTAGTGCTATTTAAGATGGCACTTATCTGCAACCCAGACTAGCTGGTTCCAATCTTAACAGAGTCTTTGACTTATGGTTTGAATGGTCCGAGGTTGAAGGTTTGGGCCCCTAAGTGGAATATGGCTCATTGTTTTATCGTTCTATTTTGTGGGTCATATAATGCTGCTTGAGCATTGAGATCCTACAGTGTACATCTATATCATCTGCCTTGTGAATCATGGTCACTATTGTAGCCTTTGTTTACATTCCACTTGCATAAGTTTGATGTCATACACTTGGTTATTGCAAGACTTCAGACTCAGCACCTGAAAACATTTCTTCCAATTTCAATCCTGTACCACTCTCTACCATGTTGCCAAAGTTTAATCAGTTTTTTGACTTCACAACCAGGGAGAACAAAACAGTGGACCTCCTGTATGCAAATGTAAGTAATGCACAAAGATCATCTGCTCTGCCCCTGCTTGGAAGGTCTAATCTGTCATGAAGGTGGTCATGGAAAGCAGAGGAAGCTCTGCAGGTCTGCTTTGAGACCCACAGACTGTGAGGTGTTGAGTGTGCCAGCTGGGGAAGACATTAAAAGCATGACAGACTGCATCACAGACTATATTAACTTCAGCAAAGAGACCATTGTTCCAGTCAGGAGGTTATGCTGTTTTCCCAACAATAAGCCCTGGACTACCAGAGATCTGAAGGAGCTGCTGAACAAGAAGAAGCAGGCCTTCAGGCATAATGACAAAGAACAGATGTGGAAGATGCAGAAGAAGTTGAAGGTGAGGATGAGGGAAGGCTTCAACAGTACAATGCAAAGGACATGTGGGCTGGCATGAAGCAAATCACTGGCTTCAAGGTGAAGCAACAGCCATTTGGCAGCAGTTTGGACAGAGCCAACAAGCTGAATCTGCAGCAACCATACATCCTCCTTCATCTCCCCCACTGCCTCACCACCACCACTCTCCACCTCCTACCACCACACACCCTCCCTCACTCTCTCACTTCCACCACTCCTAGCTGGTGCAAACCAGCTATATGAGATCCTTCAGCATCTCTTCAACCTGAGTCTTCATCAGGAGAGGGTGCCAGTGCTGTGGAAAACATCATGTCTGGTCCCTGTCCCAAAGAAAATAGGTCCATCATCATTGACACCTCCTGTCTGAGAGTCTGAGCAGCTACTGAACAGCACTGGAGCACCACAGGGAACTGTGGTATCCCTCTTCATTTTACCCCTCTACACCAAATTTCTCAGATGACTCTGTGGTGGTCGGGTGCATCAGGGGTGGACAGGAAGAAGTATAGGGACCCGGTAGATAAATTTGTTGGGTGGTGTGGAAAGAACCATCTACTCCTAAATGGCCAAGACCAAGGAGATGGTGGTCAACTTCAGGAGGAAGAGGACCACAATCAGACCAATAAACATCAAGGCACAGGATGTTGAGCTGGTTGACACCTACAAATATCTTGGTGTCGACCTCTAAAACAGGCTTGACTGGAAGGTCAACACGGAGGCTGTGTACAGGAAGGGGATGAGCAGACTCTAATTTCTGAGGAAGCTCAGGTCCTTTGTTTGCAGCAAGATGTTGGAGATCTTCTACCAGTCTGTTGTTGTGAGTGCTGCCTTCTTTGCAGCCATATGCTGGAGAGGCAGCATTAGAGCAGGAGAAGCAAGGAAGCTCAACAAATTGATTGGGATGTTCCCTGGACAGTTTTGATGTGATCATGGAAAGGAGGATACTAATCAAATTAGTGTCCATCCTGGACAATTTATCACATCCCTTCCATGATTTATTGGTGGTGCACAGCAACAGACTCATTGAGCTCTGCTGTAGCAAGGAACAGTACAGGAGGTATTTTTTGTACCAACAGCAGTAACATTGTACAACAGTTTGTCACTGTGGTGAGACATTGTCGTGCATTAGAGCCTGTTCCTTGAATAAGCTTACTGGACATCTGTTTGCATTTTTGTACTTGTTGGCATTTTTGCAATTCTGTTTATTGCATTGCTGATAACTCACTATACAGTTGCACTATACAACTTATGTATATCTGTTGTTATTACTTGCACTGTCATTTATGTTTACTCAGAGGACTGGTCTTTACAGTTATATTTACTTTATTTTTTTAATTACTACTTTAATTAAATTACTACTATTTATAATCTTAGTGAATATGTTTATTTTATTACTCTTGATTATTTCTCACTGCAAACACTATTCTTTTGCATAATTATTTAAATAGAGTCCACCTGTGTGGATATAATATAAATACACCTGTTCCTGGAAGGCCCCAGAGTTTCTTAGAGAGCCTTAGATACCTAAACAAACAGGACTATCAAGACCAATGAGCTATCAAAACAGGTCTGGGACAATTATCAATTTTCATCAATCAGGGATTGGTTATAAGGGTTTGGCATAACCACCACCCAGAGGAGGCCATTAGTCACAGAAACAACTGAGAGGCTAAGGGTAACTGAAGAACCTTTTGCTGTCCACAGCTGAAATGGCAGAAGCTGTTCACAGGTCTATAGCCCAGACACTACACAAAGTTGGGCTTTTTGGATGAGTGGCAAGATGAAAACCATTAAAAAGGCATATGAAATACTGCTTGGAGACTCAGCACACATGGAAAGATGTTCTCTAGCTTGATGAGACCAGAATTGAACTTATTGGCCTGAGCACAGTGCAATATATTTGGCAGAAACCCAACACTACTCTGAGAACACTATCCCCACAGTGAAGCATAGTGATGGTAGCATCACTGAGTAACTGGTCTAAGTAACTGGTGAGGATTGAAGGTACGACAAATGTTGCCAAATACAGGGCAATCCTAGCAGAAAACTTGTTCCAGTCTGCAAGAAACTTGAGACTGTGGCAGGAGTTCATCTTCCAACAGGACAATAACCCTAGGCATACTATCAAAACTACATTAGAGTGGTTCAAGACCAGTGATCTGAATGTGTAAGAAGAATGGGCCAAGATATCAGGATCCAGATGTGCAAAACCTATACAGACATAGACTTGCAGCTATAATTGCAGCCAAAGGTGATTTTACCAAGTATTGACCAAGAGAGGTGAATACGCATGCGACCAACAAATTTCTGATTTTTTTTGTTTGTTAAATTGACAATGGTTTTACAATAAAAAAATAAAAAAATAAAAATAAAATCTTAAAATCTTAGAAATAGTGTGTAAATCAAAAATTTAGCCACAGGAGGTCACAAGCCAGTGTACTTTTTGTGCTGGTCCCAAGCCTGGATAAATAGAGAGGGTTGTGTCAGGAAGGGCATCCGACGTAAAACTTTTGCCAAATTCAATATGCGAATCACTAACATGACATCCATTCCGGATCGGTCGGGGCCCGGGTTAACAACGACCGCCATCGGTGCCGTTGACCTACAGGGCACTGGTGGAAATTGGGCTACTGTTGGTCAAAGAAGGAGAGGAGGAAGGTGTGTTAGAGGAAGAAGGCGTGTCCGTAGGCAGAGAGAGAAGAGGAAAGGCAGGAGTTTAGGACTGAAAGTAGGGACTTTGAATGTTGGTACGATGACAGGTAAAGGCAGAGAGCTGGTAGATATGATGCAGAGGAGGAAAGTTGACATTCTGTGTGTCCAGGAGACCAGGTGGAAAGAGAACAAGGCTAGAAGCATTGGAGCAGGGTTTAAACTGTTTTATCATGGTGTGGACAGGAAGAGAAATGGAGTAGGAGTGATCCTGAAGGAGGAGTTTGTGAATAATGTTCTGGAGGTAAAGAGAGTGTCAGATAGGTTGATGAGTCTGAAGCTGGAAATTGAAGGTGTGATGTTGAATGTTGTTAGTGCTTACGCTCCACAAGTAGGTTGTGAGCAAGAGGAGAAAGACAGATTCTGGAGCGAGCTTGAGGAAGTGATGCAGAGTGTTCCCAGAGGTGAGAGAGTGGTGATAGGGGCAGACTTTAATGGACATGTTGGTGAAGGGAATAGTGGGGATGAGGAAGTGATGGGCAGGTTTGGTCTTCAGGTAAGGAACCCAGAAGGACAGAGGTTGGTAGACTTTGCTAAAAGTATGGAGATGGCTGTGGTGAACATGTACTTTCAGAAGAGGCAGGAACACAGGGTGACATATAAGAGTGGTGGCAGGAGCACACAGGTGGACTATATCTTATGTAGACACTGTAATCTGATGGAGATTAGTGATTGCAAAGTAGTGGTAGGAGAGTGTGTAGCTAGACAGCATAGGATGGTGGTGTGTAAGATGAATCTGGTGGTGAGCAAGATGAAGAGAGTGAAGTTGGAAAAGGAAGAGTGCTGTGCAGTTTTCAGGGAGGAGTTGAGACAGGCTTTAGGTGGTCAGGAGGTGCTTCCAGATGACTGGACTACTACAGCCAAAGTGATCAGGGAGACAGGTAGGAAGGTGCTAGGTGTGTCATCTGGAAGTAGGAAAGAAGACAAGGAGACTTGGTGGTGGAATGAGGAAGTTCAGGAGAGTATCCAGAAGAAGAGGTTAGCTAGGAAAAAGTGGGACAGTGAGAGGATGGAGGAAAGTAGACAGGAATATAGGGAGATGCAGAGTGAGGTTAAGATAGAGGTGGCAAAGGCCAAACAGAAAGCTTATGAGGACATGTATGCAAGGTTAGATAGTAAGGAAGGTGAGAGGGATTTGTATCAGTTGGCGAGGCAGAGGGATAGAGATGGTAAGGATGTGCAGCATATTAGAGTGATTAAAGATAGATATGGAAATGTGTTGACAGGTGACAGGAGGGTGAGGGAAAGATGGAAGGAGTACTTTGAGGAACTGATAAATGAGGAAAATGACAGAGAGAGAAGAGTAGTAGAGGCAAATATTGTTGAGCAGGAAGTAGAAAGGATTAGCAAGGGTGAAGTTAGGAGAGCTTTGAAGGGGATGAAGAGAGGTAAGACGGTTGGTCCTGATGACATACCAGTGGAGGTATGGAAGTGTCTAGGAGAGATGGCAGTAGAGTTTTTAACTAGGTTGTTCAACGAGGTCTTAGAGAATGAGAGGATGCCTGAGGAATGGAGGAGGTTTTGGTGCCGATTTTTAAGAACAAGGGAGATGTGCAGAGTTGTCGAAACTACAGAGGTATTAAGCTGATGAGCCACACAATGAAGTTGTGGGAAAGAGTAGTGGAAGCAAGGCTAAGGGGAGAAGTGAGCATTTGTGAGCAGCAGTATGGTTTCATGCCAAGAAAGAGCACTACAGATGCGATATTTGCTTTGAGAATGTTGATGGAGAAGTACAGAGAGGGTCAGAAAGAGCTGCATTGTGTCTTTGTAGATTTAGAGAAATTGTATGACAGGGTGCCAAGAGAGGAGCTGTGGTATTGTATGAGGAGGTCTGGAGTGGCAGAGAAGTATGTTAGAGTGGTGCAGGATATGTATGAGAGCAGTAGGACAATGGTAAGGTGTGAGGTAGGTGTGACAGAGGAGTTCACTGTGAAAGGTGGGACTGCATCAAGGATCGGCTCTGAGCCCCTTCTTGTTTGCGGTGGTGATGGACAGGCTGACAGATGAGGTCAGACAGGAATCTCCATGGACTATGATGTTTGCGGATGACATTGTGATCTGTAGTGAGAGCAGGGAGCAGGTGGAGGAAACTCTAGAGAGGTGGAGGTTTGCTCTGGAGAGAAGAGGAATGAAGGTTAGTCACAGCAAGGCAGAATACATGTGTGTGAATGAGAGGGATCCAAGTGGAACAGTGAGGTTACAGGGAGAAGAGATAAAGAAGGTGCAGGATTTTAAGTACTTAGGGTCAACAGTGCAGAGCAATGGGGAGTGTGGAAAAGAGGTGAAGAAGCATGTGCAGGCAGGTTGGAATGGGTGGAGAAAAGTGTCAGGTCTGGTGTGTGATAAAAGAATACCAACAAGAATGAAAGGAAAGGTGTACAGGACAGTAGTGAGACCAGCGATGTTGTATGGTTTGGAGACAGTTGCACTGAGGAAAAGACAGGAGGAAGAGTTAGAGGTAGCAGAGCTAAAGATGTTGAGGTTCTCTTTGGGAGTGACGAGGATGGATAGGATCAGGAATGAGTACATCAGGGGGACAGCACATGTGAGATGTTTTGGAGACAAAGTTAGAGAGGCCAGGTTGAGATGGTTTGGACATGTTCAGAGGAGGGAGAGTGAATATATCGGTAAAAGGATGCTGAGGTTAGAGCTGCCAGGCAGGAGGCCGAGAGGAAGACCAAAGAGGAGGTTTATGGATGTAGTGAAGGAGGACATGAAGGTAGTCGGTCTGAGAGAAGAGGATGCAGGGGATAGGGATAGATGGAGGCAGATGATTCGCTGTGTCGACCCCTGAAAGGAACAGCCGAAAGGAAAAGAAGAAGTGTGTAAATCAAATGGCAAAAATCCAATACAACACTACAAAATGTAGAAAAGTTTGAGAGGGTGAATACTTATGCAAAGGCACTGTACTGTATATACTCACCATGAGATAAAGCTACTTCAGTTCAAATCTTCAAATATTTCATCTGTCACAACTAAGCAAATGTTTAAGCAACTGAACAAACAGATAGACTGAGTGACTGAGAATGGGCTTTCCAGGTGGGATCTAAAACACAGATGAACTGTGCATCTGCAGAGACGAGGAACAATCAGAAGACAGTGGACCAATTTCAGTGGTTCATGCTGCACAGGAAATCAGGCCAGTGTGAGGATTGAAAGTCATATGAATTATGCAGCAGGGGCACCTGTGTGTCTGGCTCCAGAAACATCCAGAATCTGGAATATTTTACATTCTATCAGAATCAGTCTGTCAAAACATTTTTTGTGTCATTTTTCTTTTGTCCATCTGAGCTGTAGGTGAGTCTGAAAAATATCATAGAATCAGAGTTCTACAGTAATGCAGTTTGTACATATAAACAAAGTATTAGGATTTTGGTTGGGAATACACTTTTCCCTAGTACAGTTGCTGGTTAGCTTACATTATCTAAGCAGCATGTACACAGTGTGTGGAGGTCAAAATAAAGATATTTTTGCCCTGACAATAATGAGATAAGTGCTGTTTGTAAATATGTGATTGTAGTGGTCCCATTCTACTTCTACTTACACTCACAAATGTGTGAACACACAGACACAGACACACACACACACACACACACACACACACACACACACACACACACACACACACACACACACACACACACACACACACACACACACACACACAATTAAGAGTCTCATAGTCTATGCGGATGCCTTTTTCTGAGCTTCATTTCTATCATTGCTGTTTATATTAATCATCACTGAGATTAATGTAAGATATATTGTGAAATTTTAAAATAAATCCTACATTTGTATTGGTGCACAAATCTAAATGCATGACAAGATAGATTTTATATACAGCTGCAGTAATTGCCATGCCATGAAATTCAGAAAGTAGATTAATGAATCAATCAGTTCAAAAAGTAAGTAGTTAATTCTACTGTTGTTCACAAAGGCAAACATTGAATTTGGATAGCTTGTTTTAAATAAACATTTTAGAATGTTAACCAAGACAGCACTTGGCAGAGGTTCTAAGTTTATAGACTTAGTCTGAGTTTATAGTTTATGGCCCATTGTCCTGCCCCAACAAGAGTGTGGAATTATTTAGTAGACTCTTTGCTTTAAATACATGGCTTAAAATGTTGCAGTGTGTTTAATATTTAGGCTTTATAGATATAACTTTGACATGCACAAACCTATATTTTACAAGAGAAAATGGGTAGAAAGTAACCTCTTCCATGTTGTCTCATAACATTTGCCAGCAGTGAAAACTTGTGTAACAAAGCGCATAAATAGATGTTTATTTCTTGTTATAACTGGTAAAAACATGGTTTATGGCTCTTATTGTTGATGACAAGCTTAAGAGTGACCTTCAGCATTGTAAATGTGCAGATAACAGTAATGTTGTCATGGTTACATTTAGTCACAGTCCTACTGATATCTCTACTGTAGAAGACTACCCACATAATCATTTTCCTGTTCAAACTGGGATAATAAGCCAAGGTGATACTTTGCCCTGGAAACTATATTGTAGTGTTAACCAAGCAAATATATAAGAAATGCCCCAGAATCTGCAAGTAAGATCTTTGACCCCAAAGATGACGTTTGTCCATGAACTTTTCAGTGACTATAACCTTAATCTTCTCAATTGAACAGAAGCACGGCTTAAAACACATAATTATTGTGTTTTAAATAAGCGCACTCCAATTGAATATACACTACATGGCCAAATGTTTGTGGATACCTAACCATCACACCTGCTTTTTGAACATCCCGTTCCAGATGTAGCCAAATCACCATCCCCCCAACCCTTGTGCTCATAGATGAGATGGAGGTGTTGCTATCATTCATGATGTGCTGTTTGACATTATAAAACAAACAAACAAACAAACAAACAAACACAGTTCCAGCTTGAATGGTTGTTCCTAAGTATTACTGCTTTTTTTCTTGCAACACTCCGATACAAGCCACATTTGTGGAGAATTTGTGATATTGTTGTCACATGCACACAATGACCACTCTTTGTCATTTATTCCTGCAACTGCCTCAGAGTTACTGCAGGCCTCTTGGTAGCCTCTCTGACCAGTTTCCTCCTGGCTCTTTTATCCAGTTTAGAGTGACGTCCTGATCCAGGGATGGTCTGTGTTATACCAAATATCTTCCACTTCTTAATAATAGACTTCACTGTGCTTCTGGGCATTGATAAAGCCCATTGATATTTTTTGGTATCCATCTCCTGACTTGTGCCTGTCCACAACTTTATCCCGGAGATCTTTTGACAGTGCCTTGCCACCCATAGTTGATTGTTTGCTTCAGTTGCACTACCAAGGACTGAAATGCTCCAGGAAAGCTCTTTTCATGCTGAGCTGATCAAAATGACCACAGCTGATCGCAGTTGAAAGTCAAATGGCTTTGTGTGCCATTGAGAAGGTGATTAGCTACACCTGATTGAGTTTACAAGTCATTTTTAGGAGGGGGGTGATCCTTTTTCCAACTCAGTGATTCTGTTATTTTTTTATGACATGTTGGTGTTATATCTTTTACTTGGATGTTATAAGTTGCACTGAGTAAATACAGCTGGATAAAACAAAAAAATTGATTATTTTAAAGGGGGGTGATTCTTTTCTATACCCACTGTGTATGTATGTGTGTGTGTGTATATATATATATATATATATATATATATATATATATATATATATATATATATATATATATATATATATATATATATATATATATATATATATATATATATATATATATATATATAACCTACTAGACCAGGGGTGTCCAATCTTATCTGCAAAGGGCTTGTGTGGGTGCACGTTTTCATTCTAATCAAGCAGGAGCCACACCTGATTCCACCTGTTTAATCAGTTGAGCCTGGCTTTCAATAGACTCAGGTTTGGCTTCTGCTTGGGTGGAATGAAAACCTGCACCCACACCAGCCCTTTCCGAATAAGATTGGACACCCCTCTACTAGACATAAGTGATCTATACAGTGTATCATGAGACAGATGCCAGCTTGACTTAATAATTGATGATTAAATACATATCTAAGAGGAAATACATTCTATGAGGGAAAACAATAATTAGAAGAAAATTGAAAAAAAAAATCAATCTTGCAACAGTGTAAGTGAGGATTGATGGGAAAAGAAGCTGGACGTTTTCTGAATAGCATGATGGGAATCTCTTTGTTCCAGTTCCAATTTTCAGTATGAAAAAGACCAAAAGGGCAAAGAACTTCAGCAGTAGGTTGCCAGCAATCCATTATATACTAATCCACCCTCTAATGATAACCCAAGAGGTGCCACTATACAAGATGAATTTAGTCCTACTGGATATAATAACTGCTCTGCATTTGATGCTGTCCTTCAGAGTCTATACCAACCACCTGTGTCCTTGACTTAAGTTACTCATGGAATTATTACCAGTGATTAGGGAGCCCTTGATAAACCTAATAAATTTGTCACTCAGCATGGCCTATGTCCCCAAGATTTGAAGACAGCTGCTGTTCCATAACAAATCACACGTTGACTCCTACAAACACTCCAGATAGTTGTCAGCTTTGTTGTTTTGAAAGTAAAAATAACAAGCATGATGTATTTCAGTCTGGTTTCGGAAGCATCATAGTACATAACCAGCACTGGCTGAAGTAATCAATGACCAACTGCTTGCCTCTGATTGTTGACATATTTCTGTATTTGTACTGTCGGACTTGAGTGCAGTATTTGACACTATTTTACTGGACAGGCTTGAAAACACAGTTGGACAAGTTCTTGTCTGATTAGATCTTATCTGACATACCTCTATCAGATTTATCATAAAAGGACATTCTTCATAGCCTAAAAAGGTACAACATCGTATCCCACAAGTTTCTGTTAATTCTATTATTCTCTCTTTATATCCAGCCGTTGTATGTGTAATTTGAAAAAAAAAAAAAAAAAAAAAAAAAGGCTTTTCTATGCTGATGATGGACAATTATATTTGTGAGTTTGACCTCATTCAGTAGTACAGCTATGCAAAATGGTAGACTGTACAAAATCATAAACTTTTGGGAACTATCAAAACAGAAATACAAAACAGAAATACTGATGTTGGGTCTGCCCAACATAATTTAGCCAATTTCACTTTTGAAGCTACAAAAACAAACATCTCTGCTTATTATCATTTGAAAAACATAGCCACAATTATAAATCTACTAACTCTACATGATGCTGAGAAACTAGTGCATGCTTTCATAACATCTAGATTGTAATGTTTTGCTGGCTGCCTGGCCTGCTGTTTCTTTAAGTAAGGTTCACCCAGTTTAGAATGCAGCAGCCTGCCTCTTTATCAGGAAAATAAAGTCTGAGCCCATTATCCCAGTCTTATTCAATCTGAAGCTTTCCTTAGGACCCAATTATCAGTCTTGCAAACAACATAAACAATATAACACCTGGAACAGTGTGATCACTCTGCAATCTCCTTATCATCATTATCATTACTCCTAGGTGGGAAGTAAGAGATAGAGAGAGAGTGAGAGAGAGAGATAAAGAGAGAGAGAGAGAGAGAGAGAGAGAGAGAGAGAGAGAGAGAGAGAGAGAGAGAGAGAGAGAGAGAGAGCATTCACAAAAAATAAAGAAATAAAATATAATTACCTCCTTATTCTAAGATGATCACCATCATCCAATCATGCCCTCTAGCAATTACAGATTGACAGTAGTATGGTCAGGGCAGGGGGTATAGGGTTTACCCAGTGTATTGTGTATTTTTTCACCTTGCACTTAAACAGAAATAATAATAATAATAATAATAATAATAATAATAATAATAATAATAATAATAATAGCAATGCTTTAAAATTACATAAAGCTATACATGTTGACCAGAGGACCCTATGATTATTAAAATAGACAGCAGTCACAGATGGCACTTTGTGGTGTGAAAAGAATAGAAACGTCAATTTACCTAACTAAATTAGATAATTCACATAACTAACATCAGAAGATCATGAAGAAGCAGCAGTCATGAATCATTCATATCCATCTGGGGCATAAAATTGCAAAAAGAAAAAGCAGAAGAGGAGAAACTGACCCAAATGAGTGCTAATTAATTGGATTTAATCAGTTTGTGCACTTTCTTGTTTCTGCTTGTTCATGTAATTGAAATGGAAAAAGTATTGGCTAACATGCTAGCTAGCTAGTACCTAGAGTAAGGCTAATGCATATTGAGTTGCTGGCACATTACTACTAGATATGACAACAGTAACTTGCTGACTTATAATCACCACTCAGGTGAATAACCTACAGTTATTTTCAGAACTATAGAGACTCAGATAAGCACAACCGAACAAAAAAATTATTTTCTGATTTCAAATGGTCATTTTTCCAGTGCTATAAGGACAAGTATTTGGGGCCCTGTGAAAGTTGTCACATAGGGCCCCCAGAGGTTCAGAAATGGCCCTGATAATAGCAGTAAAGTAGTGTGTATGTTGATTTGCAGGTGTTCATACAAAATCTTTCACATTTTCACTGTTTTAATAAGCCTCTATGCTTGAATTTGTTTCTAAAGACAAATATATAAGTATTCCATAAATATTAAACACATGGATCTTGTGGATGTAGCAGTTTTATTTTCAATTGTAGATGATGATTATTAAAGCCTGATTGGTGCACTGGCTCTGAACCTGGCCAGTGTGGAAATTTAAAGGTCTGTGAACACACATCCTCATCCAAACTAGAATGGTTTAACAAAACATACACACATGCACAAGACCATGCACACCTTGTTTGATGTTCAATAAAAATAAAGCCAATGGCTGGATTAACTAAGGCCTCCTTCCTGGCTAGCGTGTCCCTCAGGAACAGAATTGGCAGGTTAATAATTAAAATGGCACATGTCAGGAGGTTGTTTTTGGAATAGCAGGCTGGGAGGCACTGACATCCATAATCCTGCCATCTATTGTCAGAGAGTACAAGAAAGATATAGAACAACACAATCCTGATTACCAGCCTTCCTGACAAAGCTCAGAAAAAGGACTATTTTTGGATTATGACATATGGAAAAACTTGTGGAAAAAAGGGAAGTTTTAAAAAGGGAAGAATTATTTTTCACATCACCTTCTTCTTTTTTTCGGTAGATTACTCAGTATACCTGTGTAATGGGCCACAAAATATTTCACATGGGAGGGAAAAAATAGTATATATATATATATTGTGAAATCTCATTCTTCTAAGAAAATATGCAAATGCCCTCCAAGGTCATTCATTGGAATTGGTGCTGCATCACACCAAAAAGGAAAATGAGGAATAAGAAACAAGATGACAAATTTTAACAGATTGACTTAACCTGTAGATTTTCTTTTTTTCCCCTGCAGGCTTGAATACAAAATGTGTAGTTTATTCCCCCATTACACTCAACAGAAGTAGCAGTGTTAGGCTTTACACTGTATGTCATCAGAATACGAGATAAAAAATGCTTGAGGGGGGAATGAAAAAAAAATGCTGCAATGCTAAACTGAACAGTTGCTCTGTGTACATAGCACTGGTACAACATGTCCATCTTCTTTATTTCACACCCTCCCTGAGGGGTAGTGATGAAGCGCAGCATGAAGTAAATGCTAGAGAAACACAGTGTGAAGTCTCAGGAGAAATGGGTGAGGGGGAAAAAATCAACAGCTAGGACTAAATGAATTGCAGGCAGCTTTGATATCTGTCATTATCAGTCATATAAAAGCATGGAATATTTTATGTACCTTGTCTTTGATACTAATTATGCTTTCTTCAGTTTATGTAATTAAACACATTTAAAGTTTAGGAGGAAAGGAACAAGCCTTATAAAGTTTTTACACGCCCCATTATGCTTATATGCTCTATGAGTAAAATATGGTCATTAACAGTAATGATCTCTAAAAGGGAAAATGATCCACTTTGTTAAAAATAGAGGATTAAACAACACATTCAACGACCTAGATCATTAAAAGGAAGCACACAGGAAGAAGCATCTTTGTTCTCAGACACCTCCAAATCTCACATCACTGTCTTAACCTACTTAAATACAGATAACATTCTCATTTACAAGGTTTCACAGGGGTATAACCATGTTGAACTTAGAACGAGAAAGAGCTAAGCAGATGTAGACAGACAGTTTAAATGTGTAATCCTACAGGGCACAGGATTTAGCCTCTGATGGTTGCACAGGCTCTGCTAATGGCAGATGAATCAGCTCTATTAAATTCCTCTCCCATGCTCCTCCACTTGTCACCACAGTGTCCTCCTTACGGGAGGTGTTAGAAATGGAGCCTTGGATGACATTTGCTGTATTTACTTCACTTTTTTTTTCTTTTCATTTTTGTGGTAGCACATTAGAGGAAATGATGTGGAAAATGTTGCTTCTTTCTGATATGCCTCATGTTCAGCTTGCCCTGCTCTCCTCTGGCTACTAGCACTGTTCACAGGTCAGTTCATTCCACTTCCCACATCTCTCTCTGCATCCATTACACCAAAGATCTTTAATGTACCAACAAGAGATAGCAGATGGCAAACTGAAGTCCTCCATCCATGAGCTACAGTATATATCAAGTTAGTCAGGCTGTGAAATCATCAGTAGGGGCTAATGTATTGCAAAGAATATCAACCTATATAGTACAGTCACATCAGAATACATTTGAGACTTCCCTGTAGTCTTCCCTGTAATTCATCCACAAGTACAGTCTTTCAGTGCCACTTCCAATATAAAGAATTTAAGACATAGTAGATTGGAGAGCATTATGGGTTTAGGGAAATTGTAGGTGTTAGAATTATCTAGTAAATCAAAGGATGCGTTGCCATCATGCAAAATGAGCTGCTTGATGAACTCCTGAAAGAGATGTGTTGTACACATCTCTTTCATGCTCTTTCTTTCTCACTCACACTCAATCTTTCTTTCACCACAGGTGTGTTATGAGTTCATGTTCATTACAGTACGCATTTCACTGTAATGACACTTTTTGCATGAAGAAAAATCACAGATATTTATTTGATTTCATACAAAACTAAGAATTACAACAAGCCACAATACTGTTGATAGATTTTATAAAATCTGGATTTCATATGAAGTTGAGATATTATGAATATGAAATATTATGAATAAATATGATCCACACAGTTAACACAATTTTGCTACAACTTTGATCAAAATATTCAGCAGATTATAACATATATATATATATATATATATATATATATATATATATATATATATATATATATATATATATATATATATATATATACTGTATTTCAGTTGCAGTAACAGGGTGGTGCAGTATTTAATAAAGCATTTCTTCCATTATATGAAATGAGTAGAAACATAAGGGACTCATTCTTGGCTTTCAAAATATTTTCTCCTGATTTAGATTGCATTTATTGACCCGTTATTGTGCATTATTTGTGGCATAATGGCTAAATGAAGGAATTGTCATATTAAATCCTTAAATGCTTGATGAGTTATGGGCCTTGTTAGACATTAACACTGACAAAATACATTTGTTTGTACATAAACACAAGTTTGTTCAGGTAATGTTTTATGTCTATTTTGGTTGTGATAAGGATTATTTTCAAAAAAGTAAGCTGTAAATAATTGGCCCTGTCATTTTAACTACGGTCAACTCAGTACTCTTACTTGTAATTTTATTATTAATAGTTGAGTAAATGATCACTCACATATGATCACTCTGAGTAATTGTCTGAGTAATTATGTGCTTTCAAAGGAACGATCTGTTCCTGAGGACCCTGTAAATTTTAGGTAATGCTGTTGAATTGTTTATTATAATTACAGCTGTTGCTCTTGATTTATGCTATTTTATTAGATATAACAACCTCAACTAAAAATTCCCATGAATTGCCGTTATTTTAGTCCTGCAAATTCAAAAACACTGATTTACAATTGTTACTTATATGTTATGACATGTTTAAGTTGTTTCTCTGAGATTACACAGGCATACTTGATCTGAATGGTGAAACCTCCTGTGTGTGATTCAGGGCAGAGCCAATATATCTTTGTCAAGTGCAGCTTCAGTGTCGTTTATCATTAATATCTCTCTGTGGTGTTTACCCAGTATCCTGCCCGTTTGTCTTCTGAAAAAGCCATGAGTAGCTAAAGCAGGTGTGATGCACAGCATTTTAGTCTCATATAAGTTGTATTTTCATGTAAATATGTCTAAAGGAAAGGAAGAAAAAAAAGAGAACTGTGCGTATGGATAGTAATGAATGGACTGGTTCAGCAGCAGCGTGTACTACAGAAAAGTATACATAAGTATTTCAGTCTGAAGGTTTTTTTTTTTTTTTTTTTTTGCATGCTTTAAAACAGGTTTCCAAATAAATACCCAGTAAGTGTATGATATGTAGCTCTCATATGGGATTATTTAAAATTTACTGGCAGAGAGTCAGAGTGGCTTCAGTGCATGGCTTAGCAGTGTGGTGTGTTTGATCTGTCTAACTTCCTCAAAGGATGTCTCGGTGGCAGACAGAAGGTCAAATCCTCATGTTTGGTTGGGATCCTAGGACCATAGGATGCTTCATGAGTTTGATGTTTATATAGTTGGGTCTGCAGACCAATGGTTATGCATGGTAATATGAACTACTCAGTTAATTATTGCATAATTCAGTATTTAAAGCTCTGAAAATTCTGAATATCTACAGTGGGGACAGCTGCTTTGCAATTCTAACTTGTCAAGCTACAAGCAACTCACATTAAAAAAACAACTGTGATGTTTTCATTTGTGTAGCTAATTTATTGCACAAAATAAAATTAGTATAATGCTTAATACAAGGTATAATCAAATAGTTATGTTTGGGCATTTGCTGCAATATGAATAATGACATGTCACCATTGCTGTTATTTTATATTAGCTGATGCTAGCTGTTAAAAATACCTGGGGTTGGCTGTCATGCTCTGTCAAAACAGTTATATATATATATATATATATATATATATATATATATATATATATAATAATTGTCTTGTCTATGCTAGAATCAGCAAGGATTCCCCGAACTGCAAACATGGCCACCTCAAACTCCAGTTCCCAACCCAACTCACAGCTTACAAACATGGCCACCATGAACTCCAGTTCCCAGCACACACACTCATTGTCACGTTCTCAGTCACCTGAATACTGATTACAGACCCCTTGACTTTTAATCACCACGCACTACCATATACACACACACACCAAACATCATTCTGAGTATCGGTCAGTGTCTTAGTGCCTGATGTGCCAAGCCTTGTTCACAGTGTTGGATATCCTGGTTGGGTATCCTGACTTTGCGTTTGTCCTTCAGTTTGAGATTCTGGTTTTACTAGTCTGTTCTGTTTGCTGATAGCCTGAGCTTTGCATGTTTTTGACCACTGTTTTGTTCCACGTTTTTTGGAGTGTTTGTTGCCTCCATATTGTTTAATAAAAGCATATGTTTGCACCTGCATCCGCTTCGGCCGGCTGACAATAATTCATTGCTTAATCACATTACGTCAGTAGAAACACTCCTGATCACTTATCCTGATGCTGTGAAGTAGCAATAAAAATTTGTAGTGGTGCAGAGCGAGAAAATGCTACACATTACTTGGTGAAGTAAAAGTATCTCGTTACTGTATATTGAGAAAATTGTATTGAAAATTGTAAGCTTTTCATAACTTGATGGACTATATTGCTGGACTAGAATTTTTGATTATATTCTAGTTCCACACATTAGAATAACGAGTAGAACACCACCATAGTCCTTTATAATTTTATATAAAATGTACAATTGTGATGATCTATTATTGATCTATTATATTCTGCCATTTTGTCTCCTAAAACAGTCGTGATCATTTAAAGTGTGGGTGATAAATAAAGAGCTTTATTCAAATATAATCCACAGGATAATCACGGAAACCATTTTTAGAGGAGGTTAAAGGACATAGGGAAATAGCCGGTTGTTGGTGTAACAATTATTCACTCAAACTTGAACACTATTAAATTCATGTCAAGCAAAGATACAAACCACAGTCAGAGGCATGCTGCCATTAGGTTTTGTCAGTAAAGCTTTCTGTTACAGTTATAGGTATTAACTGGGTACATGTACAGTCCATGCTGCTTTATGTAGATTTGGCATCATTTGAAGGCCATCTGCATTATTCTATTTTACTGTGAAAGTGTATAATACAGGACTATATAATGCAGACTGTTCTATGTTGGCAGACAGTATTGCTGTCTTTTATGTGTTTATTTATAAGTTGTGTTATTGTCATTGAAGCCATTGACTTGGGAACAAATGACAGAACATTTTACCAGAATATTGAGGGAGAATCTATTATCTAGTCTATATAATCCATTACATTACTGGTTGTGGTTTAGTTCGCAGGGTGAGTATCAGCTGCATATGAAAGATGAATGCTACTTATTGAAAAATGAAAAAAGTGTTAATTACATTTATTTTGGATATACGCTATCACACACACACACACACACACACACACACACACACACACACACACACACACACACACAAGCAGAGTACAGTATGTGCTTGGTATGTTCTCTTAAAATGTGTTTAGAGAGTGTTTTCATCTCTGTGGGAGGCTGGGTAAATGTGTGAGCAGATCGTCCTGCTGCTCCCCGAAGTTAATCACACAACAGCAGAGCTGCAAGTGCAGGGGAGATGAGGTGAAATGGCACTCGCTCATATGTGCAGCACCAGAGTTTAATTAGCTGTGGATAATATGGCTGTCTGGAGGTTTGAGCTCCACTGACCATTCTCCTACCAGCTGACTGTATCCTTGATGCCTTGACTTGAGGCTCAGATGGTAGGTGGTCCCATTTCCCCTCAAATCTGTTAGGTATGTTCACACATCTCTATGGAAACTATTCACACCACACACACACACACACACACACACACACACACACACACACACACACACACACACACACACACACACACACACACACCTACCTTTTCATTTTGGAAATGCAAACTGACTCCTCTAAGATATTCTTTCAAAATAAGGAGAAACAAAGAGTGAAATAAAGAATAAAATCATGAAACTGTAAAACTGTAGCAGTTTATTTCTTTCCTTCTAAAATATTTACAGAATAGGGACTTATGAATATATTTGCTTTAGAGTCCATATAAATCATCACGCCATCAGTGTGAGTTTGTTTGGTGTAAGATTATCTTTTTTCAAAAGCAAAGCTCTTCACATCTATCTATTTCTGACAACTACAATATACCCAGCTTCATGCTAAATTGTTCTAAAAGGCCCACTGCTGTGTGTCCTGCTGTTGCTCAAACTACAGTTTGCCAAATACCAAATTAGAAGCAGCAATTAAAATGATTTATTTTGGGAAAGACGGTCAAGCCATGCTATCCCAATGCTATCCATTATGAGCAGATAATCTTGCCACTGAGATGAGAATTTATGTCCATCAGAGTGTTTGGTCAGAAAGCAGTCTGAAGTTCAGGTCACAGAAGAGGACAGTCGAGAAGGCAGTTACTGCACTACATCTACAGAGAGGTGACCTACAAAACACACAGGGACTTACTCAGTTTTACAGGCAAAGATCTGTTTATACAGTATGTATGTTGCTATTTTAGATACTGTAGGTCAATTATAGATTGAACTGTAGAGAGGGAGGATAAAACTGAAGAAAATGTGGAGCAGCTGCACTTCTGGAAATTCTCAACTAATATAGATGTGTAACTGCTGAAAGCCTGTTAGCAAGCCTTGGCAATATTATGTAAACATTTTGCAGTCAATGATTTCTAATTATCCACAATTTCAAACTTTATTCAAATGAATCTTGTTGTTTAACTCACCTTGATGTATCTTTTCTGAGATGCTACACCATTGCAGATTTACCTAACCTACTATATTGATGAAAATGATAGAAAAATGGGAGCAAACTAAACTAGTGTAAACATGTAACTATGTGTTTGACTATGTATCTGTAAGAATTTAAGCTTAATCCTTATTACTATCAGCTCAGAGGCCTGAATTACTTACAGTGCAGTGTAGTGTACAGTATCTGGGAAAAAATTGTCTCCCTTTGATGGAAAGTCACATTTTATAATGGTATCAGTCTTAATGTCAGAACTCTTTAAAGATATATTGCACTTCAGTAGATGGAATATCAAGGCAGAAGGGAGCTGCAACTGCAAACTTAGGCGATCAACACAAAATTAGAAGAGGGCTTACAAAAAGATGACGAGTAGTACTGACATAAGAAAAACATTACATACTGTCTGTGGCTCAGTGTGATGCATTTTGTTGGTATAGTTTTAGGCTTAATTGTGTGTGTGTGTAAATTTTTAAACCACAGTGCTATTGAATGCATGGTTCTGATTGGTCAGATGTTGATTCATTTTCTGTAACAGCAGAGAATAGGCAGTTCTGCCTGCAAGGTTTATATTAATGCACTCTTTCTAATACATAATCTAATCGTGAGGAAAAAAATAAATGTCCATATCTCCTAATCAAAAATGCTTTCATGTCTGCATAAGCTGCATTCACACTGCATGTTTTTACTCTCCATGTGTCCGTGTGTGATGGTGTGTATAATTATGCTATGAGTCATCATGACACTCAGTGAATATTACGTGCCATAAGTAATGACTGCAAAATTACAGGATTCTGCAGAAGGCTACATGTCTCTGCATATGCACATTTTAGGTGTGTATATACATGCACTCAAAGGCGGAGATAGACAAACTTATCTTCCGACTAGCCGCTGCAACAGAACAAGGATGCCAGTATATCTCGATCTGCACTTGCCCACTGGACTACATCTTTGGACTGTCGAGAGAGGATATCTGGTAATGCAAAAGCCAGTCTTCCTAAATATCTTTGCATGCAGTTTTATGGAAAATGGCTAAGGAAACAATTCACCATACCGGCTCGAATGTCGCCCGGGTCAACAAGGTTCGTGCTGGTGCGCTCCCACTCCGGCGCCCAGTGGAAAGTCAGCTAGGAGGCCAGAAGAACAGGAAGAAGCAGAACGGAAAGAACATTCTGAGAACTGCAGAGTGGAATGTGAGGACCCTACTAGACAGAGAACGCTCAAAGAGACCAGAGTGACAGACTGCTCTAGTAGCTAAAGAACTTGAGAAATACAGTATAGATATTGCAGCTCTGTGCGAGACCCGCTTGGCCCAGTCAGATAGTCTGGTTGACAATAGATACACTTTTTTCTGGAGCGATAGAGGAGAACAAGAGAGAAGAGAGGCTGGAGTCGGATTTGCTATCAGGAACAACATAGCAGGGAAGATGGAACAGGATCCAACGCCTGTTAGTGATAGAATAATGACCCTTCACCTGCCTCTGCAGAGGGAAGTTTATCTAACAATGATCAGTGCTTATGCTCCAACCATGACCAACCCTGAAGAGACCAAAGAGGATTTTTACAATCAACTGAGAGATGTGCTGAGACAAGTTCCCACCTACGACAAGCTGCTAATTGCAGGTGACTTTAATGCAAGAGTCGGTTGTGAGAGGGAGCATTGGCCTGGGGTCATTGGATCTCACGGACTGGGGAAGTGTAACTCGAACGGTGAACTACTGCTAGCATTCTGCTCAGAGCACAACCTACTCATCACCAACACCATCTTTAAACACAAGGCCCACCATAAGACCACATGGATGCACCCAAGATCTAAACATTGGCATCTCCTGGACTACGTGATTACAAGACAAAAAGACCAAAGAGATGTGCTGGACACCAGAGTAATGAGAGGAGCGGACTGTGGTACAGATCATAACACGGTGTATTCAAGGATAGCGTTCACATTGAGGAAGAAACTTATGAAAACAGGAACTAGACCACCGATGAAGCTCAATGTAGATAAATTGTCGGTCAGGAAGGTGAAGGAAGAATTAGAAGAAAAGATGGACAAGACCATGGATGAACTAGAAAAAGAAGTAGGCATCTTGGAAGATTGGGACACTTTGAAGAGAGCTGCTTTAGATACAGCGGAAGAAGTACTGGGCACACCAGACAGGAAGCATCAAGACTGGTTCAGGGAGGATGATGAACAGCTAAATAAGCTGCTCGAGGAGGAACATAGCTAGAAGTAAGCAACTATCATGGAACACTAGAGCAAACAAAGCAAAACTCTTGGAAGCAAGAAGCAAGCTTCAGCAATGCACCAGTGAAATGAAGTCTCAGTGGTTGGAGGAGAAAGCGGAAAGTTTACAACTTGCAGCAGATAGAAACGACATGAAAGAATACTACCAAGGACTTAGAGAAGTGTATGGCCCACAAAAGAGAGGAACAACCCAGTTAACCACAGTAAATGGAGAAACAGTCCTCCAGGACAAAAATGAGATACTCGGACATTTTGCAGAGCATTTTAACCAACTACTGAACATCCCAGGAAATACTGACCAAAGAGCGCTGGATAACATCACTGAAAGACCGGTAATAAGTAGTCTTGATGACATACCGGATTTCACAGAACTCCTCAATGCCATAGAAATGACGAAGGAACGTAGGGCACCTGGTAGATGTGGAATCCCAGCAGAGATATGGAAACATGGCGGCCTCAAATTACAAAAGAAATTGTTTAATTTGATCAAGAACATCTGGGAAAAAGAGGAAATGCCACAAGACTGGAAAGATGCTAACATCATGCCGATATTCAAGAAAGGCGATCGAAAGGACGGCGAAAACTATCGTGGAATATCTCTACTGTCTATATCTGGGAAGATCATGGCCCGCATTCTACTAAACAGATTGAATCAAGAAATATCTCCTAACATACTACCCGAGACACAGTGTGGATTCCCTGAAGGATGGAGCACCATGGATATGGTGTTCAGTCTTCGGCAAATCCAGGATAAATGCCAGGAACAGAACATGCCACTTTATGCTGTATTCATCAACTTTGCAAAGGCGTTTGATACGGTATCAAGAGAGGGACTCTGGATAGTGCTGAAGAAGTTTGGATGTACCAAAAAGGTTGTGAACCTGATCAGATCCCTGCATGATGGCATGCAGGCACAAGTAGTTCAAGGACATTCAACTTCCAACGAGTTTCCAGTAACGAAAGGTGTAAAGCAGGACTTCGTACTGGCTCCTACATTGTTCTGGCTGTACCTAAGTGCTATGCTAGAAGTTGCTTTTAGAGATGTGAGAGAAGGAGTCTACATCCAGACAAGACATGATGCAAACCTCTTCCAAGTCTCCCAGTTCAAATCCAAGACACGCACCACCAAATACCTTGTTAGAGAGATACTGTTTGCAGATGGCAGTGCTCTGGTGGCTCACTCAGCAGAAGATATGCAGTTACTTGTGGATCGGTTTGCCAAAGCTGCTGCTCAATTCAGTCTAAAGATCAACATAAAGAAAACTGAATGCTTGTACCAACCTGTGAAGCTGCTCAATCCACCACCTGAACCTGAGGAAATTACCATCAACAACGAGCCTCTGGTTCAATGTACAGATTTTAGGTACCTGGGCAGCACGGTATCAAACAATGCAAAAATCGATAAAGAGCTGAGACACAGGATAGAAAATGCCAGCGCAGCTTTCGGTAAACTGCAGAATCGTCTGTGGAAAAACAGGCATGTGTCTGTCAGGGTTAAGTGCAAAGTGTATTGACAGCCTTGCTGTATGGAGCAGAGACATGGACTGTTTATCGAACACAAGTTAAGAGACTTCACGCATACATGATGAGACAGCTCAGATCAATTATGAACATCAACTGGAAAGACAAAGTCACAAACAAAGAAATACTGCAGCGCGCTGGCCTACCGTCAATGGCTGACATCTTAATAGAAAAAGGCCTCAGATGGCTTGGTCATGTGCACAGGATGGAAAATGAGCGTCTACGTAGACAGCTGTTGTACTCTCAACTTTGTGAAGGGAAACGGAACCATGGCAGACCGAGGCTACAAGGATGCAAGGAATACAAGGATGTAGCAAAGAGAAACATGAAGTGGAGAGAAATCGATATAAAGAGGTGGCAAAGGACCGTAGACAACAGAGTGGCATGGAGAACAGCCATAAAGCCGAAGCCATAGAACAGTCATTGTCGAATCGACCGACTGCAAGAGAGAGAGAGAGAGGGAGAGATATACATGCATGTCGATAAACTGCAATTTTGTGTGTGTGTGTGTGTGTGTGTGTGTGTGTGTGTGTGTGTGTGTGTGTGTGTGTGTGTGTGTGTGTGTATGTGTGTATGTGTGTGTGTGTGTGTGTGTGTGTGTGTGTGTAGGAGCTAATGAGAACTAATACCTAAAAAATATGAGGTCAGAAAAAATAATTTACGGATTAGCCCCAAACCTACAGACTAAAGCCAAGATAACAAGCAGAGATCTGCTCAATCCTCACCACAAATATCACCTAGTGCAGATATTATTAACAGAGCAATTATGCATATCAAATATTAAAGGCATGACTAATATTACAGACATATATTAGGAAGCTTTGAACAGATGGGTTTGTTATCTCAGAAGGTGCTTGCACCTGCTATACAATCAAAACTTTACTTACACTACAAAAAGAAGCCAGTAGTGTGTAATATTGATAATAAATTGAAAAGGAAATAATAAAAATACTTTTTTGTAAAGTCTGTTAAATGGCTACCAGTGGTATTACTGTCATGAATTTTCTTAGGTGAAGATTGCAGCATGTATTTTGTGAACAGTGGTGGTGGTTTGGGGAACTTTGAGGCTTAATGAGATTGTAAAAGATCATCTGCTGTCCCCTAAGGGGAAACCCTTTTGACAGAGGCGTCATTTGTCCTCCACACCTCACCACCTGTTTTGCCTCTCTATTTCTACAGAATGCCTTTTTATAGCCCATCTCTTTATTTCTCCCTGCAGCTCTTCTCCACCAGTGCCTTTCTGTTGCTCATCTTCTCTGCTGGCCACACAGCAAAAGGAACACAAGACCTTTTCAAGGTAATTGAGGCCCCCAGCTCACACTGCTAATTTGTGTGACTCTTCCCAGTAGCCACCCAAGAGACCAAAAACATAATATGCGAAAAAAGAAAGAATAGCTTACCTGACCATGAAATGTTAATTGGTTTTCTATAGGCCTAACTGACAGGACTGGTAAAGGTTGTAAAATATTTCAGTGAAAAGCTTAATAGTGAGTGTGGAGGAGGTATTATGGAAACTGTCAGTACATTTGTCCATTGTAAGTCCACTGTGCCACTTTATAAAAATGAGTATTGTTACTTGGCAAACAAACAAACAAGCAAAATAATATATATATATATATATATTGATTTGGCTGAAATGTAAATAAATAATGTTCCTTTTTCATTATGCTACATACTGTGACAAGTCATATGGGATTGTTAATTTGCCTGCAAAAAAACTGTATTTTTCTTCATTCTCTCATCAGTCTTAAAATGAGTGCTCCTTATTTCATACTTCTCCAAAGCCACAATTTCCTGTAATTCCTGCTGATGAACGACTGAGGAAGCCATCATGAATCAGTCATAGACACCATGTGACCTTCTAAGAGCTGATCTCCATCTCTCTCCATTTTCCTCCAGTCGATAATGATATGACAGCTTGGGACATTGAGACGTAGAGCACAGAAGCACTTTTATATTGGAGAGCGAAGAAGTTGAAGAGAGGAGAGAGTTAACTCAGTTTACTCAATATCAGCCCAAGTCCTACATTTCTTGCCGTTGTTTCCACATGGAAAGTCTGTGTCCTCACAGAACACGGAAAGTCTTGAATAAAATACAATAATACTAGGCAGCTCATGTATCTCACATTAAGAGGTCACTCACGTCATCATAACAAACTATTACTACTGGTAGCAGGAATAATCATAGTGCAATAGGTTGGGATTCGTCAAAATACAGATTGGGAAGAAATACAGTAACATTATAGTCGAGTTCCTTGCTGATTTATTGATATTTAAAGCTGTATTACTGATCTGTCCACTCAGTAGTCCACTCAAATTTATAGTTCAGTGTAAAGACTTTGTGTGACTTCACAGTTCGTTTTGGTCTTAACAACTTGAGCCACACATTTTCTCACAGGTCTTTATCTGTATCATACTGAAAAATATCATATAATAATGTGGAAAAAGATGCTCCTTGTAAGTATGTGTTATGAAACAGACTTAATCATAAGCTGTTGTCCTAATCATATGGTGCAGCATTGGGTATTGTAAAAATGGAAAAGAGTGGACTGAGTACAGAAAGAGGAAAGAGTGAGAGTCTTCAGTTTTACTGTTTCTCCGATGCAGCTTGTGCCAGAGCACAGACAGCTCTGTCTTCATATCCATCTCACCTTTCACAGTTCTTTTCTCATTATGTATTTGACCTCTGCTAGTTCTTTTTATGAGTGCCTCGCAGTCCTGAAGCAGTTCCCTGCTACTTCTCTTTTCAATTTTTTTGCACTGACACTTTTAGTGGGTGTCTAACCCAGCAGAGTTAATCCCTAAGGAGCTTAGTGTCTTTGTTGAAGGGAGGGTGGGAAAGCTGTATCTCCATCATGGAGGTCCCTCATCTCAGCTTCTGATTGAGAATTCTGAACAGCTAGGCATTTCAACTTTTGACGCTGACTACAGTTTGTGTTTGTGTGTGTGTGTGTGTTCCCTTTGCTTGTCTGTGCTGCTTAGTAAAAGCACACCCCTGTTAAAATGGCAGGTTTCTGTGAAGTAAAAGGATGATACTGAGATAAATCATAGTCAGATATTTTCCCATCTCTTAAAACTCTTTTTAAGGAAAAAATAAAAAACTTAGAATAACATAATTGCATAAGTGTGCACACCCCTAAACTAATACTTTTTGAAGCACCTTTTGATTGCATTGCACCACACATCTTGACTTGGCAAATTACTACTCTTTCTTGCAAAAATATTCTACAGTAGATCCATCAAATTGTGAGGGCATCTCCTGGGCACATCCTGCTTCAGGTCACCCCACAGATTTTTAGTTGGATTCAGGTCTGGGCTCTGCCTAGGCCATTCAAAAACATCGAGCCATTCCTTTGTTGATTTGGATTTATGCTTTGGGGCACTGTCATGCTGAAAGGTGAAATTTCTTTTCATCTTCAGCTTACTAGCAGATGCACCTTAAGCCCCAGCTCTAGCTGAAGAAAAGCAGCCCTGAAGCATGACGCTGCCACCACCACTCTTCACCGTGGGTATAGTGTTCTTTTATTTATTTATTTATTTATTTATAAATTTTTGCACCAAACATACCTTTTGGAATTATGGAATTATTATACCTTTTGGAATTGGTCTCATCATACCATAACATATTCTGCCACATGGTTTCAGGTGATTTAGTTAAGCTTTGAACTTTTGAACATCAGATTGAATGTGATTGTTTCATTCTGAACACAGCCACATCCCCAATTATAAAAAGGTGTGCATACTTATGCAACCAGGTTATTGTAACTTTTTTAGTTTTCCTATTTTCCCTATTTTTTAAAATTAATTTATTTATTCTACTAATTCTGTTTCTCTTGATGTCTACACATTTGACTTCCCAACAAATATATATTTTTTCAAATAGGTATAATACACACACCTGCACATTCAACCACCCACATACAATAATTATTATACATACATAATTTTTAAACAAAATAATCAATTGATATAGTGTACTGTTTCTGCATATTATTAGCTTCTATTTGTTAACTTTTGTTATGATCTAATGTGAAATCATACTTTTGGTCATTTTTGGTTACAGTTTTTCAAGTATTTAAATTATAGTAAATGTGTTGCATGTGTGAACATGTTGTAAAACTTTGTTTTGCAAGTGACAGATACAGAGTACAAATAAACAGGAGCAAAAATTAACAGAACATTTGGCCAGAAATGTCAGTGACTCGATATTAATTTCTTGTGTATAGAACTGTTGTATAAAAGCAATAACACACTCACAATTGTGTGGTTATACTGAATATCGGTACAACTGTGATTAGCTATGCCACTCGCCCTTCAGGCTCGTGCCTATGGCCAAATCACAGCTGCGCTGATATTCAGTATAACGTGATATTGCTTAAATATCTGCCTTTCTTTTCAACTTTTATTCTGAATAGTGCCTTTGCAAACTTTATTCAAAGAGTCCCAACCAAAGATTAATATGCTTCAAATAATCTGCAACTTTTATTGACTATTTGATAATTGACTGGAATTAGTAATTGAATTAGTGAATAAATTAACGAAGAAATGAAAGCAGTTAATTTAACTTTTCATGACAGTTCAAAAGTTTGGTGAAAGCAAATGCTTATTTTTTTTTTTTTAAGTACAACCAACAACCAACATGTACATTAAATGTCTAATTTAGTCAAATACATTTTCAAAAATGTCCCATTGTTGTTCAGTGATGTACTGTTTATCAAATGGATTAATTTGGAAAAGGCTTAATGGTCTTTGTTGATAACAAACCCATACATTAAACAAGTTTTAATTATATGCAACCTCCAGGAGCACTTTAACATAAGAATTGGATGTAAATTATTAGGGCTACAATAACACTAAATTTTTAATATTTAATGCCCAATTATTATAATTATAATGGAAATAATAATTTAAAAAAAAAAAACAAGCTGTTGCTTCCAACCTTTCAGCCTATGTTTAATTTGCAACAGTGTAGCAACCGTTCTAACATTCTACTGCTTTTCTTCACAGTAAAGGCTTTGTTTAGTGACTGAACTAAAACAAACAAGATATTTTTAACCACAAAAAGGTTAGTTAGTTAATGTAGTGACATTCTAAATTGGCATGTGCTGTCAAGCACTCTTCTACAAGCTGTCATTTTAATTCTTGATTACATTTAGCAGCGACTTATTTCATGTCTAATGCGCCCAGATATATCTCTACTGTGCAAGTACAGTAATTATAAATAAAGTGAAGCATGCTTCTCAAAAAGAGCCAAACAGCTGCTATGTCATTCATGTAGAAGCAATCTTCCCACTTATTTTGCCAAGGCATGAAATTTCATGAAAGATCACCTATTGTGTAACTTGGGGGAAAAATTGCAACCAGATTACTTTTTCTTTGCTTTCCTGTTCACATTTCTGGTATTTATTTTAAAAATTCTTTTTTTCCACTCCATGTTTTCCAGGATTGTAGACTATTGTGCAGGCTGCAGTGAAAACAAACAACCTCCTTAAACTCTGTCTATTAGTTTGTTCGTTCGTTCGTTCATTCATTCGTTCATCCATCCATTCATTCATCTTCAGTAACTGCTTTATCCTGATCAGGCTGAACAGACTTACAGTGGGGGATAAAAGTATTTGATCCCCTGATGATTTTGTACGTTTGCCCACTGACAAAAAAATGATCTGTCTATAATTTTAATGGTAGGTGTATTTTAACAGAACAACAACAAAAAAATCCAGAAAAACGCATTTCAAAAAAGTTAGAAATTGATTTGCATTTTAATGAGGGAAATAAGTATTTGATCCCCTATCAATCAGCAAGCTTCCTAGCTCCCAGGTGTCTTTTACACAGGTAATGAGCTGAGATTAGGAGCACTCTCTTAAAGGGAGTGCTCCTAATCTCAGTTTGTTACCTGTATAAAAGACACCTGTCCACAGAAGCAATCAATCAATCAGATTCCAAACTCTCCAAATACTTTTTTCGCCCACTGTAATATCGGTTGTGAACAACAACAAAAAGATATAAAGTTTGCTTTCAAAGTAAATAGTCTGTTCAGTGTTCAGTGACATTATATGTTCAGTGACATTATATGCACAACAAAGGTAATGTCATTAGAATTAGTTATGCAGTCATTGATGACTACTTGATGATTACTTAAATATTTACATGCAAATCCAGTTTGCATTTTCACTGATAACAGTAAATCCTGGGACATCATTGATCATTGACACTGTAAGAACCCAAGCAGCATGAAACAATAAGACATATTAGAAAGGAACTCTGCAGATATAAGACAAGAAGCAATGCTCTATATGCTGGATGTGCAGAATTCTTCTCTTAAAGCTCTTGTACAGGAAAGTCATCTGTCAAATTTCAATCAGTACTTATATTCCCTGATGCCTATACATGTGTCTCCACTGCTTTGAAAACTTTTTTTAAGGCAGTCTTTAATCAAATGCCTCTCCCCTGGTGTGAAGTAATGTATCTCTAAGGCAGTGGTCTGCAGGCACATCTGTCATCTGTCTTAATGATAACCTTTAGATTAGTGAGACGAATTATACGCTTGCCTGTGCTCTTTTAGGACACTCTTTCATTCATCTAAAAATGACGTAGACAGAGGAGGTGGATTTACCTTCTATTTTCATGCTTTTTGATTACCTATGTTTTAGAAACCATGCTATGTTTGTCTCTCTTTAGTACTGATGTCATAACTGTGTGTGCATCCATGAGTAAAACATGGATAATAAAACCAATAGTTCAGTGGTCTTTCCAGCCTGTTCTCATACAAAATTCATAAGGATTGTCCAATAAGGTCTCACACTTGAAAGTTGTGACTTAATTCAAATGCAACATTATGAAAGTTATGGCTAGGGATGGGGATTAATGTACATACTTTTTGTTATGAATTAATGTGTACAAAATTAAACAAAATACAGCTACATCATCCTTACTTGTTCTTTTCAATTATCAAACTGGGATTATCAACCTGATGTCAAAACTATGTAAAACCTAATGAAAAGAGTTATTTATTTATTTATTTATTTTTGTACTGGATAAAAGTCTTAAGAAAAGCTATAACTCTAACTCTCCTCTTCCTCTATTCATCTGCAGTCACAGGCCCATGACTGCAATCAACACGCAGTGAGAGTGAGTGCAAATCTAATGAAGGTAGAGCCATTTATTTGTTCCCTAAAGACGACATTGACAATCACATTTAAGCATTTGGCAGAAGGCATTATGCAGAGTCACCTACAGAAGTGTTTTGTACTCAAAAGACAAACCATCCATTACAATATTTAAAGTTTTTTGTACTCAACTGCATTATGTTTGGGTGTGCAGAGCACATTTCTCTTGACAGTATTGAGAACCAAAGCCAAAGAACAAAAAACAAAGAACAATTGGGATAAAATGTGTACGTGTGAATGTGTGCATTGTGTCCTATGATAAACTGGCATCCCTCCAGGGTGTATTCCCACCTCATGCCTGGTGTTCCCGGGATAGACTCTGGATCCACTATGACCCTGACCAGGACAAAGCAGCTACTGAAAATGAGTGGATGAACTAGCAATGGGTTTCATTAAATTTAATAATGAATCAACATTTTGTGGCTCAGGTTTGGAACAGGCAGGCTAGGTAGACTATTCAGTTCACTTTGATTCAGAATTATTTATATATCACTTTTAACAATAAACAGTACCACAAAGTGGTACCATACCCACACATTCACATGCTTATTCACACCTAGGGGCAATTTATTGTAGCCAGTCTCCCATCTACTGTCATTTTGTTCCATAGACTGCCATTTTCTTTGTTGAGGTGGGAGGCAACCAGAGAACCTGGAGGAAACCCATGCAAACAGGGGGAGAACATGAGAATATCCACACACTAAATTGAGCTCAGAGTGGAACCAGAGACCCTGAAGCTGTGAGGCAACAGAATTACCCACTACACCACTGGGGCTTCCTTTATGTTAAATGCTTCACGTAAATTCCTTTAATTCTCCTGATTCAGAGACCATATTGGTCCCCCTCTCCCACAAGTAGTTTTCTAGCTTATTCTCTTTCTGCCCTCACTTTTCAAAAGTTGTTTACTTTTCCTCTTTTGTGTTCATTCATGATTAATTTAATCTATTTTTATGAGGGTCAGCTAGAGTGATCCAGAAGGACTGATCAGCTGCTTTTAAGAAATCCTTGAAAAAAGTGAAGGAAATGGATAAAAGACCTGCATCTGAGGCACTGAGACCAATTCTAACAAGTTAAGTTAGCTACAGTATTAAATATGCTGCTGGAGAGAGAGAGAGAGAGAGAGAGAGAGAGAGAGAGAGAGAGAGAGAGAGAGAGAGAGAGAGAGAGAGAGAGAGAGAACAAAGAAGAAAGACAGAAGAAATGGACAGACATAGAGGGAAATGTGAAGAAAGTGAGAGAGAGAGGGGGAAAGATATATTCAGGGAAATAGAAAAAAATGGTTGTGGACTAAAGTAGATGTCAATGGCATTCCATTACTGAAAGATACCTCATGAAATATGAACTTGTGGATGGATGATGTGATGTCCAGAGCAATCTGATCTGCCTACAGTGACAGCTCTTTGGAAGAGGAAGAGTCCATAAGATGTAAATCAGCAGGGGGTGGGAATAGAGAGCAAAAGGAATAAAGGCTGTCATTCTCTCATTCCCCCCTGCTGTGGGATGAATATCCTCAGTAGGACTGGGTCCAGGACTTCACTCAGTCCTTCATTACCAACTCCATTCTCCAATGCAGATCTATAAATCATGTCGAATATTCATATCGTCACACAGGGAAGTGATATATCTTTGCAATTTGGTATAAGGAAATTGCAGGACATATATCAGGAGACTACTTTATAGTATCTGGAAATTCAAATAAGAGATTGAGAGTCCTGTGCTCTACACCTCTGTCAAGTATGAGTATGAGTGATAAACTATCTGGTGATAAGCCTTGATTTTAGGCAAGTAGATAAATGAGATTACTAACCAGAAATCTCAGAGCAAAGGCTCCACATTCTATTTTTGCACCATATTTTTTTTTTAATCTGCAGCATTTATGGAGTGTTAATGTAACTAATTAAATGCTATGCCTACACATAAGTCTAACCCTTAACCTTGTAATCAAAAGAAAACCTTTTGCTCTTTTAGTTTGCAATATTTTAAGCTATATTATCATTAGTAAGAAATAACCCCCCCCCCCCCCACACACACACACACACACACAAGCATCAAATAAATTAAAAACATGTTTTCATTTTTGATGGTTACATTAGTATGAAGTGCATTTGTTTACATTTCAAAGCTCAGCAACTCTCATATTAGTCTGCTGGACAATATTTCTGTCTTGTAAACCTTTGACACTCTGACAGTATCACAATTCACCAGAGGGGGCACTGTTTACTCTAAAATTCACTGTCCATTTTAATTAACAGACTTGCAAACCATGAGAGTGAGGTTTAATGACAAGCAGTCAAAACATTATCCTAAAAAGTAAAATTTTACTGTAGGAAAGACATGTGTGTGTGTGTGTGTGTGTGTGTGTGTGTGTGTGTGTGTGTGTGTGTGTGTGCGTGTGCACATGCACATCAGCTCAATTCATTCAGAGAGATGGACTGGATGTGATGGACTGATGCAGTAACAAATTGCCTAATTACTGGAACTCTGATTCATTATAGCTCTATGTTAACTAAAACTCTAGTCGTGAGATTACCTCTATCCGGTCATTAATATTCATCAGTGGCTAAGCAAAGAAAAGAAAGGAGAGTGAATCAGATAAAAGGAAGTAAGCAGATATCAGCAGAGTTACACAGCTTCATATAACACATGTAATATATTATAATACATATGTAGGGCTTCTAAACACCAGTTTACCAGCACAAGTGTGGATCTCTTTCATCTGTCTGCTTCAAGTTCAAGTTCAAGTTCAGTTTATTTGTATAGCGCTTATAACAATGGACATTGTCCCAAAGCAGCTTTACAGAAGTATATAAATTCAGGGCATAGATGTTAAATTTATGAATTTATCCCCAATGGGCAAGCCAGCGGCGTCGGTGGCAAGGAAAAACTCCCTGAGACGATATGAGGAAGAAACCTTGAGAGGAAACAGACTCAGAAAGGAACCCATCCTCATCTGGGTAACACTGGATAGTGCAATTATAAATAAACAAATCCCTTCTATAAATGTACCAGTACCACATGGTCAAATAGCAGTTGTGAGACCATGAAAATTCATTTCAGTTTTTATATGAAGTCTGTTTTGTTGAACTTCACCACTGTAATCTCAATGATCTTTAGGCTGCACCGTGTGGGGCCATCCTAAGCAGCAGCATGTGACTTCCAAATGATGAGATCTCCAACCAGAAGTAGGGCATCCGGATGGTTCAGGCAGGTCCAGACAGCAGACCGGGTCGGGATCACTGGCATCTCAGGAGTATCGTGTGTAGCTCGACAGAAGGGGAGAGGGAGAGAGAGAGAGAGAGAGAGAGAAAGAGAGGGAGAGGGAGAGGGAGAGAATTAGGTAGGCTTATTGACCCATAAAGGTTAAGGACAGTGTACTTTGCGTGAGTGAAAGCAGGTACTCCAGCAAGACTAGCTATGACAGCATAACTAAAAGGGAGAGTCAGAAGGTAACACAGACATGAGGGCTCCCTGGGACATAAGGTGGCCAGCCACCCCACCACCAACAAACCTGGGTGAACGCATGAAAAGGTGGGGGGTTGATCGACAGCATCCAAACATCCCAGTTCACCACAACACACTATGCCCATGAGACCTCTAGATCTGCTCCTTTACCTAAGGAAAAAACTATTCACGAAAGGCTTGACTAAACAAATATGTTTTCAGCCTGGACTTAAACACTGAGACTGTGTCTGAGTCCCGAACACTAATTGGAAGGCTGTTCCATACAGTTGGGGGAAAAAGTATTTGATCCCCTGATGATTTTGTACGTTTGCCCACTGACAAAGAAATGATCAGACTATAATTTTAATGGTAGGTGTATTTTAACAGTGAGAGACAGAATAACAACAAAAAAATCCAGAAAAACGCATTTCAAAAAAGTTAGAAATTGATTTGCATTTTAATGAGTGAAATAAGTATTTGATCCCCTATCAATCAACAAGATTTCTGGCTCCCAGGTGTCTTTTACACAGGTAATGAGCTGAGATTAGGAGGACTCTCTTAAAGGGGGTGCTCCTAATCTCAGTTTGTTACCTGTAAAAAGACACCTGTCCACAGAAGCAATCAATCAATCAGATTCCAAACTCTCCACCATGGCCAAGACCAAAGAGCTGTCCAAGGATGTCAGGGACAAGATTGTAGACCTACACAAGGCTGTAATGGGCTACAAGACCATCGCCAAGCAGCTTGGTGAGAAGGTGACAACAGTTGGTGTGATTATTCGCACATGGAAGAAACACAAAATACAGTATCTCTCAAAAATTAGTACACCCCTCACAATTTTGTAAATATTTTATTATATCTTTTCATGGGACAACACTGACAAAATGACACTTTGCTACAATGTAAAGTAGTGAGTGTACAGCTTGTATAACAGTGTAAATTTGCTGTCCCCTCAAAATACCTCAACACACAGCCATTAATGTCTAAACCACTGGCAACAAAAGTGAGTCCAAATTGGGCCCAAAGTGTCAATATTTTGTGTGGCCACCATTATTTTCCAGCACTGCCTTAACCCTGTTGGGCATGGAGTTCACCAGAGCTTCACAGGTTGCCACTGGAGTCCTCTTCCACTTTGAGGATGCCCCACAGATACTCAATAGGGTTTAGGTCTGGAGACACACTTGGCCAGTCCATCACCTTTACCCTCAGCTTCTTTAGCAAGGCAGTGGTCGTCTTGGAGGTGTGTTTGGGGTCGTTATCATGTTGGAATACTGCCCTGCGGCCCAGTTTCCGAAGGGAGGGGATCATGCTCTGCTTCAGAATGTCACAGAATATGTTGGCATTCATGGTTCCCTCAATGAACTGTAGCTCCCCAGTGCCGGCAGCACTCATGCAGCCCCAGACCATGACACCTCCACCACCATGCTTGACTGTAGGCAAGACACACTTGTCTTTTTACTCCTCACCTGGTTGCTGCCACACACGCTTGACACCATCTGAACCAAATAAGTTTATCTTGGTCTCATCAGACCACAGGACATGGTTCCAGTAATCCATGTCCTTAGTCTGCTTGTCTTCAGCAAACTGTTTGTGGGCTTTCTTGTGCATCATCTTTAGAAGAGGCTTCCTTCTGGGATGACAGCCATGCAGACCAATTTGATGCAGTGTGCGGCGTATGGTCTGAGCACTGACAGGCTGACCCCCCACCCCTTCAACCTCTGCAGCAATGCTGGCAGCACTCATACGTCTATTCTGCAAAGCCAACCTCTGGATATGATGCTGAGCACATGCACTCAACTTCTTTGGCCGACCATGGCGAGGCCTGTTCTGAGTGGAACCTTTCCTGTTAAACTGCTGTGTGGTCTTGGCCACCGTGCTGCAGCTCAGTTTCAGGGTGTTGGTAAACTTCTTATAGCTTAGGCCATTTTTATATAGAGCACCAATTCTTTTTTTCAGATCCTCAGAGAGTTCTTTGCCATGAAGTGCCATGTTGAACTTCCAGTGACCAGTATGAGAGAGTGTGAGAGCAATAACACCAAACTTAACACACCTGCTCCCCATTCACACCTGAGACCTTGTAACACTAATAAGTCACATGACACTGGGGAGGGAAAATGGCTAATTGTGCCCAATTTGGACATTTTCACTTAGGGGTGTACTCACTTTTGTTGCCAGCGGTTTAGACATTAATGGCTGTGTCTCGAGTTATTTTAAGGGGACAGAAAATTTACACTGTTATACAAGCTGTACACTCACTACTTTACATTGTAGCAAAGTGTCATTTCGTCAGTGTTGTCCTATGAAAAGATATAATAGAATATTTACAAAAATGTGAGGGGTGTACTCACTTTTGTGAGATACTGTAACTGTCAGTCTCCCTCGGTCTGGGGCTCCATGCAAGTTCTCACCTCGTGGAATTTCAATGATCATGAGAACAGTGAGGAATCAGCCCAGAACTACACGGATCTTGTTAATGATCTCAAGGCAGCTGGGACCATAGTCACCAACAAAACAATTGGTAACACACTACGCCATGAAGGACTGAAATCCTGCAGCGCCCACAAGGTCCCCCTGCTCATGAAAGCACATGTACAGGCCTGTCTCAAGCTTGCCTGAATGATTCAGAGGAGAACTGGGTGAAAGTGTTGTGGTCAGGTGTGGTCAGATCTCTTTGGCATCAACTCAACTCGCTGTGTTTGGAGGAGGAGGAATGCTGCCTATGACCCCAAGTCATAACACCATCCCCATCATCAAACACGGAGGTGAGAACATTATGCTTTTGGGGTGTTTTTTTGCTAAGGGGACAGGACAACTGCACCGCCAAAGCCATTTAGCGCTTTATAAGTCAATAGTAGTATTTTATAATCAATGCGAAATTTCACTGGGAGCCAATGCAGTGTGGATAAGATAGGGGTGATGTGGTCATATCTTCTAGTTCTAGTAAGGACTCTTGCAGCTGCATTCTGGACTAACTGGAGTTTGTTTATGCTCCTACTGGAACATCCAGACAGTAAGACATTACAATAATCCAACCTAGAGGTGATAAAAGCATGGACTAATTTTTCTGCATCATGTAGTGACAATATATTTCTTATCTTAGCAATATTTTTGAGGTGAAAGAAGGCTATCCTAGTAATATTACCTATGTGGGCATCAAAGGAAAGACTGGAGTCAATAATCACACCAAGGTCTTTTACTGCTGCACATGATGAAACAGAAAGGCCATCCAGAGTTACTATGTAATCAGAAAACTTACTTCTAGCTACATGTGGTCCTAATATAAGTACTTCTGTCTTGTCAGAATTTAGTAAGAGGAAGTTAATAAGCATCCACTGTCTAATGTCCTTTACACATTCCTCGACTTTATTAAACTGGTGTCTGTTCAAACTTCATTATTTCTGCTGAGGCTGATGTAACAGAGTACTAGACTGAGGAGCACCGCTACACTTCACCAACTTGTGTGATGCAGGTGAAATTAGAAATGATGGTAGTACATGACTACATAAGAGTGGATAAAAAAAAAACAAAAAAACATTTTACCGCAGTATATATGACTACAGGATGGGAATAAAGAATGACATTATGACACTGGCAGGCTGACACCATAATAATTCACATTTTATCTTATAGAGTCCAAGAGAATACAGTGCCCTCCACTAATATTGGCACCCTTGGTAAATATGAGCAAAGCAAGCTGTGAAAACCCTTTTAGCACCCTTTCAGTCAATACTTTTTGCTATCTCCCTTTGCCAAGATAACAGCTCTGTGTCTTCTCCTATAATGCCCGATGAGGTTGGAGAATACATGGCAAGGGTTCTGAGATCATTCCTCCATACAGAATCTCTCTGGACTCTCCTCTTCAGTTCACCCCACAGGTTTTCTATGGTTTTCTATTCAGGGGACTGGGGTGGCCATGGCAGGACCTCGATTTTGTGGTCAGTAAACCATTTTTGTGTTGATTTTGATGTATGTTTTGGACCACTGTCCTGCTGGAAGATCCAACCACGGCCCATTTTAAGCTTTCTGGCAGAGGCAGTCAGGTTTTCATTTAATATCTGTTGGTATTTGATAGAGTCCATGATGCCATGTATCCTAACAAAATGTCCAGGTCCTCTGTTAGAAAAACAGCCCCAAAACATTAAAGAGCCACCATCATATTTAACTGTCGGCATGAGATACTTTTCCATATGGCTACCTCTCTGTGTGCGCCAAAACCACCTCTGGTGTTTATTGCCAAAAAGCTCTATTTTGGTTTCATCTGACCATAGAACCCGATCCAATTTGAAGTTCCAGTAGTGTATGGCAAACTGAAGATGCTGGAGCTTATTTTTGGATGAGAGTAGAGGCTTTTTTTCTTGAATCCTGTCCAAACAACTTGTAGTGATGTAGGTTGACTTCAGATTGTAGTTTTGGAGACTTTCTGACCCAAAGACGCAACTAACTTCTGCAATTCTCCAGATGTGATCCTTTTGGCTCACATTGACTCAGAATTTTTGGCCTCTCGAACCATCCTCTTCACATTTTGTTGAGAAAATATAGACACACGTCCAATTCCAGGTTGATTCATAACATTTCCAGTTGACTGGAACTTCTTAATTAATGCCCTGATGGTGGAAATGGGCATTTTCAATTCTTGTGCTATTTCTTATAGCCACTTCCCATTTTGTGAAGCTCAGTAACCTTTTTGCTGCACATCACCACTATATTCCTTGGTCTAACCCATTGTTATGAATGACTAAGGGAATTTGGCCTATGTGTTACCTCATATTTATACCCCTGTGAAACAGGAAGTCATGGTTGAACAATTTCCTGTTCCTCCTCACCCAGGTGTACTAAAAAGAATTTAAAATATCCATGTGAATATGCTTCAAATATATTTTTCTCATATGAATTCATAGCCGTGTTGATAATTCTTGCAAACCTATATTTAACAAAGATATTTTTGTTGGATAAACCTGTGTTGTGTTTGCAATTGTTGGATATCCATGAGAGCAGAGTATTTTTGTGAATTTTACAATAAAGACAATTTTTCACAGCCTTCTTTGCTCATATTTACCATGGGTGCCAATATTAGTGGAGGGCACTGTATAATCTAAACATAGACCACTAATAGTTACCCCAAGTGCATCTCTTGAATGCTTGTTTGTATTATATTATGTCTAATATGACATTGTGAGTGGCCCTACATCTCATTATTCCAACCTCACATATCATATTGGATGAAGGGTAAACTGGAGAGAGATCAGCTAGGCAGCTAGGCTTTAAGTCTTGGGTGAAAACATACAGGTGCATCTCAATAAATTAGAATGTCGTGGAAAAGTTCATTTATTTCAGTAATTCAACTCAAATTGTGAAACTCGTGTATTAAATAAATTCAATGCACACAGACTGAAGTAGTTTAAGTCTTTGGTTCTTTTAATTGTGATGATTTTGGCTCACATTTAACAAAAACCCAACAATTCACTAAAAATGTTTTTTTTATTGGTCTTATGAAGTATTCTGATTTGTTGAGATAGTGAATTGGTGGGTTTTTGTTAAATGTGAGCCAAAATCATCACAGTGATTCAGATCCTGCTCTCTGGAACTACCTGATCCATCCTGATGCCCTACTTCTGGTTGGAGTTCTCATCACTTGGAAATCACTCGCTGTTGCTGAGGATGGCCCCACATGGACAGCCTAAAAATACATGAGATTACTGTAATGGTACCACTTAAAAACCATGAAGATGGCTTTGGACTGCAATTGATACTAACAGTTTTGCTACAATGGCTTAGGACTACAATAGCTATGATAGCTTTAGGATTGCAAGCAGCCCTGAGTTCGACAGCGTGCTTCCAGTTTGGATGAAGAGTGAATGCCAGATGTGTAAGAACAAAACATTTAGTGAATTCACATTAAGAAATCTGATATCAGTGCTGGTCCATTAGGGTTTTTTAAAATTTATTTATTTTTTATTACAATACAAACTCTCCCACTGCGACCCTGGAAAAATTGAGAAACACACACAAAACTGTCAACACTGTCAGCCTTGCCTGTGAATTCTGGCTCTGACAGTTCCTCAACCACAACTGTTCATAACTGGTCTGAACTAGAGAAATGCCCTGGACTGTTTTTAATCCTACTCACACAATTATTATATTTGCACCTACCAGAAATATTTTCTAACAAATTTGCTTGGTTCTGTTCCCCAAAACCTAAACAAACTAATGGCCTATTATAAACCACTATGACCCTGACCAGACAGTTACTAAAGATGCCAGAAATGCTGGCAGTGGTCTCTGTTTGTCCCATGAGCTTGAGCTCTGGCTTGTGACAATATGAAAGTAAATCTATCCTCTTGTGCACCTTTTTTTGTGTTATTATGGGATCCCAGTCCTGACACACACCTCTAGTCTTAATCAGATGTCCTGTGAATTGTCCTTGCAAGCTTTTTTTTCATTAAAAAAAGCAGAAAAAGAAAAAAAAGAGTAGTGCACCAACTATACATACAGTGGGTATATCACCCCCCTTTAAAATAATCACATTTTGTTGCTTTTCAGCCTGAATGAAGACGGACACAGTTTTTGTTTTATCCAGCTGCATTTACTCAGTGCAACTTATAACATGCAAGTTAAAGATATAACACCAACATGTCAGAAAAACATAAAAAAAAAAAAAAAAACCCAGAATCATTGAGTTGGAAAAAGGATCACCCCCCTCTGAAAAATGACTTGTAAATAAGTCACCTTGTCAATAAGGTGTAGATAATCACCATCTCAATGGCACACAAAGCCATTTCACTTTCAACTGCAATCAGCCATGGTCATTTTGATTAGCTCAGCATGAAAAGAGCTTTCCTGGAGTATTTTGTAGTGCAACTGAAGCAAACAATCAACTATGGGTGGCAAGGCACTGTCAAAAGATCTCCGGGATAAAGTTGTGGACAGGCACAAGTCAGGAGATGGATACAAACAAATTTCAAAGGCTTTACCAATGTCTAGAAGCACAGTGAAATCTATTATTAAGAAGTGGAAGGTATTTGGTACAACACAGACCCTCCCTGGATCAGGACGTTGCTCCAAACTGGATGAACGAGCCAGGAGGAAACTGGTCAGAGAGGCTACCAAGAGGCTTTCTATAAGATTCTTTTCTATACCCACTGTATCTGGATTTGTATTTGGTTAGAAGATATTATCTGTTCATTCTCAATAATGTACTGCATAGTGTGTACATATTTGGTTATATCATTACTGCACATGTACCACAATATTATTTCACTCATACAAAATTATCTCCATTTCTTGGTGAATTATTATGATATTTTTAACAATTGAGAATTAGAGTGTAATCTCACAATTGAAAAGAGATGCTGTTCTAGTAATGTTCCTATTTCATAATCTTTTTCCACAATTCTCAAAGATATACTATGACCTTTAAAGAATATGTCAGTTATGGAGAGACCAATTAATATTTTGTCCAGGAAAGTTATTTTCTCCTCTTTTTTCAGTCTTTCTGTTTTTGTCTCTACTGAGCCTACTAGGAAGGGCAGAGGTGCCAGAAATTAGAGGTGTGAGTTTGATAACTCTATTACCTAGAAAAAGTCTTTGGAGACATTTCCGTCTGCAGTACATTGAGGCCAGAGCTATGGGAGGAGAAATGTTCTGGGCGAGCACTGTGGAGGACATGACTTCGCTCTCTGGCCTGCATCTATAGACCTCATCATGATGACGTGGAAGGGGTGCTTTCCCTGAAGAACTGGTCCATTGGCCCATGTAACTAATGTGCCCATACATTCAGTATGAAATCTTTTGGCTTTTCCTATATTTCTGTTCATACCTTATTTGCGGTGGCTATTCAATGATTTTTATAGCAGAGTGTTTTATTTTCCTCGGAAGAGCAGATGAAAATGTTGCTGCTGTACATGGTGCTAAAGAGCTCAGGGCAGTGGTGACTTTTATTCATGATCCTGAACCTCCATTAAGTACCTCCATTCCTTCTGAGCATTTCAATCAGCTAATACTACTACAGTACTCTTAACTAGGCTTAATGAATTAACAGGTCACTAACTACAATACAATATTGCTGACCTATCATAGCATGGAAATATCATATATCAAATATCAAGTGCATATATTGACCACTTTTTCACATCAGTTTGACCAGTGGGCCAATGGTCTCAATTGCTGGAAGAGAACCTTACCTGCATTTTAAACCCTGATTTGTTTGCTTCAAAATAAAATCAGATATGCACTGGCTGACTCATTAACTGAAATACTCAGATATTAAATTAATTTTGCTCACAATGTGTCAATCAGGGAATCAAATCTTAGAGATCGACTCCCAGCATCTTCAGTGTGAACTGCAGGATAGAGACTTGATGGCTTGACACACAACATATATTAAAATTGTCTTCATTAGGAAAATTAAATGATGAAACATTTGCCAATGCTACTCACAGGCTAAATGCTTTTGCCATAAGCTCTGTGATGTGTGAAATAAGTGACTAATTTGTCTCGTAGACTAATCATTCATTTGAGCCCATGTACCGTCATTTTCAATGCACTGAGTTGTCAGACAAACTACTGACTTTTTGAGATGTTTTCTGACAAAGATAGATATATGACCACAAATTATATATATATATATATATATATATATATATATATATATATATATATATATATATATATATATATATATATATATATATAGATATATGACCACAAATCAGTGATTCAGTTGGACAACCTGACAATTAGGACAACTCAACAGAATACCCAATGATTAATAAGCATGGTTCAACCATGGTGACATTGTGCTTCATCTGTTGGCCACAAAAAATGATTATGAGTTGCAAAATATTCCTCAAATCAAAACAGTTATGTCATGAGTATAATGTAAAGTGTTCCCCTACTTTGGAAGACTTTGGTTGTACCATTTTCTCTTATGTAATATTCTCTGCCATTTTCCACCAAATGCATTTTTAGTATAAACTGACAGAGCACCATAGCATGCTTCATAACATAGACCTAATGTATAATGGTATACATTATTAACTATTTTTATTGTTGAATTTCATTGATTTTGTTGATTACTTGTTGAAGCCATACATACATAGTATACCAGTACAGTAATTAAATAAAAATCACCTTCTTTACCTTCCAAGCTTTTGGAATTCATTTTTTTTTCTTGCCAGTTTGTCTATAATCTCTTCTTTCCAGCACCTCAAACAAACTTACTATAGATTAAAAAAAAAAAAAAAATTAGAAAGGTTTTTCCTTAACTTACTACATATAATTATGATTGATCCTCATTGACCATCCATGATACAGTGGCCTTGCATATCTTTACCCAATGTTTATATTTTCAAATATGAAATAATCCTGCCATGTTCATTTGTATGTAGATTAGTCCTACCCTAGTGTCATTCTTATTCACAAAGCTGTTTCATTGATGCATCATACCAAGGGCATGACATCTGCCCTGAAAGTGTCTCCAAACCTGATTTTACCAGCAATAAAAAGCAGCATGTGAGCACTCTCCAAAGCTGTATTAAGAGTCACTTGTATGTGTCTTAGTATGTTCAATAGCCCCTGATACATAATCCAACACAGGGCACACATGCAATATATGTGAAACAAAGCTAGAATGCTAGAGTGAATGGAATATGCTTTCTCCTTCAGGCAGTGGAAGGGATGCTTGCAGGTGAAAAATATTTTTTAGTGCACAGCAATAATATTCTAGAAATGTTAATACAATAAACAGTTACTCACACACAGACACAAACCGACATGCATTTAGAAATTACATAAAGGAACATGGTGAGAGAAAGCATGCAGTGTGAATGTACTGTAGCCTGTGAAGACCTGGATGAAAGTTTTTTTGATGTGGAGATGAGAAAGCTTCAATGTGAGAAGAAAATGATTCTTCACATTCCTAAACAGAGAGATACAATGTCAATGACCTTTACTTAATGCTGATCTCACATTGTGAATAAGGATCACTCATAGTTTCAAGTACCAGATATTCATTAAATATTTCAACACTCACTTTGGTATTCCCTGTTGATATTGATTCAAGCACTGTCAATAGTAAGTGGAGCGCTTATTCCTTTATCTTTGTCAGGCAGCTCTCTGAAAGCAAATGAGATGAGTATTTGAATTCAGCATTCACTTTAATATAGTTGCCAGAGAATGATGAGCCAGGTCACCTAATATTTCCCATATTGAGAATATCAGCCTCTGCAATTCCATGGCCTGTTCAATGTTTGAAATATGCTTTATTGACAAGTATGATGCTAATATGACTGAAATCTCTCTCAGAGGAAAAAAAAGCATCAGATGATCCTAAGCTTGTAATAGTAAATGGTAATTAGCTCAAAATCAACATCTAACAGCATATCTGTAGAGAGTGATATAAAGTGTCCAGTAAAAAAAAAAAAGAAAAAAAGTAAAAGCATGTTTACACAGAGCATAAGTAAAAATGATCAGAGTTCAGAAGTGTTTTCTAATTTTATAGAAAGAAAAGCTTTGCTGTATTATGCAAAATATGTGCAGTCAAAGGTTAAATGCATTTGTTAATTTCATTAAGTGAATATCTGACTCCAATTTATATTTTAGTACAGCCAAATTTACTGACTCCAATTTATAAGGTTAATATATTTTTTTTCAATTATGTGTCCAGCTTTGATGTGTGTCCAACTTTATATAAATCTGTAACACAAGATTCTTTAAACTAAAATATAATGTCCAGGTCTCAAAAGTCTTTTCTTTAGGCATGTGCCATACTGTATATCTGGTCTCATAGACTTTTCTTTAGGTCTTAAGCATGTACCATATATCAGGTTTATTTCTAAACATGTATTGTACAAAATAAAACAGTTTATTTTAAAAATGCAAACAGTAATTAGTGATTCTCACAGTTTCATTAAACCATGTATAACAAAACATTATAATCAGTTATGTCTTGGCATTGATTTAAATTGTTCTCCCAACAAAATAATGATTGAGTGCTTAAGGATGAAATCTGTTAAACAGATTGAATATACAATTCCAGTGAAGGAATGAAAGAACACAAGCATGACAAAAAATATTAAAAAGAACTCACAAAAGCAGTGTATGAAAGGACTGAAAGCAAGCATAAGTTGCAGATGAAATTGTATACTCAACAGTTGATGGAATGTACCCAGAGAATGAAAGTGTGTGAGAATGTAAGTGTCTCTATCACATAAAGGTGAGGAAGATTGAGTGGTAGTGTCTCTCTTCTAGTATACAATGTGAGAGACATGTCTCTCTCAGAAGTTTTTATGTTGTCGTTGACTAGGTTAACCAACCATGTTGGTATTGCTCGAGAAACAATTTATGAAAGTCATCTGGGGTAGACCAAATGTGATAAGAAGCTGAGGGGAACAAAGAACAAAAGGCAGAGTGATCAAAGGAGAGTGATGGAGGGAGACCACAGATTACCTTGAAATATGTGTGTGCATGTGTGAGGTGTCTCACCTCTGAGAAAGTCACACAGCAGAATATAAAATCATATTCCATATTGAACAATTTCCTGAACCACTATCATTCATTCATCTTCAATAGTAGATTTATCATGGTCAGGTTTGCAGTCGATCTGGAACCTATCCTGGGAACACTGGGTACAATGTGGGAGAATTCACACCTAGGGCCAATTTAGTGTGAAAAATCTGCCTACCTGCATGCTTTTGGGAGGTGGGAGGAAACCCACATGAATATAGGAAGAACTGCAAAATACCACACAGAGATCAAAATTAAAGCAGGGACCCCAGAGCTGGGAGGCAGCAACACTACCCACTTTGCCACCATGCTACTTCTGAATCACTATGTTCTTGAATCACAAAATCATTTAATTCACTTGATATGGGAACTTCAACTCCTGTAACCCATTTTCCTGACTGCATTGCTCTGTCCAGTCCAACATAGAATTTCTTCCGGCCCCCCAAAAATAACAATTTGTTGTCCTTTTCCTTTTTTATATTCAATGATTGTATATGTAGAAAGACAAGAGGCAGGCTGAAAGGCTTCAGGATTCATTCTTTTTTTTTTTTTTTGAGTCACTAATAGTTCTTCTCTACTGAGCTGCACAGCTTGTCAAGGCTCAGCATCAAATCCAAACCTAGGCATAGATCCTGGCCAAGTGTATTTGTCAGTGTTACGTAACGTGTAGGACAGAAGAGGGAGTCAGGATGCATGCGCTGGGGAAACGTCAGTTGATATTGAAAAGTTTATTCCAAACATAAGAATCCATACAACGAACACTAAAAACCATAATCCAGGCTGTAATCAAAAGAGCAGTAATCCAAACAAAGGCAGTAATCCAAACGGTAATAATCCAAACGGTAGTAATACAAAAGATAGGAAAAACACGTGAGGCAAGGAAGGAACCACGAACAAAGCGCTTTACACTATTCTAAACCAAACTAAACTAATACTCCGCAAGGAAGCGGAAACAGAGCGGGGTTTTTAAACATACACAAATAAGCGACACCTGAAACTCATAATCACAATGAATGAACACGAACCAATGAGAAATAAGGAGGTGGAGACATGACATGAACAAAAACATGAGCACATGGGAGAACATGGGAGGCGTAGACATGATGTGCACGAAAACAAACATGATTTCATGACTTTGTCCGGAGAGTTTTTATGAATCACGCTGGAATGCGCTCCTTGGAATGTGGAAGGACGGTGCTCCGCTAGCAGCATGGCGAGAGGGAGAGCTAACAGTCAGTTTGTCATCACATAATGTTATCCGTGAATGTAGGAGTTTCTCTTCAGGTTATCTGGTGATGACTAGTGATAGGTAGGAAAAACAAAATACTACTACTAATTTTGTTGAAATGGCATTTAACATTAAAATATGTGGCACTACTGTGCATCTCTCTTACCGACTGAACAGTAAGCAAGAGACACAGCAATATTGTTTTAATGACAGTGCATCCACCCAAACACAATTATAATACTTTAATCTTTATCCAAAAATAAAGAGGAACAAACTTTCACTTAGTGAATGCCAGTGCACCCACACAGAAATGTAATAATAATATAATATTTAGGGAAAATACAGAGAGATTTTTATTTCATTCAAACAAACAAACAACAAAAAACAAAGAAACCACAGAATATGTAAGGCACAAACAAAATAAATTTGAAGCCATTAGGATGTATCTTAACTAGAAGATGGTGAAGTTCACATGGATCACAGAAAATAACTGAAATATAAATTTATAAAGCACAGAATAAATGTTATTAAAACTGCCAAGTTGCCTCTTGAATCTAAAGTAACTAACTAATTAACTACAAAATTTGAGAAACTTAGTAGTCACTACACTATTGAAGATTTTTGCATACCAGTAGAGTGACTCAGGCCATTAATTAGGATGATTCTGTCTGGTTTGCATTTGGCCAATAAATTGTCTGCATTTTTAGCTTGCCTCGGCCCACATGGTTCCTGGGCAGGAAGCATAACCAAATTCATCATGAGTACTTAGGTACATGACTCTGGAGATAGAATCAAAGGGATTTTTTTTCTTCTCTGTTTTGTTTTTATTCACTCTGTGGACCCCAGCTCTTTTTCTGGTGTTTTAGCTCCTACTGAAAGAGGAAACGTACATAAATAGACTGTAGGAACAGGTGTAGACACTCATTACCCACTCATTCTCTTTCTGCCTCACTTCACAGTCAGCACTTGACCATGCCTCTGCTGTCACAACAGTGTTGTGACACTGTGACTACAGTGGTACACTTTATGCTATATGGCAAAGAATTTTCATGCATTTGGGTTAATTAAATGCTGCTAAGGGATATATAATGCTGCTAAGGGATATATCCATTATATAATGGATATATAATGGATATATAATGAATTTTCTTTCGGAGGGTGTTCCTCCAACAGGGATACAAATATATATATATATATAAAAAAAAACAGTCTTAAATAGCATTTTACTATTTATATTTTCCCCTTTTTATCTGAATATCATGGTGACATTCATCAGTTATTCAGTTTATGAATCCGTGCATCAAAATATATCCATAAATCATTACCATATGGCCTGAAAAAGTGAATTAGCAAAGCATTTTAAAATGTGGTCATATGAAAAGGGTTTCATATGCTATGATTGTGTTTCACTATCCATTTAGAGGCTCCCGCAATAACAGTTCACATCTGTTCTCACATAAATAACTTTTTCTGCCATGATTAAGAGAAAAAAAAAAGTGTAGACGAACAAAGCTAGTGTGCATTCTTCTGGTGCAGGGAGATAATGTTTCTAAAATTGGATACATGAGTACAATAATCCAGGAAATGTTATTATAAATGTTTTAAACTTGCATTTAATAAAATAATATTTTAAGTGTATTTTGATGTGTATTTTAATTATAAATATTATTAAATGAATCTTTTACAAAAAAAAAAAAAAAATCCAAACAAACAAAAAAAAACAAAACAAACAGTTTATTTCTGTGAAAATCCAGCTCTGTTGTAGGTGCTAAAATTAAAATTTCTTTATTACGTTACCTCCAGTGCTAATAAAGCCATGCTACAGCAATGCACGAAGCCACCAGCCAGCTAAAATTAGCTAAATTTAGTTAAGGGCTCTGTAGCCTAAAGTGAAACAATAAAATGATTCTAGAAGATGTAATTGCATAAATACTACAGTAATGTGGTTGTTCAAATAGCAGAATGACTATGAAAAAGTAAAACTTTGTTAGATTAATGTCAATGTGTTATTTGACCGGTTTCTAAAAACAAAGACAAAAAAGTACAAATTTATGATCAAGGATCGAGGGTAGTTGGATTCATTCCTTTACATATAGAAGTTAGGATGATAGGAAGGTTGTGAGTTCAAATCTCTGTGCTGACATGGCTGGGAAGACTGTTAAGCCTCGACTGCTCAGTTGTATTGCATCTCAATTGAAAGTGTTATTGGATAAAAGGGGCAGACTGAGGGGCATATGCAACTTATAATAAGAGGTAAGAATGGTAACCCAGTCCCTAACCCTACCCTTAGTCACATTTCATATGAATGTATTTGTGGCAATTACTACAGAGTGCACTGATTTTAGTTTTCATATCTCATGCACAGTAAACTCCATTACTTGTATCTTTTGTACAAGGTTTTCACATGCACAATTGTATTAATCAAAGTTGTGTAGAAATCTGGGTCTAATTCATGAAAGTGTCATGCAACATCAAAATGATTGGTGATTGAAACCCAAATAATAAATGTGCTTCAGCTGTGTGGTCACAAGTTCCCTCCCACTAGTCATGTATTTACATGTCATATGCATACAACATGCCCAATTTACCATAAATCTGATTTAAATTAACCACACCCTAATTTATGCAGATGTTGTGATACTGAGTAAATAACAGGAAAGCATCCAGCAAGCTATCAAGATCTGAGGAAGATCTGAGGAAAGAAAGTGTAGTGAAAATTAGCTGTTTGGGTTAATTTGATATATTCTCCACCATTTTACGTATGTGAAAATTAGTTGTTAAATTGAGCTATCTTTATTCTCCTCCAAAGATGTCGGAGAGATTAACAGATCAGCTCGAAAAGGGAAATTTGACTAATTTAGTATTACTGATCAACTATTCGTCCAGCGATAAGTTCAAACTAGTGTATTCATTAATTATGCATTAGATATTACCTCTGTGGCCACCGACAATAATATCCTAAACATAGTGAAATATTATTTTAAGAGCATGTAGCAGAATCGCAATTCAAGGCAATAGACACTTGTAAGCAATAAGAATACGCATATTTAAGGACAGATGAGACTTTATTGAACTACTCTATGACATAGAAACTAATCTACCATACAAACACACGCACACACACACACACACACACACACACACATACATAAACTGGTGATAATGAAGAGTGAATGAAGTTCCGAGTCTCTAGCGTTGTATGCTATTTCACAGACCATGATCTGAACGAACCATCAACTTATTAAGTTATCTTCACTTCCTTTAGAAGGGCTCAACTTATTATAGACACCAGATTAGCTAGATTCTGGGGTGTTACGCTTGCCTTAGCTGTGTTGAAGGGATTTCCTCGTTACGTCGTGGTGTCGTCAGCGGTCTGGTTGGTGAGAGGTGTCTCGGAAAACCAATCAGAATGCTGAGTGGAATGAAGGCGGGAGGCTTGAAAAGCAGGCGGCAGCTCTGGCTGGGTCCCCAGGCTGGTAAACGTGATCTGACCTCCCCGACGTTGATTGGCTCTGGAGACCCTCCGCCGACCCCGTCCTTCGAAGTGTGCCAAGAAGCAAGAGATACGAGAGAGAGCGCGAAGCAAGCGACGAGCCGCCAAATACTTGTGTTCTTAGGATTTTAACACTTCCTGGGCTAGTCCAGCCCAGAGTGCTTCCTCCAGTCAATATTGTCTTTGGGCAGGGTGTTAGCCAGATTCTCCACCTATTATGCTAATCAGCCCCTTGTCCCTGCGGATGAGTGGTTCCACACTCTTCAATGATGAGTGGATTATTAAACTTTGTCCTGAAACTTTGCATGTACATATCAGAAAAATCTACACAAATTTCCTTACATTTATAATTTATGAAATCACTTAGTGAACACATACATACCAAACAAGACATGTTTGACTATACTTAAAGTACATTACTAATATTTAAAACACAATGATCCTCCTAGGGCTACTACACTAATACATGCAAAATCGAACAATTAGTGGCAACTTAATGGTGATACACATGAAGAAAATAGAACAACACATGGTAGGAAATAGGTGATTGCAGTTGTTCAAAGATGTATTAATTCCCACAGTCGTTGCTCCTGGTAGGCGCCGATTGTGGAATGTGTGAGTCCTTGTGTAGACTTGCGGAATTGTGGAATGTGTAATCTTGGTGAGGGAGCGAAAAGGTCTCTCCTTTCTTCCAGAATTTATTGGCCTTAATGGTAAGGTTCTTTGGCCTTATCTGTTGAGTAAGCAAACTGGTCTGGCCCAAAAGGCCTAAATCACTGCATTTGAGAGCAGTTTCTGTGGTCGAGAGGGTTCAGCCCTGGGTCAGGGAGGCCTTTAATGCTTGCCATGTTGGTTGAGATAAGGCAGATGCACACGCTGGATTTAAGTGGCTCCTTGGTGTCCGGGTGTGGATTCCTTGTTTTATGGCTCTCTGAGTGGAGACATTTTGGTCCAGAGTTTCTTGTGGGTTTTCTGGCTGAGAAGGCCCATTGTTTTATTTCTTCTGGTTATAATTTTGTGAATTATATGATGCTGCTTGTGCTGAGGCGTTACAAAAGAGATGTCTAAGATCTGAGAATAGATTTAAACATGAGGACAGAAAAAAAATCAGTGAAACAAAGTTAGTGCTGTTGTCTGAGGTTGTTACAAATAAAAATACAGTTGTGGAGTTTTTTTTTTTTTATAACCTCTTTTCAGTGGCACAGTCAGGTAGAAAACTGAAACATTTTCAACTGGTGTACTTAAGTGTACTTTATAGCTATTTATTTATTTATAACTCTAATTATTTCATATAAACAAAATGTTGAAAGAAATGAATCAAACACTGAAAAGCAAATGAGCAAAATGAATAAAATCATGTCTGGTGTATTTCAGAGCAGATAAAATGAAATAAATTCAGTTGCATTTTTCTGCATGCACATTGTGACTATCAGTGCCATTTGGTACTTTTTGTCAATAAAAGTAAAGCATTGTACAATACTTTACTTGCTATTGTAATTGCTAATATTTGATTTAATTATGTAAGGGCAAATCAAACATTTATTTAAAAAAAAAGTTTTAAAGTAAAATAGTACATTCAAATTTGCACTGACTGACCAGACATTAGTTTAGTCATACAGACATGCCAAAGTGTTAGGGTTTCCCTCTCTGTGCTGCTCGCCTAGCCTAGCGAGTAGCACACTTCTGCATTCCCCTCATTTTCATTCATAAACTCGGTTGGACTTTTCCCATTCACAGACTCTCGTTTTGTTTTCTTCGCCATGTGCTTTGTTGTTTTTGGTTTACGTCATGTCTCTGCCCCGTTTGCTTATTGGTTCTTTGTTTTTGGTTGACATCATGTCTCCGCCCCTGTTTGCTCATTGGTTCTCTGTTTTATGTTTCGTTATTAGTTTCAGGTGTTTTGTGTTTCCCCTTGTTTCGTTTATGTTATTTAAGCCTTTTGTTTCTCCGCCTCGGCGCGGAGTATTGATTGAATATATCAATGTACGTTCAGTTGCGTTTGCACTCACCTCGCGTTTCCTGGACTGTGGATTTATGCCTTGCCTTTCAAGAATTTATGCCTTGCCTTTCAGCAGATTACTACCTTGCATTTTTGTGGATTATCACCTCGTTGTTTTGTGAATTTCTGCTTTGCCATTTTTGTGGATTATTGTTTGTTTTTTGACCTTGCCATTGTGTTCCGTTTCTTTTGGTTACTGTACCTAATAAAGTGACTCTTTCCCCAGCGCATGCATCCAGCCTTTCCGTACCTCTCGTAACAGAATACTCCACCCAAAATGGATGCAGTGGGGAAATTTAGGGCATGCCGCGCCACATTTTTTTCGTCTTCCCCGCTTTGATTCAGTTTCGTTTTCCCAGTGGACCTTTATTTATCCCCCGGATGCCTACGATGGTTTTTCCACTTGGCCCCAGTGTTATCTTTTGCAGGTACAATTGTACATTCTTAGTTTGGAGGACCCCAAGCCCGACGAGGAACAGTGGTTGGGGTTCCTCCTATCCCATTTGGTTGGCTCCACTCACCAGTGGGCGGAGCTTCACCTCGCCAGTGGATCCACAAAGCTCCATACAGTTTCTGGCTTTGTGGATCTACTGATCCAGGTGTTCGGGAGTGCTGAATTCCAGCCAGACCTCAAGGTCTTCTTGGGGAGGGACCGCCTGTCTGATCGGCCCAGCCAGCTGTTTATTGAGCACTATGGGAGGAAGCTGGCCAATGTGGCGGCTGGCACCTCTCAGCCCCTGACCCAGGAGTGCTCAACTGAGGGCTGCATTCGACAGGCCAGTCTACAGTGCCCCACATGTTGGAAACAGGGGAAAAGCAACTCCTATTTTTGCTCGCAGGAGTGTTTTAAGGACAGCTGGTGTGTCCATAAATGGCTCCATAAGCGGGCACCCCCAGAGCTCCAGCCGGACACCCAGCAGGAGGTCTCCTCTGCAGAGCTCCCCCTGGAGGTTAACCTGGAAACCTCCAGCCCAGAGCTCCAGCCGGTGACCCAGCCGGAGGTCTCCTCAGCAGAGCTCCCCCTGGAGGTTAACCTGGCAACCTCCAGCCCAGAGCTCCAGCCAGAGACCCAGCAGGTGGTCTCCTCAGCAGGGTTCCCCTGGAGGTTAATGTGGCGACCTCCGCTCCAGACCTGTTCCTGCCGGAGGTCCACGAGGAGACCTCTGCTCAAGCCAAGTTCATGTCGGAGGTCCACGGGATGACCTCCTCCCAAGCCAAGTTCATGTCGGAGGTCCACAGGATGACCTTCTCCCAAGCCAAGTTCATGTTGGAGGTCCAAGGGATGACCTCCTCCCAAGCCAAGTTCATGTCGGAGGCCCACAGGATGACCTCCTCCCAAGCCAAGTTTATGTCGGTGGTCCATGGGATGACCTCCTCCCAAGCCAAGTTCATGCTGGAGGTCCATGAAATTACCTCCTTTCCATGCCCTAGTCCTAGTCCATGTCCAAGTCCATGTCCAAGCCCTAGTCCAGGTTTTTGCCCTAGTCCTAGTCCATGTCCAAGTCCATGTCCAAGTCCATGTCCAGGTTCCTGCCCTAGTCCATGTCCAGGTCCATATCCAGGTTCCTGCCCTAGCCCTAGTCCATGTCCATGTCCAAGTCCATGGCCAAGTCCCAGGTCTGGTTCAGATCCCAGTCCAGGTTCCTGTCCTACTCCCTGTTTAGATTCCAGTCCAAGTTCCAGTCCATGCCTAGAGTCATGCCTAGATTCATGCCCCAGTTCATGTCCAGATCCATGCCCAGATTCATGTCCCAGTCCATGCCTCAGTCCATGCCCAGAGTCATGCCTAGATTCAGGCCCCAGTTCATGTCCAGATTCATGCCTCAGCCCATGCCTCAGCCTATGCCCAGAGTCAAGCTCAATTCCAAGTTCCAGTCCCAGCTCCATTCCTAGCTCTGTTCCATGTTCAGAATCAAGTTCGGAGTCAAGTTCAGAGTCAAGTTACAGTCCAAGCTACATTCAGAGCTCCAAGCCAAGTGCCAGTTCAAGGTCCAAGTCAAGTTCCGTTCCAAGTAACAAGTCAAGTGCCAAGTCAAGTACCAAGCCCAATTTCCAGTCCAAGTTCCAGTCCAAGTTCCAGTCCAAGTTCCAAGTCAGGTACCAAGTCAAGTACCAAGTCAAATACCAAGCCCAAGTTCCAGTCCAAGTTCCAAGTCAGGTACCAAGTCAGGTACCAGTCCAAGTTCCAGTCCAAGTTCCAGGCCAAGTCTCACGCCAAGTCTCACGCCAAGTCTCAGGCCAAGTTCCAAGCCAAGTTCCAAGCCAAGTTCACGCCTGAGGCCGATGGGACGGCCAGCCATGCTTAGCTCACGCCTGAGGCCGACAGGACGGCCAGCCACGCTTAGCTCACGCCGCTGGCCGATGGGACAGCCAGCCACGCTTCGCTCATGCCAGTGGCCAATGGGACGGCCAGCCACACTCCGCCCTGGCCTAGGAACTATGGACTATGCCTGCCTCGGGACCTGGGGGGCAGAGATCATTATCCTGCCCAAGGCCCAGGCCCGCCAGGGCGGTCGAAACTTTGTGGGGGGCTCTATTAGGGTTTCCCTCTCCATGCTGCTTGCCTAGCCTAGTGAGTAGCGCACTTCCGCATTCCCCTCATTTTCATTCATAAACTCGGTTGGACTTTTCCCATTCACAGACTCTCATTTTGTTTTCTTCGCCATGTGCTTTGCTGTTTTTGGTTTATGTCATGTCTCTGCCCCATTTGCTTATTGGTTCTGTGTTTTATGTTTCATTATTAGTTTCAGGTGTTTTGTGTTTCCCTTGTTTTGTTTATGTTATTTAAGCCTTTTGTTTCTCTGCCTCGGCGCAGAGTATTGATTGAATATATTAATGTCTGTTCAGTTGCGTTTGCACTCACCTCGCGTTTCCTGGACTGTGGATTTATGCCTTGCCTTTCGAGGATATATGCCTTGCCTTTCAGCGGATTACTACCTTGCATTTTTGTGGATTATCGCCTCGTTGTTTTGTGAATTTCTGCCTTGCATTTTTGTGGATTACTGTCTCACTATTTCGTGGATTTCTGCCTCGCCTTATTTGTGGATTATTGCTTTACCATTTTTGTGGATTATTGTTTGTTTTTTGACCCTGCCGTTGTGTACCGCTTCTTTTGGTTACTGTACCTAATAAGGTGACTCTTTCCCCAGCGCATGCATACAGCCCTTCCATACCTCTCGTAACACAACAACGAATTGATGAATAAAAATTTTTTGATGGAATTTGCATACATGTATTTTTATATTAGATTTCATTAGATTTCACTTGAATTTGATAAATAAAGGCAATTGTCCACAGAATGTTTTCAGGATCCAGCAGAACTATAGGTAATCACATTCAAACCAACTGCACTCCAATCCAAATAATTGAATTGGTATTTTTAAATCATGTAACATGATTTTCTTTTTTGCTTAGTTCTACATGTTAGGATATAACATTCCTCTCTTGCACTAACCTACAGTATCTGAAGTAGCAGAAATATAAACAGATCACGTCTTACAACTGAATAAGTATTTTTAAAATTTTTTTTTAGGTCACCTCCCTGTAGATAGGGGAGTAGTCGGTTGTTCAACTGTCCTTTTCCAGTGCTCTAAACCTCAGTGCTTTCTGTCCAAACACTTTGACAGATTAAGAACAGTCATAAATTCACATACCACTAGAGAGCGTTTCCACTTTTAAAACATTGGGGCAGCATGGCTTGGCCATTCTGTCCAACATAAATCTTCCATCAACAGATCACTGCCCAGAGACCCTTTTCAACACACACACACACACACACACACACACACACACACACACACACACACACACACACACACATATATATATATATATATATATATATATATATATATATATATATATATATATATATATATATATATATATATATATATATATATATATGGGGGATTGGCTTGGGCTTGCATATACCTGCTTCTGAAACAGATCACAAATCTTTACTGATGATGTAACTCATTGATGATGGTAGCAGCAAAATGAATTCAGAAGTCTAAGGAAACATTCTGTCTGCCAATTTACAGAGAATTGCATCCAATCTAATTGGGAGGAACTTCATCATACAATACAGGAAGACAATGACTGAAAAAACACTGCCATCCACAACAAAGGACTTCATCAGGGGAAAAAAGTGGAAGGATACTGGCCATGTCAATCACCAGGACTTAACCCAATTGAGCATGCATTTCACCTCCTGAAGAAGAGACTGAAGGGACAAACTCCTCAAAACAAACAACAACTGAAAGGAGCTGCGGTACAAGTCTGGAAAAGCATGACAAAAGAAGAATGGTGATGTCATTCTTGTTGATGTCAGAGGGTCTTGATGAAGTTATTGTAAGCAAGGGATATGCAACCAAATATTAAATGTTATTTACTTTAAGACTATCTGTTCCAATACTTTTTTTCACCTAAATGTATCAGGAAAAACTTTCGGATGGGATTCTATCTATCTATCTATCTATCTATCTATCTATCTATCTATCTATCTATCTATCTATCTATCTATCTATCTATCTATCTATCTATCTATCTGTGCATCTCAAAAAATTTGAATATTGTGGAAAAGTTCATTTTCCCATAATTTAATTCAAAAAGTGGAACTTACATATATTCTAGATTCATTACACATAAAGTGACATATTTCAAGCATTTTTTTGTTTTAATCTTGATGATTACAGCTTACAGCTCATGTAAAAGAGATACCGGAAAAATCAAAAATATTAGAATAAAGAATTTATAATACAGCAATGTCGACCTGAGAAGAGCTCTAATCAGCCAAATAACTCAAAAAAACACATTTTTACTCAAAACACCATTGCTCAGTGGTCCAAAGACCTCTTTTCAGGTGAAAGTAAATTTTGCATTTCATTTGGAAATCAAGGTCCCAGAGTCTGGAGAAAGAGTGGAGAGGCACAGAATCCAAGTTGATTTGGGCTGCCATGTCATCTGCTGGTGTTGGTCCACTGTGTTTTCTCAAGTCGAGAGTCAATGCAGCCGTCATAAACATATACGTAAACATAGTGTAAACACACATTGGCCACTTTATTAAGAACACCCATACACCTGCTCATTCATGCACACAATCAGCCAATCATTCAGTTAATGCTCACATCAAACATCTGAAAACTGTAAACTCAGTGACTTTAATCTTTGACTGTGCCATGGCTGTAGGTGTCAGATGGGCTGGTTTGAGTATTTCAAAAATTGCTGATCTCTTGGGATTTTCACACACAACAGTATCTAGAGTTCACACAAAAGAAAAAGTTGTATGTTTTGCAAAACTTTGCCTGTCAGCAAAGAATGGGAATCTGAGGCTACAGTGGGGAGAGATATATTGTATGTGTGCATGTGTGTGTGTGTGTGTGTGTGGGTATTCACACGTCTATGTGTACCATTTTCAACTGGTGGGAGAACAGTCAGTAGAGCTCAAATCAAGTCATATTATCCATAGCTAATTAAGCTTTGGTGCTGAATGTGAGTTTGAGTGCAGTTTCACCTCATTTCCCTGCTCTCACTGCCCTGCTGTTGTGTGATTAACTGGAGCAGCAGAACATTTATTCATCCCCCCTGCATCTAATCATCTTACCAGTAAACATGCATCTACCTGTGTGTACTATTTTAGCAGTTCTTATGAATGGCCTTCTTGCATAAACACTGTGCCACAGTGCAGCTTGATATTGCTGAATAAAGTAGCTAATGACATATAGATTTTACATTAAAGACCTACACACATGTGGTACCAAGTTTTAGTAGAATTATTATTTTTTTTCATGTTTAGTATCATTACTACAGAGCCTTAAATACAAAAATCAAGAATGACCTATACTGAAAGCATATTGTGATATTGAAGGGTCATTCTTTAGGTTGTGCCTTCACACAGAAATGCTAACACTGTTCATGATAAATGAAATCTTTTGAAATTGAATGTGAATGTGAATTCACTTTTGAAAGTGAATGAAATTATTCACACAATATCCTTCTAATGTCCTTATAATTGTTCTTCCTCTGTGCATTTGTATATACATTTGCACACTTTTCTGCACTTTTCCATAACCATTTTCAATCTTGATCACCACATATCCACCTTGGTTTACTACTTGGTTTAGCTACTTTAAACACAGGTAATAATAAAAGTCACAGAACTTGACAAAGACCATTTTTCTTCAGAGAAGGATTATATTCACTGCATTCCCATTGTGTAAACAACTTTGATGTGACAAATATATTGACAATTTATTATTAATTACTTGAGTTATTATTTACTTTACCTGCATTAAAGTAAGTCCTGTTAAGGATTAGTGTTAAATTTCAAAATCTTGTGAATTTCCAGTTGCACCGGCACCTAACATTAGCTTGTTTTCTTTACATGAGTGAACTAAGGACAACAAAGTATATGTGTAAAATCTTCCTCTAAGGGGGACTCATGATATTACCAGTTAATAAAGAGAGAGAGAGAGAGAGAGAGAGAGAGAGAGAGAGAGAGAGAGAGAGAGAGAGAGAGAGAGCACCTTTCGATTCGATTCGATTTAGATTTGTGCTTGTAAATTGACTTTCACCACTACTTTGACTTGATACTTAGAAGAAAAGAGAAGAATGAAGAAAGAGAAGAATGAAGCAGGAGGAGAGATGGCATTGAATACCCTGATTGATTATGCATATCATATTGCAATGGGATACATTATTTCATGCTTTCTCTTAAGTTCATATATAATACGGTATAAACCGGCTCCTCCCTGGACATGCAAATTCGGGTCTGAGACCAGACAAAGAGAGTTCATCCCGCCAACAAATCCAACTTCCTGATTGGCCCATAGCCCAAAGAGGCATGTGTGTTGGTGTTGTCTTTAAAACAACACCATGCTTTGAAACTCTACAGTCACTCTTCAGTCTCTCTTCACTCACTTCAGCTTGACACTCTTTCTGGCTTCTCTCCCCCGGGGCCATGTGCCCCGGGAAGAGGAAGCCAGGATCTCTCTCTCTCCTGGACAGAGGATGCAACTGCCTCACGACCCACACCTTTTTCAAATGGCACGATGAACCAGCGAACTCTACACGACCTAGCGCGAACTTTCACACTGAAGCCATGCAAGTATAGTTAATGGATCTATATCTGCGTTTAAGATTGTACCCCTGTTTACAGGAGATTTAAGTTCATTGCTGGTTCTGAAAAAGGCTAATTAGTTGTGTTTTTGTCTGCCATTCCCTTTTATTTCATTACTTTCTCTCTATACCTTTTCTTTCCTTGTATATAGATGTACATATGTATGTTTTGCTTAGAGTTAGTCGTGTGTATCCATAGTTACATCTAGTTATTAAAATCTATTATCCCACGCTTGATTTTCTCTGTTTTTGTTTCATATGGTAGAATCCCTTCTTCACTGCATAAGATCTCGCTTAGCCGCTCTAATTTTTAATAACAACTTCTTTTGTTAATCCTTCCTGGCCAGAAGGATAAACTCCCTCTTTAGAGTTCATAACTCCAAACTAGACTACAGCTAATCCTAAAAGCTGATCTAGACCACATACATAGTCATAATTAATTATAATCCGTTGTAGTTAATTATCTATATGTACAGGTGCATCTCAATAAATTAGAATGTCATGGAAAAGTTCGTTTATTTCAGTAATTCAACTCAAATTGTGAAACTCGTGTATTAAATAAATTCAATGCCACAGACTGAAGTAGTTTAAGTCTTTGGTTCTTTTAATTGTGATGATTTTGGCTCACATTTAACAAAAACCCACCAATTCACTATCTCAACAAATTAGAATATGGTGACATGCCAATCAGCTAATCAACTCAAAACACTTGCAAAGGTTTCCTGAGCCTTCAAAATGGTCTCTCAGTTTGGTTCACTAGGTAAGCCACAAACATTCATTGCCGAAGAAGCTGGCTGTTCACAGAGTGCTGTATCCAAGCATGTTAACAGAAAGTTGAATGGAAGGAAAAATTGTGGAAGAAAAAGATGCACAACCAACCGAGAGAACCGCAGCCTTATGAGGATTGTCAAGCAAAATCGATTCAAGAATTTGAGTGAACTTCACAAGGAATGGACTGAGGCTGGGTCAAGGCATCAAGAGCCACCACACACAGACGTGCCAAGGAATTTGGCTACAGTTGTCGTATTCTTCTTGTTAAGCCACTCCTGAACCACAGACAACGTCAGAGGCGTCTTACCTGGGCTAACTAGAAGAAGAACTGGACTGTTGACCAGTGGTCCAATATCCTCTTTTCAGATGGGAGCAAGTTTTGTATTTCATTTGGAAACCAAGGTCCTAGAGTCTGGAGGAAAGGGTGGAGAAGCTCATAGCCCAAGTTGCTTGAAGTCCAGTGTTCAGTTTCCACAGTCTGTGATGATTTGGGGTGCAAAGTCATCTGCTGGTGTTGGTCCATTGTGTTTTTTGAAAACCAAAGTCACTGCACCCGTTTACCAAGAAATTTTGGAGCACTTCATGCTTCCTTCAGCTGACCAGCATTTTGAAGATGCTGATTTCATTTTCCAGCAGGATTTGGCACCTGCCCACTCTGCCAAAAGCACCAAAAGTTGGTTAAATGACCATGGTGTTGGTGTGCTTGACTGGCCAGCAAACTCACCACACCTGAACCCCATAGAGAATCTATGGGGTATTGTCAAGAGGAAAATGAGAAACAAGAGACCAAAAAATGCAGATGAGCTGAAGGCCACTGTCAAAGAAACCTGGGCTTCCATACCACCTCAGCAGTGCCACAAACAGATCACTTACATGCCACGCCAAATTGAGGCAGCAATTAAAGCAAAAGGAGCCCCTACCAAGTATTGAGTACATGTACAGTAAATGAACATACTTTCCAGAAGGCAAACAATTCACTAAAAATGTTTTTTTATTGGTCTTATGAAGTATTCTAATTTGTTGAGATAGTGAATTGGTGGGTTTTTGTTAAACGTGAGCCAAAATCATCACAATTAAAAGAACCAAAGACTTAAACTACTTCAGTCTGTGTGCACTGAATTTATTTTAGACACGAGTTTCACAATTTGAGTTGAATTACTGAAATAAATGAACTTTTCCACGACATTCTAATTTATTGAGATGCACCTGTATATGTGCACATACATGAATTCTGTTTCATGGCTGATGTATATTTATAACTGGTCACAACACGCGTTGATTAGATATATAGATATATTTCATGCCATTCGAGCTAATTCCTTATATAAATTGGAGAATACATTTAAATGTGTTAAACATCTTTTAATTCGTTACATAAATTGTAACTGGTGGAGAATATTTTTAAACATTGCAGATTCATCCGATTTACTACACATTCTGGTAGATAACGCAGGCACGCTTTAAAACTCGTCTCCTTAAATAAGGTGTGTTGAATCCAAGCGTGCGCTTCTGTTTCGTTTTTCATGTTTAAAGTTGATCCATTACATTATTCTGGTGGAAAAGAATAATGCTAGTAATGATTGATTCGTTACACTACATTCAACATTGCTATTGGGGTTGCTAATATTAGGCAGCTAGGTTTGGCAATAAATTATTCACAATGAATTGGTCTCTTATGTAAAATGTGTAGCTCATTAATTAAAGAAATTATATGTATTTGTTAATATATACAGTTCCCTCCACTAATATTGGTACCCTTGGTAAATATGAGCAAAGAAGGCTGTGAAAAATTGTCTTTATTGTTTAATCTTTTGATCTTTTGTTCAAACAATTCACAAAAATACTCAGCTCTCATGGATATCAAACAATTGCAAACAAAACACAGGTTTATCAAAAAATTGTTTGTTAAATATAGGTGTGCAACATTTATTGGCACCCTTTTAGTCAATACTTGCTACCTCCCGTTGCCAAGATAACATCTCTGAGTCTTCTCCTGTAATGCCTGATGAGGTTGGAGAATACATGGCAAGGGATCTGAGTCCATTCCTCCACACAGAATCTCCCCAGATCCTTCATATTTCGAGGTCCACGCTGGTGGACTCTCCTCTTCAGTTCACTCCACAGGGTTTCTATGGGTTTAAATCAGGGGACTGGGATGGCCATGACAGGACCTTGATTTTGTGGTCAGTAAACCATTTTTGTGTTGATGTATGTTTTGGATCATTGTTTTGCTGGAAGATCCAAACATGGCCCATTTTAAACTTTCTGGCAGAGGCAGTCAGGTTTTCATTTAATATCTGTTGGTATTTGATAGTCCATGATGAGTCCATGATGAGTCCATGATGCCATGTATGCTAACAAAATGTCCAGGCCCTCTGGCAGAAAAACAGCCCCAAAACATTAAAGACATTAAAGAGCCACCACCATATTTAACTGTGGGCATGAGGTACTTTTCCATATGGCTACCTCTCTGTGTGCACCAAAACATTTACATTTACATTTATAGCATTTAGCAGGCGCCCTTATCCAGAGCGACGTACAAGAGTGCTTTAAATTCTCCATCAATGAATATTTCATTTCTGGTTCATACGATTACAACGAAGTGCACAACATAAACCTGTTGAAAAGAGAGCAACTGTTAGGAGTTTTTTTTTTCTTTTAAAGAAGAAAACACTAACTATCAAGGGGTAAGTATTTAAGAAAGAGGTATGTCTTTAGGCGTTTCTTGAAGATAGCCAGCGACTCAGCTGTTCTCACATTGATGGGAAGTTCATTCCACCACATTGGTGCCAGAACAGAGAAAAGTCATGAGGCAGATCTACCTTGTATCCTAAGAGAGGGTGGGACCAGTCGAGCAGTGCTTGTTGATCTGAGGGAGCATGGTGCGGTGTGTGGGGTGATGAGAGCTCTAAGATAAGAGGGTGCTGTTCCACTTTTGGCTTTGTAGGCAAGCATCAATGTTTTGAATCTGATGCGTGCAGCTACTGGAAGCCAGTAAAGGGAGCACAGCAACAGGGTGGTGTGAGAGCACTTAGGAAGATTGAAAACAAGTCGTGCAGCTGCATTCTGGATCATCTGTATGGGTGGCACTCAAAGGTAGACCTGCTAGGAGCGAGTTGCAGTAGTCTAGTCTGGAAATGACAAGAGACTGCACAAGCAGCTGAGTGGCCTGTGTTGTTAGAAATGGACGAATCCTTCTAATGTTGTAAATGATAAACCGACAGGACCAAAACCATCTCTGGTGTTTATTGCCAAAAAGCTCTCTTTTGGTTTCATCTGACCATAGAACCTGATCTCATTTGAAGTTCCAGTAGTGTCTGGCAAACTGAGGACGCTTGAGTTTGTTTTTGGATGTGTTAGAGTTTCCTTCGTTCTCGGAGTTCGCTACGCAAACACTTCCGCATTCCTCGCGCTGCGTTGATGAAAACAGCGCGAGCTTCATTCACAAAAACATCGCTGGACTATGCATTCATGGCCTCTCACTTTGTTTATATCACCATATGCTTGTGTTTTGGTTTACGTCATGTCTCCACCTCCTTTATGCTTATTGATTCTCTAGTTTGTGTCATGTCTGCCCCTGCTCATTCATAGGTTTGCCGTGTATGGTCTAATGATTAGTTTCAGGTGTTCTGTGTTTAACGTCTTTTGTCTCTGATTGTTCCATGTATATAAACCTCATTCTGTTTCCGCTTACTCATGGAGTATCACTATTGAATATCAATGAATACAGCTTTTTGCGCTTTTGTTTACCACGCGTTCCATGGACTTTGGATTATTGCCTTGTCATTTAGTGGATTATTGTCTTGTGAGTTTGTGGATTACTGCCTTGTTGTTTTGTGGATTTATGCCTGAACACTCTGTGGATTTTTTTTTTTGACTGTTTGCCTTTTTTTTTAACTCTGCCGTTGCGTTGCCTTTCCCCCTGTTTAGATTATGTTCCTATACTTTTGAATGTTCCTTTACTTTTGCATGTTCCCAATAAACTGACTATTTCCCCTGCACATGCATCCTGCCTCCCCCCGTCTGTGTTTCATAACAGGATGAGAGTAGAGGCTTTTTTCTTGAAACCCTTCCAAATAACTTGTGGTGATGTACAGTAGGTGACTTTGGATTTGGATACTTTCTGACACCAAGACACAACTAACTTCTGCAATTCTCCAGCTGTGATCCTTGGAGATTTTTTGGCCACTTGAACCATCCTCTTCACAGAGCGTTATACACACAGACAATATAGACACACGTCCAATTCCAGGTTGATTCATAACATTTCCAGTTGACTGGAACTTCATAATTATTGCCCTGATGGTGGAAATGGGCATTTTCAATGCTTGTGCTGTTTTCTTATAGCCACTTCCCATTTTGTGAAGCTCAACAACCTTTTGCCGCACATCACAGCTATATTCCTTGGTCTTACCCATTGTTATGAATGACTAAGTTAATTTGGCCTATGTGTTACCTCATACTTATACCCCTGTGAAACAGGAAGTGATCGTTGAGGTATAAATAGTGCATACTGTATGCACATGAGTAGAAGATATTACATATGATACTGTCTTAAGAACATGTAAAGAAAATCTGTGAAACAAAAATAGCTTTCAAAATAATGAAAGGAAAAGTTTCTATATATTAAATAAATTAATATCTTTTAAATATAAAAATAAAATGTATGGTCACGCTCTGTCATGCTGTTCTTAAGACTGTCTAATTTGCTTCTTTATCAGCAAGTAATCACAGGCAATGTTGATGTTGTTATCTAAAAAACGGTCTGTTATTTAATGCCCTTTCTTTAGAGAAGTAGAAAAATATTCTCTGTAACATTTATTTTTATATTTTTATTTTTGGAAAAATACCAATGTTTGGACATCTAAACTTTGTTCTTTTCAAATGACATAAATTAAACATTTAAAGACAAAATTTATAAAATAATTCATGGATGCCAAATATTTGTGTATGTGCATTTAAAACATTTTGGTTAAATCTATGAAAATATCTAAACTGGGTGATAAGATGTTACATTAATCTACTGTTCTATTAAAATCATTGTTAATTTAATTTTCTTTTGTTTCATTTATAGCACTGCAGAAAGTATAACCCATAAAGCACTAGCATGAAAAAAATCATGATTTATAAGCAAAAACATAGAAACAAAAATAACCAGATAGTTTATTTTATTAATTAAAAAAAAGAAAGAAAGGAAGTGTACTGCAAGCATTGTACAAGTTTGCAACATTCTCCAACATCCTTGCTAAGGTTGCTGGAGTTGGTATTGCATTTCCATTGTGAAGTTACAATGGATATGAACAATAATAAACAGAAAAAAAAATCTATTTCCTCAGGTATTTACAAGGTGAACAGTTAGAGCTGGAAAATGCAGAAAGAGAAGTCATTTGGGAAGCACACAATAAAGAGCTTTGTGTCAGGTGGGTTTGTAATTGGCATCTTCTTTAGTTGTTTTTCTCTGACAGTAGCTGGCGGGGTTCTAGACATGAGTGTCTTTCAGGCTGCTATTCCAAAAAACAACTTCCCAACATTTGCTGTTTAATTATTAAGTTGCCAATTTTGTCCTGTACTATCCAGGAGGGAGACAGTTCTTAATCTACTTTTTGGATTTATTCTTACTGAACATCAGATCCAAGTCAGTGACCCAGTCTGTGTGCATGTGTGTCTCTTGTAGTTATCCAACTTGGATGAAAATAATCATAGTGTTCTCAGAAATGCAAATCTCCATATTGGTCAATTTCAAACCCTTTGCCTCAATCAGGATCTTTTGTATCCATTACCAATCCACAAAGGAATGCAACAATTCCTTCAGTGAAGTTTAAGTATGTGATAACTAATATGTGATGACTAACATGGCTCAAAACCTTGCATTAAATTGTGTATTTTTAAAAAAAAATCTATTCTTATCTAAACATCTTTATATCATGTATATAACAGCACTGTGTATATTAGAATGTAGTTAGTAGTAATTTTCAAATTACGCTTGCATGGCACGGACTATGACAGATGTTTCATGCTCAATGCTAAGTATCAATCTTACTGGCAGCTTATACTCCTGCAAACAAGGTGCTCTGGCATATAATATTAATCATAGTTTGTGTTATAAACAGCAGTGCTCTTTCATATCTGTACACCTCCAAAGCAAAGCAGTGCACATTAAGGCATGAAACTAACTGAGACCAGATGCTGTAATCTCTCCAGAAAAATAGTCATAGTTTATAAGTACCATAAGTTTTACAAATTTGAAGGAGCACAAACCCATGAGGTTGATTTGAAATGCATTATGTTTATCTTATTATTAAATATTTCTCTTCAGTTTTATTGCTGAAGTCATTGCCTTTAAAATATCTTTTTCTCACATTCACTAATATTAACAAACTTTTTGGCACCGAAATAGTTAACAACGAATTATTATTTGTTTCAGCAACAAACTGTTTACAGCACTATATGATAACACTAAGATCATATTGTACACAGTATACTGTACTTATTTTCTGTGTAATGGTAAAATCCATTCAGTAGCAGAATGACCAAAACATTGCTCTCTTTCAGGACAACAGCAATATGATGGTTCAAGGACATCCTCAACACATCCAAAACTAAGGAACTGATTGTAGCCTTCTGGAAATACCCAAATCACAATAATTAAGTCAGAAATGATAAGTAACCAATAACAGTCACAGATCCATTCAAAGTTCTAGGCACACATATCAGCAGCTTGCTTAAGTGGAACCTGAACATATCATCAATATCATCATCAACAAGGCCCAACAGAGACCCTACTTCCTCAGAAAACGGTAGCTGTATAGAGTACAGAAGCAGCTGCTGATACACCTGAAATCACCAATGCATACTGACCTAGTGCATCATTGTCTGGTATGGCAATACTGACTTAAACCAAGATGAACGTTGAATGCATTGTGTGCAAGGTCTCAAAAACAATCAGACATAATCTCCGATCAGTGCAATTCCTGTAAATCAAATACTTCAAGAAAAGGAATTTAAGAGTCTCATCTGACTCTTGCAACCTCAGCCCCTTCCTTCCAGCAGAAGATGCAGACTGTTGATGACTAAAAGGAACTGCTTCAGAAACATCTTTTATTTCTTTCTGACATCATGAACCTCAAGTCATTCACTGGTTTCTGCATACTCCTGATCCCTCATTTATAAATGGCGTGCACACATGAATCTATGCGTAAATCATGTGCATTAATTTTCAGTGTAAAGTGTGGGATTTATCAAAATGAACGCTTGCTAAATTACAAACAAATTTGTGGTTATGCTCAAATTCCCATAAAGGCCAACATAGTCACCATGTTAATAAATGCAGCATGGCTAATCTCACTTTGTTGGAGAATATGCCATTTAGAAAGAGTGGGTTTACAAGGATGAGCCAATTTTAGCTGAACACTTTGAGTGGCAGATACTGATTTCTAAAACCAATTCTGATAAATCTGTGCCCTGGGCTCTACCTGTGATGGACTGGAGACCCATCTGGGGTGGATTCTCCCACCTTGTGCCCAGTGTTGCTGGGGTGGGCTCCAGATCTGCCACAACCCTGACCAGGATGGAGTGGTCGACTGTGACAAATAATCAGGCTGGGAGTCTCACTCCCACCCAGGCCATCCCATAACTGGAGACCACTGAGCAACTACTGTAATGTACATTCATTGGCCAAGTTAACCCCTGCACAACTGCTCATTCATGCAAATGTCTAATCAGCCTATCATGGGCCTCAATGCATAAAATCATGTAGCCACAGGCCAAGCTTCAGTTAATGTTAAAATCATACATCAAAATAGAGAAGAACGTAGTGCTGTCAACAGGCTGACTGTCTCTACATTGTTAGAAAAGGACAACTTAAAAAAATCCCCAATTATCAAATTAGCATTAAATATTTGAAACATGAAATTTCACCCCATGAAAGCATGACAAAAGCATGTATAATTCTTTCTGCTTATTTCCCCTGTGCCTGTCATTTCACTTCTGGCTCCCTCTGTGCCTGAATTAAGACACCATGGTATCCACCTTACTGGGAGAAGACTAAAAACAAAAAGTTTTTAGTCTCACAAATGGCTGGGCATAGTAATAATGATTTTCTAAGTAACCCACATATATCTAAAACACTATCAAATCATGGCATTTCTTTAGTGCAAGATCACAAGCTTAATATTGAAATATTGAGGTTGCCCTATGTGACAAATAGCTAAAACATTCTTATTTCCTTTCTGTCTTTCATATACCTGTAATCTCACTATCAGTTCTTGTTTGATCATGAACTGTAGACCTACCATCTGTCACAGCTAGCTAACTGCTAACTAGCTAACTAGTCAATGATTATCAATGTTGGCTACTACTTTCCGTTTATATTATGTTTTAGCTTCTAGATAGCTAGTGCTAGGCTATATGGGGATGTAACATTGCTTACTGCTTATGAATGAGCTTCATATTTATATTTCTTAGATTTCTTCGAGACAATCTTGAAAAACATCCACTTACTTTAAGAATTTAACAAAATATATTCAGCTGTAGAGTTAATAATCTCATGTACTCAGGCAGTTGCAGTTTTACTTGTTAGATAATGATATTGTGGTTAATGCAACCTAATTACATAACCAGTCCCTCCAGGATTTTGCATATTTGTGATCACAGAAATTAATGCGAAATCAAGCAAACTCCACAATATTCAGAGGAGCCTGCAATTTTTCAAAATGTCATCACAACATACCAAAGCCTTCTTTGATTCATGTGCGTTGAACATGAGTACAGATAGAAGGTCTCATTTACCAACAAATATTACTTTGAAAGACAAAACAAAAGACCAGGTGATTTTTTTTTCTAACCTTCAACTGTCCAGTTTGGGTGAGCCTGTGCCCATGATCGCCTCAGATTCCTGCTCTTGGCTGAAAGGAGTGGAACCCAATGTGGTCTTCTGCTGTTGTAGAAAATCCAACTCAAGGTTTGTTGTTTTGTGCATGCTGAGCACAAAACACATGGTGGTGGTGATGCACATTTTCTGCTCACCACCATTGTAAAGAGTGATTATTTGAGTTATTATATCCTTCCTGGCAGCTCAAACCACTCTGGCCATTTTCCTCTGATCTCTGTAATCAATAAGGACTTTCCACCCACAGAACTTTCACTCACTCAATGTTTTTTATACCATTCTGTGTAAACTAGACATTGTTTTGTGTCAAAATCCCGGGAGATAAGCAGTTTCTGAAATACTCAAACCAACCCATCTGGTACTAACAACCATGCCATTAAAGTCAAAGAGTTCACACTTTTTCTTCATTCAGATGTTTGATCTGAACATTTCCTGCAGCACTTGAGCTATATCAGCATGTTTTTCTTTTTGTTTTTTTTTGTTCCATTGCACTGCTGCCACATGGTTACCTGATAACTGCATGTATGTGCAGGTGTTCCTAATCAAGTGGACAAAGAGTGTAGATAGTAATGAAAACGAATGAGCTGACAGGAGAGGAGAAATCAAAATAGTAACAAAAGCATGCGGACAACTGAGCAGCACTCGCCACACTGGGAACTGTTGATAAAGCCCCTTCTTGAATTGTTGTAATATTTGTGTAGACTATACTTCATCACTCAATCCACCAACAGAATGTGCCTAAGTGCGAGCATTTTATTGATAATCCAAATCAAACAAGCAAACTTGTAGTCAGTAATCAGACCGGTGTCAAATGATCAGACAAACAGAGCAGCAAAGGGCAATAAAAAATCAAAACGAGGGGCAGAAGCAAGAGGTAAACCAGGAAAGGCAAACATAGAAAACAATGCTCAGAGATGCACACAAGAAATGGCAAAACCGTGCAAGGAATATTAGTACGTGAGCTGGTATATACTATATACACAGACTGAACTGAATGAGGGTTTGACAGGAAACAGTTGCAGTTAATAATCAAGAGAGTCGGAGTGATCCAATGTCCAGACTGGATTTGTGGGTCTAGTTGTGGTGGTTCCTGGATTGGCCATGGATTGAGATGTGACATTGTAATCTAACATATTGCACTGTTTGTTGAAAACACAAAATATATGACAGTCCCATGTTTAGCAGAATCACAAACATATTGAAATTAAATATAGAAGATTAAAGGCCAAGAACAACACATTACTCCCAAAATGTAAAAACTGGATACAGCTGATAGAGTAGAGGAGGGCAAAATGCAGTGTGTCATGTAAAGAAAAAAGTATAAAACCCAAGTACTATCTCCCTTTTCCCTGAATTGTTATGGAACTCTTGACACTGTATTCTTATTACAATGCACACACTGTTCCAACGAAGGGAAGAAAAATGAGTCAGAAAAAAAACTGCTCCTGATATATAATGTAAAATATCTCTCCATTGCGAATGCTTCTGGAGTCAGACACACAGGTGCCCCTGCTCCATAATTCATGTGACTTTCAATCCTCACACTGGCCTGGTTTCCTGTGAAGCCTCATCTGCTGAAATTGGTCCACTGTTTTCTGATTGCTCCTCTTGCTCACCCACACACGGTTAATTTATGTCCTGAATTTGGCCACAGAGGAAAGAACTGTGATTTAGTCACTGGGTTTTCAGTCAAGACCAGTAATGGTGAGACTGTCAAGCATAGAACTGGACAAATAGAGTCAAGAAGATCAAGGCTTTAGTAGCCAAGTCAAGACTGAGGCCATAAGCCTTAAGTGACTGGAAATATTCTAATCGGTCCTTTTAAATTTAGAAACTCCTTCATGTTTTTTTTCTCTTCCTCTATTTTCTCATTTGCTCTTCTTCTCATTTTCTTTAGTCTTGACAATAGTCAACCCACTAGCTAACTCTGCCCTATCACATGACAACTACCAACTGGGGAAGGTGAGGCAAGGCAAACACATGCTTCCTCTAAGACATGGCCAATTTTGGTCTCTTGACTTCTGGCCATATATGGAATTGAATGTTGAATTTATGTGTACAATTAACTTATGCCAATGCAGCAGGATATCATAGTGGTTAATATGTATTAGGTAGTATGTAGTATGTATGGCATTTAGGTTAAAACATTTTAGTTACCACTTACACAGTTGTGTGTACAATTGCAGCACAATGATGCAGTAATTATATATATATATATATATATATATATATATATATATATATATATATATATATATATATATATATATATATATATATATAATTGCTTGTGAATATGCTATGAAAAATTATTTGCCCCCATCCTGATTTCTTCTGTTTTTGTGTAGTTTTAGATCTTCAAACGAAATACAATATAAAACAAAGGCAACCTGAGTAAACACACAATACAGTTTTTATTATTATTATTTTATAGAAGCAAAAAAAAAAGTTATCCAACACCTGTCACCCATGTGAAAAACTAATTGCCCCCTTAAACTCTAAAATCTGGTTGTGCCACCTTTAGCAGCAATAACTGCAACCAAATGCTTCCGGTAACTGGAGATCAGTCTTTCACTTACTTCTAGTACTAGGACTTACTCCTATGTTTTGGATCATTGTCTTCCTGCATAATCCAGTTGCACTTGAGTTTCAATTTGCAGACTGAAGACCAGATATTCTCCTTTAGGATTTTCTGGTAGAGAGCAGAATTCATGTTTCCCTCAATTATTGCAAGTTGCCCAGGCCCTGAAGCACCAAAGCATCCCCACACCATCACACTTTCACCACCATGCTTGACCTTGCACACCTACATTTAACAAAGATATTTTTTTTGGATAAACTCGTGTTTTGTTTGCAATTGTTTGATATCCATAAGAGCAGAGTATTTTTGTGAATATTTTGAACAAAAGATTAAAAGGTTAAACAATAAAAACTATTTTTCACAGCTTTTTTTGCTCATTTTGTTTTTTTTTTTCATATTGCAGTGGTACAGCATTTATTTCACTGCATTTGTACTGCAGAGCTAAAATATGTTTTCATCTGCATTCACTGTAGGTGTTGATAAAAATATAACATTCCCTGCAGCTTTGATTATTGAGATGCGGCAGCTTTGATTTCAATGTCTCAAAGGTTCTATATAAAGATTTTCTGTGGTCCAGATGCAAAAAGCAAAAATGCAAAAAACAAAACAAAAACAACAACAACAACAAAAAAAATGAAACAAACCAAAAACAAAACAAAACAAAACAAAAAAAAACATTATTGAACACTTGACAGACATTGCGAAACATTCTGTCTCATTTCAGGCAGGGCATGCTTTCCCGCCTCACAACTACAGGGTCCCAGGCTCGATCCTGGTGTTGGGTGAATGTGTGGAGTTTTGCATATTCTGCCAGTAGGTGTAGGATAATTTGTCTCTAGATATGAATGAGAACAGGCTCCATAATAGTGAAAAAAAAAATATGTGAGTGTAGCCAGCCAGGAATGCTTGCAGTTGGCATGGTTTTCAATTATAACATATGAGTTCGTATCTAAAACCTCAGACAAAAGTGATTATAAATATGGAGATCAAATCAAGTTCAAGACCATTAATTCTTAAAGACCAAGACTGGATTCAATTCCATTGGGGGAACAGATTTTGACCAACAACAACACTCTTTAAAGTATAGAACATTAAAGACAAGACATTTCAATTCCACTACAGTGCTGTATAGTTCAAGGAATATCCTATCACACATCTGTATATTAGTAGGAGTAGCATAGTAGTGCAGCAGGCTGGTTCCTCACAGCTCCACGGTCCAGGGTTCAATCCTAAGCTCCAGTAACTGCCCATGTGTAGTTTATGAGTTTTCTCTAGGCTCTCAGTTTCCTTCAAACTCTCAAAACAGGCCATAACTATTCTTGATTGGCTACTCTAAACTGTCCCTAGGTGCAAATGAGTATGATTGTGTGAGCATGATGTTTTCTGATGGATTGGATGGTGTCCCATCCAGGCTGTATTCCATGTTCTTTGGATAAAGCTTTGGATCTACTGTGACTCTTATCCTGAGGATAAAGCAATTACTGAAGAGTTGAGCTGAAACCATAAAGATCTGTGCTTTATGCTTCAGCATGATTCATCAGGTAATATAATGCAAATAGACTTTGCAAGGAAGGTCAAATCACAGAAATTGAAAATGACAACGATTCTCTTTTGTATAATTATTAGTCTTACAAGAATGAAGCAGTGACAAAAACGTCCTTATTACATATGAATTAAATTATACTGACCAGTCACACTGGGGGCATAGAAAGTCCAGTGATGCCATTGCTGGTTTTATTCCGAGATTGTTTGCACAAAACAAGCCATTTGTACTAATTCATTCAGAAATATGGAAGGTCATTGACTATGACAGTAAAATACTCTCCATATGTAGCTTTAATCATGAGCATCATCTGAATAGAGATTCACAATTTAGTATGTTTCTCAGTGTGTTGAGCACTATGCTGATCACGAGAGACTGAGACTGGAAACCCTAAAGTACACTAATGAACTGCGGAGTGTCAGTCGAGTGAACTTTTCTCATCAAACACTGTGATTGTTATTCCATTCTCCTCACTACATTTACACAATACCCTTCACAAAACACCTGATGCTGCCTAGTTATTTATTTATTAGTTTAAATTAAATGCTTCTTAAAGAAATTAAACTGGAATCAATGCTCCCTACTCTCATTTCCATAATCTAATGGTGTGTGTGTGTGTGTGTGTGTGTGTGTGTGTGTGTGTGTGTGAGTGTGAGTGTGTAAAAGGGTGAGAGTGTTTATGCTGCTGTGTGAATAGAGACCAATCTTGCACAGAGACTCTGTGTCTGCAGAGACAGACATTGTTCATGTGAGTTATTGTGTATTAGTGGATGTCTGGCTCTCCAACGTTTCCCACTAATATGTTGGTAGGCAGACAGCACAGAGTGTCTCAGCAGACACTAAACACACACATTACACAAACACACACCATCAATAATTTAGCAGTGATTTCTCATTGGATTCTTAATTTAAACACTATTTCCTTCAATCAGGCAGTTTGGGCAAGGCTGAGAACAGAAACTTCCTATAGTACTCTACATATTTATCTCTTCACGAGCACAAGCCTTTAATTTGTTACCATATTATATGGCCAAAAGTATGTGGACACCTAACCAATTACACCCATATGTGCTTTTTGAACATCTCATTCCAGATATAGTCCTCCACTCTTCTGGGAAGGCGTTCCACTGGATTTTGGAGCATGGCAGTGGGGATTTGTGCTCACTCAGTGACAACAGTATTAGTGAGGTTGGGCACCGATGTTGGGTGAAGAGACCTGGTGTGCAGTTACAGCATACAAAGCTATTCTAGACAATAGTGTGCTTTATATCAACAGTTTGGTGAAGGCACACATATGGGTATAATGGTCAGGTGTCCACATACTTTTGGCTATATAGTGTATAATTTATATTGTATGTATTAAAATATAGAGAGATACACTACCAGGCAAAAGTTTTGAGCAGTCTATGTGTGTGGCAGCCTGGGAAAGCCCTTCCCACTGTGACAGTTTTACATTTTCTACTACATGAAGCTTTCCTAAACTGAAATGTGTCCCTTTTTGTGTGTATTTCAACTAGAAGTAAAGTTATAGCATTTTAAATTCTGGTTACTGCCACAAGTGAAAAGAACCAACTCAGACAGGGTTGTCATATGTGCTGTGAAAAATTATTTGCCCCCATCCTGATTTCTAATTATGATTTTAGAAAAATTTGGCGAATCCTAATTCCCCAAATCTATGCATTCATAATGGTGTTGAGCTGGACTAGACGCAACCATTATTGCAAACACTGTTCAATCAAATCTACACTTTAATAGAACTTTTCCAACAGCATCAGAAATGATGAGGAAGAAGGTGATTGAAATATATCAGTCTGGGAAGGGTTATCAGATGTGTTTGGTTGCAGTTATTGCTGCTAAAGTTGGCACAACCAGATTTTAAGTTTAAGGGGGCAATTAGTTTTTCACGTGGGTGACAGGTGTTGGATAACTTTTTTTTTTGCTTCAATAAAAAATAAAAAATAAAAACTGTGTGTGTTTACTCAGGTTGCCTTTGTTTTATGTTGAATTTAATTTGAAGATCTAAAACTATTTAGTATGAGATATACACAAAAACAGAAGAAACGTTGTTTCGTTTCACTGTGAACTGTTCCAGCTATATATGGTTGAAATGACAATAAAGCCACTTGACTTGACTTGACTATGACTAGAATGACTGTTGATTTGAAAAAAAAAAAAAAAAAAAAAGTGCCTAAATACAGGGCAGTGTAGAAATTAATGACCTGTTTTTGTCTTCTCTAAGAAGGTACACCAATCTTCTTCTAGCTACATCCATTTGTTTAGTTCTCTGATGTTTGAAGCTGCTGTGCTTCAAGCTTTGTGGCAGTCTGAAATATAGATGGAAGACCAGTGTCTTTCATGACCAGTTGTGAGTGGTAAAATTAATATTTTGCCCTTACAGTTTTGCCCCTAAATTCTCCTGTGCTACCAGGATTTACTCCAGATTCACTGCGACCCTGACCAGGGAAAGATGTTTACAGAAGGTGACTGAATCATGATTGTTAAAATAATGTAAATAGCTGGAGCATACTCAGAGAACAGATACTGTATGTAGTCATTTACTGCCACAGAGACTGTTGTCTTCACTGGGTACACTTATGCCTGAATGAAATGTTCATAGTGAGAAGCTGATCATTTATTTGTAGAGATATTGCCCTAAATTGGCTTTTGCATAACACTGAGAAAGCCTGGATACATGTCATGCTAACACCAAAGACAAGCCCTCACAATCCATTTAGCACCAGAGATGCATCCTCCTCAGACTTCCTTATAATCTGAGGAATTTCTTAATTCAAAGTAATACTGAAAATGTGTGAGAGAGCAGTAGAATTGAGCTGCTCTCAGCTCAGTCACACTTTAATCTCTCCTCCTCTATTGGGAGCATTCTCCCCTTCTGTCCTATTGACAACAGAAAATAGCTTTGCCAGCTTGACTGACAACTTTGTCTAACCCAACAAAAGGGGTAATGCAGTGGCAGAAAAAAAAATAGAAGCAACACTTTTCAGACCTTAATCAGAAAAGATTACATTTTGCTATTACAACTGACTTCATCAGATGGGACAATGCTCATTGTGCTTGCATGTCAATACACTCACTGAACACTTTATTAGGAACACCTATACACTTACTCATTCATGCAATTATCTAATCAGCCAATCATGTGACAGCAGTTCAATGCATAAAATCATGCAGATACAGGCTATCAGATTTGGGTAAGGTACATAAACCATCAAAATGGGGGGGAAATGTAATCTCAGTGATTTTGACTGTGGCATGATTGTTGGTGCCAGATTGGCTGGTTTGAGTATTTCTATAATTGCTGATCTCTTGGGAATTGACTCTAGAATCTTATATCTATGGAACCAACCTGCCTTGTCTCAACAATTCAGGCTGGTGGAGGTGTGTAATATTGTGGGAAATGTTTTCTTGGCACACTTTTGGTCTGTTAATACCAATCATTGCTTGAATGCCATAGCCTATTTGAGTATTGTTGCTGACCATGTGCATCCCTTCATGACCACAATTTACCCATCTTGTAATGGCTACTTCCAGGATCATAATACACATGTCACAAAGCAAAAGTTGTCTCAAACTGGTTTCATGAATATGACAATGAGTTCAATTCTGTGGCCTTCCCAGTCACCAGATCTGAAAATAGAACACCAAATAAAGTGTTCAGTGAGTGTATGTGTGTGTTTACTAGTTTTTCCAGGTCTTCTCCTAAAGTGTTATTTTATAAAATGTTTGGTTCTTTACTCTGAAAGTATTACAATTATAAATCTCATTTCCCTCTTTTAATTGAATCAATCTTTTAGTGTAAGCTTTTTTGTTTAATTAGTATAGTCTCACCTGCTTTGCCTACTTTTCAATCTGGTGTAGCTGTTTAAAATATGCAGTAACCAGCATTATGCAGAAATAAAGCCTTTGATAAGAGAACATCAATTAAATCATAATTTGTCTCATATGACCTATTATGGGTTCTCAGTGTAATTAATTTCAGAGTTATTAATTTCCATGACTCCTCTAACAACCTCTATCAAGTGTCCTGATATAACAGTCATTAAAGTGCTGATGTCATATCTGTGTCTGCTAAAAATCTAAACTAAATCTCACATGATAGTCAGCCAGTCAACAAACTAAAAACCTGTTAGATGATCAATCAATCAAAAACATATCCCTGTTCACAATCATCACACTTTTAATCAACAACTGATTGCAATCAACACCACTTCTTTAAATAACTTTACAATATATTTTAGTCTAATCAGTGGTTAAAAAAAACAAAACTAAACATTTCCCTCATGTGCATTGTTAATACAGGTTTGACTTTAGGTTGTTTTGTTTAGGTTGTTTGCCTCGGATTAGTTTAGCTTGTTTGCTGATGAACTGACTCCCCTGCATTGGCATCCAAACCAGTGTGTTCAGTGATAGAAGACTTTTTTTTTTATCATGGTGCAACAGGCAGATTTTTTTGTCCATGGAAGACTAATGTGGGAACAACACCATTATTCACTCCACGTTGGATGAACTTTCCATTTGCAAAAGCTGCACCCCATCATAGTTCCAGCAGCCATGCCAAGCCACTGAAACTGATCTGTCAGTAGTCAGCCTAACAATTACTACCAAGATCTCACATCCAAGAACAACTTTTCTATGTGATTAAAGTGATTTAGCCAAGGCTTTGACCTGGCTACTCCAATGTAGTCTGATAGGGGTGAAATCACACAGTCATATGTCCACTTCATTACACTACACTATTTTGCAATGTGTTTGATCATAATCTTCTTTACCAGAAGGTAAAGAGGCCAGCAACAGAACTCTCAAGCAAGGTTAAAGTACTGGAGCTGAGTATGCCCTAGAATTTAGAATGTTAGCAACGGGATGTGAATAAAAGACTTTCTGCCAAGGGTTATAAAAGCATATCATCATTTGGCTAGCAAGCAGTGACAGCCACCTGTCACTAGAAACCACCTCTTACCTCGCTATTCTTCTCTATAAATTGCTATTCAAGAGAAGACAAAGCACCACTGTCTTGTTCAAAGCACATAGGGATGTGATGGTGAGGTGTCCACATACTTTTGGCCATAGTGCGGTTTAATTTGAGACGACATGGTTCAATAGGCTTTATGCACTTAATATTGTGAAAACTAACCAGTGCACATTTTTTGTTCATCTCTGACAGACACATTTTTATGCATCTGTCATAGATGTTTATTTACATTTATATTTTGTTAAAAAAAATAAAAAATAAAAAAAATAAATATATATATATATATATATATATATATATATATATATATATATATATATATATATATATATATATATATATATATATTTTTTTTTTTTTTTTTGTGGACACTTGACCAGTCACACCCATATGTACTAGTTGAACAACCTGTTCCAGATTTATTCCCCTCTGCTGTTATAATAATCTATATTCTTCTGGGAAGGCTTTCCACTAGATTCTGGAATGTGGCTGTGGGGATTTGCCCATTCAACCACAAGAGCATTAGTGAGATTAGGCGCTGATGTTGGGCAAGGAGGCTTAGCATGTAGTTGACATTCCAGTTCATTAGCACCTGTTTGGTATAATTGTTTAATCATACACCTGACTATATGCCTAAAAATCCCTGACTTTGTGCAAGTGTACCTAGAAGAATTGATGCTGTTTTGAATGCAAAGCATGGTCACACCAAATATTGATTTGATGTAGATTTTTCTCCTGTTCACTCACTTTGCGTTTTGTTAATTGATAAATATAAACTATTAACAATATATATATATACAATACAACTATTAACAATATATATATATATATATATATATATATATATATATATATATATATATATATATATATATATATATATATATTCTTCCAGTCAGTGTATATACTGTTATAGAAGCATTAAAATAAATTTTAGAAATAGAAAATAACAGTTTGAAGAAACTTTCCACTCCTATAGTTTGAAAGGACTTTCTTTTTCCTTTTTCTAACAAATTACTTATTGTTACTGCTGCCTGCCCAACCCAAAATACAATAAAATATCCCTTTGTTGAGACAAGACATGATGGTGTCAGAAGAATCTTAGTTCTTTGGGAGTAAACAGGACATCCTTAATATTCTCTATGAAGTGGGATCAGAGAGAGAACAAGCATACATGAAAAATAAAGCAGCACACCCAACTACTGATGCAACAAGAAAGCAAGAGGTGTTTGAGCTTTGTGTTGGGGAACAGGAGCTAATTACAAAAATCTATGAGATAGAAAAGGGTGCAACTTGCTATTGATGTCACTAAGGAACTAAATTGGCTCATGCTCTTCTTTTTCAGACACGTGACTCACTGAGAAAATATTTTGCAGTGAAATAAGAGCTGGAGTCTGTTCCAGGAAGATGGCTTAAAAAAGTCTAAACTCAGTCTTGAATCCTTTGTTGAATAAGCCATATCTCAGACCTGCAGATTTGTCAGTTCCAAAAAAAAAAAAAAAAAAGATTACAGCTTGTTAACTTAACGTCAGGTATGCTGAGTCAGGATTGGGTACATTCACTGCGAACTTTAAAACCCTCCAGACAAGTCATGAAAATGTGATTAAGTATGGTTAAATAGAAGAAAATCAGATGTAACAATTTTTTTTTGCAGTAGAACAAGAGTTTTTGTAATTTCTTATGAAGACTACCAACAAAGTCTCATTTGAGACAGTCAATACTAAAGATTATTATGTTCTGTAGATAAATATCTTGCATTCATTATTTATATATTATTTATTTATTAGTAGAATATGAAAACATAATTTAAACAAATAGGCTTCATGTACAGTAATAGTCTGTGTTTTGTGTTCAATAATAAAGCTAGGATGTCATTGATTCTGTATGCAAGAGAAAGAAAGGTAAAAGCCAAGAAATACGGTAGAGCTTCCTACCTAAATTCCTAAATATATTTTTCTCATATGAATTCATAGGGGTGCCAGTAATTGTTGCACACCTATATTTAACATAAACCTGTGTTTTGTTTGCAATTGTTTGATATCCATGAGAGCAGAGTATTTTTGTGATTTTTTTTAACAAATGATCAAAGGATTATCAATAAAAACAATTTTCCACAGCCTTTTTTGCTCATATTTGCCAAGGGTGCCAATATTAATGGAGGGCACTGTACCTATATAAATGACACATAATGGCTAATTATGACTGAATAATAGCTGAGTTATATCTCGAAACAACAATGAAACTGCATAAAAAACACTTTTTTATGACCCAGGCATATACTGTATGTTATATGTATATATGTGTATATTATATATGGTCGGTGGGTCTAGCATAATCTGTAGTTTTAGAAATCATAATCGGTGCAAGGTGGCATGGTGGTGCAGTGGGTAGTGTTCCTACTTCACAGCTTCAGAATCCCAGATTTGATCCTGAGCTAAGGTTACTGACTGTGGAGTTTCACATGTTGACTCCCTGTTCATGTTGTTTTTTTCTAGTTTCCTCCCACCTCCCAAAAGACAGGCCAGTAGGTGGATTGGCTACTGTAAATTGCCCCAGGTTTGAATGTGTGTGCATGGTGCCCTACGATGGCCCATCCAGGGTCTAGTCCCTCGACACAGCCAGTATTTTTGGGATAGACTCTAGATTTTGTACCCTGACCAGGATACAGTGGTTACTGAAGATATTAAGTATATTAAAATTTTGTATAATTTCACCTATACCTTATAAACACTACTGCACAAAATCTACATGTTAAGCTAAACTCTTTTATTCATCCTATGCATTTAATGTTTGTATTGTTGTTATCATCCATTGTTTTTTTTTTTCTCATAGTATTTTTATTTGGGCTCTCGCTTATTTGGACTCTACTTCAGTATGAGTGATCTCATGTGAGAATTTAACTCATGATTTAAGAAGGCCATTAGGAATCAAATATTGCAGAAGACTAGAGGGGACAGAACAGATTGGAATGAATGAGGCTCAAGAGCTAATGTGGTTTCTGAACATGCTTCAAATGCAAAGTACCATATACTCTTTGTTCTTTATGGAGAAATAAAGTTTCCTAAGTGAAACATTACAATTTGATTGATTTGGGAGAGAGTAGATCTTGGATGTGAAAGGCAGTTCTACTGCATCCGTCGACACAATGCAAGGCCCAGTTTATTGGCTGAATTTGCTCTCTCTCTCCCCCTCTGAAATGTCAGCTTGATGCATCTCAATTAGTTAGTTGTCTGCAATGTCGCGGGAGCTGTTTATTGTGAGCAAGACCTGACCCAATTCCACTTTCATAATTTTTGGCCTACACAGCAATGTAAATGAAGTGCTATGCTTGAATTGTTCGGGTTTATGATGTTTCCCTTCACTATAATAATGGGACCAATCTGACAGGAAAAGGTTAGCAATTTGTGAATTGAAAGTGCTGCATTATAAATTAAATTAGTCAGCATTTACTGAGCAATGTGGCATGTCTTTGGCATTCTTTTTCACTCTTTTCTGCCAAGATTAGAATACAGTGTTCTCATCAAAAGACGATGTTGACATGCATCAGATGAACAGTTGCACTGACACTGACAGACTGTTAAATGCTTGCATTCTGCAGAGATGGCTGAATTATTATTTTTTTTTTATGTTTCTGCATTTTCTTGCTTTTCATCATCATGCTGCAGCTTTTGAAACTCTCATAGATTAAAGAATGCTTGGTGTTCAAAAGAAACCCCCAAATTGCACATCCAAAAGTGAGAAAAAGCGGGAGAATGTAACAATCTGTGTTATGCAAAGTGCCATGCAAGAAAATGAATTGCTTTCTTTGAGATCATGTGTGGCTTTCATGAAATGGACAGTCAAACTATACTGTATTTAGAAGTCTGTGTGCCATTGTTATGCCAGTATTTGTATGCATTCTAATGTGCATCACACACACACACACGCACACCCTCTGGAATACATTTAATTGGAACTGTATTAGCAACAACAATGTTAGCAATAACCTTATCCATATGTAACTCACAAGATTGCAAGGTTGTAACTTTGGAGATACCCATTCCTTAGAAGTTACATTTCTTAGACCATGTTCATGGTACAGTTAAATTCAGTACAGTTAAATTCAGTGAAATTTAAATATTGTCTGACATTATTATATCCCACAAAAATGGGGCACAAATCTGCTACCCTAAAAATACACTTACACTTGAATGTGAAAGTGACTGAAGTGGCTACAGTTTTATCCTGCTATTAAACACATACCACTGTGTTGGATGGACAAAGCCCTTGATCTTCAAAGAAGATCACAGCTGTAAAATAAAACATGAAAAGATATGTGCTCATGCTGAAACATTGGGTCTCTCCTCCAATGAGTTGGAAACCAATTGAGAAATCAGTATAATAGAACAAAAAGCAGCAGAGGAGGCAGCCCGAGGCACAGAAGGAGAACAGAGGCAATAAGACATAACACAAACCACAAACCAGCATCTTCTAGACCTAAAGCAGATGAGCTGACAGAAGAGTGGGGAGAAGACAAGACCATGAAAATGAATTAGCAGCTCCCAGATACACAAAATGAACAAAAAAGCATGAATCATTACATGGCCTTGGGCTAATAATTAAGACATTAATACATGTGATGCGTAAGGAAGACAATATCAAAAGCTATAACACTGCAATCAGGTGTTAATTCCACTAAAAATTCAGAAATACTTGTCACACTAATGAGCTAAAACTATAAAACTAATCAGCAAAAAATGTTATTACAAATTAGATGGATAGGGGGAAGATTCAACGGAAAATGTGAAAAAATCCTGGGATATATTCCAGCTACCATGACTGCTGCAGCACACTGGACATCTTACAGTGCCTGTCACTAATATTGGCACCCTTGGTAAATATGAGCAAAGAAGGCTGTGAAAAATTGTCTATATTGTTTAACCTTTTGATCTTTTGTTTAAAAAATGCAAACAAAGCACAAGTTTATAATATATATATATATATATATATATATATATATATATATATATATATATATATATATATATATATATATATATATATATATTATATTCATGGCACCCCATGAATTCATATGAGAAAAATATATTTGAAATATATTCCCACTGATATTTTACATTTTTTAGAACACCTGGGTGACTAGGAACAGGAAATTGTTCAACCATTCCTGTTTCACAGAGGTATAAATATGAGGTAACATATAGGTCAAATTCCCTTAGTCATTCATAACAATGGGTAAGACCAAGGAATATTGCTGTGATGTGCGGCAAAAGGTTGTTGAGCTTCACAAAATGGGAAGTGGCTATAAGAAAATAGCACAAGCATTGAAAATGCCAATTTCCACCATCAGGGCAATAATTAGGAAGTTCCAGTCAACTGTAAATGTTATGAATCAACCTGGAATTGGATGTATATCTATATTGTCTCAACGCACTGTGAAGAGGATGGTTAGAGTGGGCAAAAAATCTCCAAGGATCACAGCTGGAGAATTGCAGAAGTTAGTTGTGTCTTGGGGCCAGAAATCTCCAAAACTACAATCTGAAGTCACCAACATCACCACAACTTGTTTGGAAAGGTTTCAAGAAAAAAGCCTCTACTCTCATCCAAAAACAAACTCAAGCGTCTTCAGTTTGCCAGACACTATTGGAACTTCAAATGGGATCAGGTTCTATGGTGATGAAACCAAAAGAGAGCTTTTTTGGCAATAAACACCAGAGGTGGTTTTGGTGCACACAAAGAGGTAGCCATATGGAAAAGTACCTTATGCCCGCAGTTAAATATGGTGGTGGCTCTTGTTTTGGGGCTGTTTTTCTGCAAGAGGACCTGGACATTTCGTCAGGATACATGACATCATGGACTCTATCAAATATCAAAGATATTAAATGAAAACCTGACTGCCTCTGCCAGAAAGCTTAAAATGGGCCATATTTGGGTCTTCCAGCAGGACAATGATCCAAAACATACATCAAAATCAACACAAAAATGGTTTACTGACCACAAAATCAAGGTCCTGCCATGGCCATCCCAGTCCCCTGACTTGAAACCCATAGAAAACCTGTGGGGTGAACTGAAGAGGAGAGTCCACCAGTGTGGACCTCAAAAGTACAAAGTATTTACTGAAATGGAGCCAATATTTGTTGCACACGTATAACAAAGTTTTTTTTTGGTGTGTTTTTTTGCGATTGTTTCATATCCATGAGAGCAGAGTATTTTTGTCAATTTTTTTTAACAAAATGTTAAACAATAAAGACAATTTTCACAGCCTTCTTTGCTCATATTTACCAAGGGTGAATATTTACCACATTAGTGGAGGACACTGTATATCAAAAGTTGCTCATTATCAAGTCCAACAGCAAAAGTAAAGTGTGTAATCAGTGAGAATTGAATGCAGATACTATAAGTGTGAGATGGCCTATGCCAAAATCACTTTTTGTAATTACACATTCATTATTGCTTATCATTAAATTGTGCTAACAAGGACCTACTGCATACTACATTTAAATTTAACACCAACCCAAAAACCATCTTTGCAGAACTTCACACAATGAGTTTTATGTTATTTTTTTTCCTGTTACAATTATATGACTTCAGAATATGACTTTTTTCCCATATATATATATATTTTTTTTACTCATAGCAAAAGTTAAGCAAACACACAACTCTCTCATTGTTATGTAACACGGAGGGAGGCAGGATGCAAGTGCAGGGGACACAGTTAATTTATTAAGGAAGCGGGGAAACACAAAAGCAAGGGTCCAAAAGCAAACAATAATCCATGGGAAACTAAACAAACAATAATCCAGAAGAACATGAATGAGTAATCCAAACAGGTGGAACATAAATCCAAAAGTCTGAACATAAATCCAAAAGGGCACAGAAGGTAATCCAATAGTGTGAGGCAGTAATCCACAAAACACAGTACATGAAACCAAAACAAAACAAAGCAAACACATGAACGAGGCTATGGTCTTTAAACTATGGTCTATGGTCTATGAACAATGAACTATGGTCTAAGAGCTATGGGCAAGAGAGCACGTGAAGAGTGCAGGCGTACAGCACTTGCATGATCTACTCTATTTCACCTAATACTCCGCGTCGAGGCAGAGAAACACAGGGGTTTAAATAAGGAGGGTTAAACGAGGGGAAACACAGCACACCTGAAACTAATAATGACATTAAATGATAAACCAAAGAACAAACAGGGGTGGAGACATGATGCAAACAGAGGACCAATAAACACACAGGGACATGACGTGAACCAAAACAAAAGCACATGGTGAAGAAAACAAAACCAAAGTCTGTGAATGAGAATCGCGCTACTCGCTGTCCTCAACGGCAGCGCGGAGAAGGGAACGCGGAAGTAAGTCGCTTCGCGAGCGACTCCGAGTGCGAGGGGTTCTCTAACAGTCATTATCTATTAATCCAGTCTATCAAACAGATATTTGTTCAAAGAACTGAAATTGTATCACTTCCTGGCTTTAGTTTGTTTTAAAGTATAGTTTCTACACTGGTAGGCTTACTGTGTCATCACAGTCGCAAATACATTATGTCAGCTATAGTCATGTTCAACTGAAAACGTGCCTGGATCTTTCTTGACCAATATCCTCATGAAAGTTTGAAAAAAGTAATTACAGCAGACTGAGAGTAGGTACATAACGATTACTTATGACATTGCAATATCCCAAGTATGTATTTGGACCATATAGTGTAAACACCAAATATAAGTGTGTCATAGAATTCATAAGCATTCCATATGTTTTGAAGCCAACAATTATTTTATACAATTTAGCTGGAATCACGGATGAATATTGGTTAATTATTTTGTTTTGTTTTTTGTTGAGACATACATTGATGCAATAAATGTTCCTTTTTTGACATAGCAGCTTCTGATAAGATTACATCAAGCCACACCGTGTTCTTACTCCAGATCCTGCAGATGGCAAAAAAAAAAAAAGAACGAGAGTAACAGTGATAAACATAATAACATGGTAAGAGGAATACAAATGTGCTATACAAAACTTATATGTGGCCAAATAAATATTAAAAAGGAATTTATCAGAACACATAAGATGCCTCATCAATTACATTCTATTTGTCTTCAATTCAGACAAAATACATTATTCATAATAAATGTCCTATAATAATTTTCTTAATAATTACTAAAATAATCTAACAAGTATATACTCTTCAGTAGGAATACCTGTAACCTACTCATTCCTGCAATTACAGGTTAAGAACTTCAGTAAATGGTCACACCAAACATCAGAATGGGCACAAATGTGTTCTCTGAGAATGGATGTTGGTGCCAGATGGTTTGGTTTGAGTATTTCAGAAACTGTTGACATGAGATTATCATGCAACAGTCCCTAGAGTTTACACAGTGCTGCAAAAAAAAGAAAAAAAAAAAAAAGAAAAGAAAAAATCAAAAAGAATAGTTCTCTGGGCTGAAACATCTTGATGTAAGAGGTCAGAGGAGAATGGCCAGACAGGTTCAAGCTTACAGGAAGGCTATACTAACTCAAATACTAACTCCTTACAACCATAGGGAGCAGAAAAGCATCTCAGAATGTACAACACAAATCTTGAATGTACTTAAATCTTGATGAGGATGGGCATCCTCTACTCCTTGGTTCTGACTGTGACTGTATTATTCCTGGGTTCTACTCCTTTCAGCCAAGAACAGGAATCTGAGGCTAAACTGGGGGCACAGGCCTACTGAAACAGCTGAAGCTTAGAAAAAAACCAAGTGATGTTTCATTTCACCAAATCACAGCCAGTGTTTTTCTTTCTTTTCTTTTTTTTCCACATGTCTTTGAGATGAGTTTTGCTTTGTGATTAGTCTTTGTCAAACCTTTAAAACTATTTTCCTTCTGACTTTGAAACTCATATGAGCACCATAACCTTCATTAATGTCTGCTGCTTTATAAACTTTTCTGCCTGTCCTAGTTGGTTTTTAATCCTTGGCCATGAGCTCCTTCTGAGTGCACCTCCCTCACAGCTGGAGTGGTTATGGAGGGCTGAGCACTTTTCTAGGTCAGTAATAACTGTAACTAAAATAAATAAATTTAAAAAATAAATAAATAAATAAATAAATAAATAAATACTCAGACTGATTCACCAATGGAACATTAAACTATGCTCAGCTCTTGGGATTTCTGCTTTCAGTAAGCTTTTTTTTTCAGAGTGAATTGAATTCTAAGAGGAAAAGGGACCACCTTCATAGGAACTGCCTCTCTGTGCCTATAGAGAGCTTTTAGTTCTAAGAACCTCTCCTTTCCCCTTCAAATACTCCCCTGTATTCATTCTACAGATGTGGCCATTGAAAATGTGCGTCAAAGGAAAAGGGATCCTGCGATTTCATGCGGTATCACGCAGTATCACACAGCATGCGTGGAAGGAAAGACAAGACCAGTAGGGGGCAGTCATGTTTCATTTGAACAAATGCAGCTTGCTAGTAGATAAAGTAGTTCTGCCAGGACATATACTGCATACAGCATATATTCTTTCACCAACCAAACGGTGCTGTTTCTTGTACTGAAGCCCATGATCTGCTTGTGCTCGGCCCACGGATCTGTAAACCTCTCTCTGAACCATTTTGCAGCAAGCAGCAGAGCACATTAAATGTTGTCAAGCCTGAAAAAAATGTAATGTGTGGTTGGTTAAATTTAAGAAAAATTTTATGTATGGTTTACATAAAAACATTACGTTTCTCTTCAAAACGCATGCTAAACCTAAGTTAAACAAGTTTCTAATTACAAGATTGAATTCTGTATTTAGCCACTCTTAGTTAAACAAACTGTTCTCAGCATGGTTATCCTGAACATGGGAGCAGGTGATGTGACTAAGCCTACTTTAAATTATGCCTGTTTGCTCAGCAGACTGATGTTTAGAAAGGAATCACTGCAAGTTTAGAAAGGAATCACTGCATGATTTTACTGTGCATCACTTGTTGTCCGAGGGTCATTTAAGTCATTAACAATTTACTAAAATACTATTTGTAATCTCTGTAAGACAAACACTTAATTTCTTTAAAGGCTAAGATTAAGTGGATGGAACAGACCTCCAGAGAGATACAGCAGAAAGAACAATGATTGAGACAGAGACAGTGAATGGAACAGAAGGCGAGACAGAACTACTGGGAAGATCAGAGGGCAAAATGGAGGCAATGAACTCAACAGATGTTGAGGCACAGGCAGTGGATGAAACATAGTCAGACATACTGGCATACTGGGACAAAAAATTGGGACAAAGATAGATGTGTGAAGTGGATGGAATGAAAATTAACACTTCCAAGAATGAGGTCAGGGTTCTCTTCTGGAAAAAAGTGCAATGCTCCCTTCTGGTTAGGGGAGAGATCTTTGCTGCTGGTGAAGGAGTATAATTACCTGGAGATCTTATTCACAAGTGACAGAAGAAGAGAGTGTGAGACTGACAAACAGATCAGTGCCTGAAGCGTTATTGTTTCCATATCAGTGTGTGTTGGTGAGACAGGATCTCAGTTTTCAGATAAAGTTCTGTGTTTGTCCTATCCTCACCTATGGTCACAATCTGTGAGTGAAACAGCAGCATCGGCAGAAGTGAGGTTCATCTGCAAAGTTGCTGGGCTCCTCCTCCGCATCAAGAGTAGCCATTAGAGATGATTTTATAATTCTGCTATATCAGACATGTCCTACTGGATGGAGACCCTAAGGAAGACCCAGGAACTGCTGGAGAGATTACATCTCACAGTTGGCTTGGGAACATTTGATGATTCCCAGGAGGAGCAGGAATCTGTGGCCAGGGATAGAAAAGTCTGGGCTGACCTTCTCAGTCTGTTGCCATTGTGACCTCCACCAAGAAAGGCAGAAGAAAAATGACTGACTGAATGACTGCATGAATGGCTATAAAAAAAAACAGACCTTCATAAATAACTGAGCTTTACTAACTTAGCTTGTTTGAGGTGAAAACTATATTTGATGGATGACAGGTGATAGGGTGCCATGACAAACATCTAATTTCAGAAGCATATCATTGGAGTCAAACATGGGGATTTAATAATCAGCCTGTCAGTACACAGCATCATGCTTGCCAAGAAATACAAATACTTAAATAGCCATAGGCACTCTGCAAATGTCTACTGACTTGTTCTCATTACTTTTGACACTGTTTTGTCACCACTATATTGCCCATCTCCTAGTATTTCCTCATTTTCTGTTACTGCATGAATACCGAATCCAGCACAAGTAAAAAAAAACAAATAAATTAATAAATTAATTAATTAAAAAAAAAAAAAAAAAAAAAAGGAACAAATGTGTTTGACTGCTCAGGGAACAGTATACTAAAGGCCTCAGTGTTCAACTGGAGGACAGGAATTCCTTTTACAACAGCATTACTGGCAAATGTGTGAACAATGTATCCCTCACCTGCTCAGCTCTATGGCTGAATTTTATTTTGCATCACTTGTAAATAACTTTGGACTAAGAGAAAAAATGAATAATTATAAATCGATAAAAACACACTGATGACCATGTGGAATTGGAATATTGTTTTTAATTGAATCCTATTTCTGCTGTGTGCTGTGTGTGTCACAGGCATGGTTCTAGCTAGAGACCATACAAAATACAATATTCATGTTATATTATGTAATGTATGTCCAAAAGTAAACAGCATGTGAGTTGTAAGATAATATAATATAAGATAAGATAAGATATGTGTAAAAGACCAGAATGAAACAATTAAGTGACAGAGATATACAGACAGAGTTGTGCAAGTTTACAAGTTACAGCTTTCTGTAGGGACTATGATGAAGAATTCAGGATAGTACAAACGTGTCCACAGTGCAACAGCACTCTTGTCCATCCTCAGTACTCCAGCTCATGAAACAAATAGATCCACCACAATCCACCACAAGCTCCTTCATCTTGCTTATGTTGAGTTGTAGATGGTTCTGCTCACATCAGTCCACCAATACACCAGTCTTTATGGACCTCAGTATTGCATTAGTCATTGGAGAACTTTTACAAGTGGAAGCTCTCTGAGTTGTGGCTCGACATGTACAGTAGATGGTGAATAAGAACAGGGATGGGATGGTCCCCTTTGGGGCTCCTGTGCTACTCATAACAATGTCAGACACACCTCTGAAGTCCAATATATTGTGGCTGCCCAGTGAGGTAGTCTGTGATCGAGGACACTAGAGGGCCACACACATATATCTCCATCAGCTTGCATCTAAGCAGAAACATGATATTATAGTGTTGAATGCACTGGAGAAGTCAAAGAACATTATTCTAGTGAACATTGCTCAAGTGCTGTGGGGCCCATCAAAGTGAAGCAAGGCTTGAGGAAGCAAGTAGATGATGTTATCATCCATGCCTACCTTTGTTTGGTAAGCAAACTGTAGGGTCTGCCATCATAGTTATGACAGAACCAGTCTCTCCAGGGTCTTGATGATGTGAGAAGTTAACATCACTGGACTGTAGTCGTTAATTGTACTGGGCCACCCATTTTTAGGTACAGGAACTAGGCAGGATTTCAGAATTGGTACTCTCTCTATGTTCAGGCTCAGACTGAATATGTGGTGGAGTACTCCACAAAGCTGGGTAGCACATGCTTTGAGTACTATTGAGCTGATGCCATCTGGCCTTGATGCTTTAGCTGAATTGAGCCTGTTCAGCTCCATCCTCACCTGTTCTGTAGTGTGTCTGATATCCAGGCTAGTGGAGCCTTGTTGGAGTCTAAAACAGCCTAAAACTTTTGCACAGTACTCTCTCTCTCTCTCTCTCTATATATATATATATATATATATATATATATATATATATATATATATATATATATATATATATATATATATATATATATATATATATATATATATATATATATATATATATATATATATATATATATATATATATTGTTAATAGTTGTATTGTATATATATATTGTTAATAGTTTATATTTATCAATTAACAAAACGCAAAGTGAGTGAACAGGAGAAAAATCTACATCAAATCAATATTTGGTGTGACCATGCTTTGCATTCAAAACAGCATCAATTCTTCTAGGTACACTTGCACAAAGTCAGGGATTTTGTAGGCATATAGTCAGGTGTATGATTAAACAATTATACCAAACAGGTGCTAATGAACTGGAATGTCAACTACATGCTAAGCCTCCTTGCCCAACATCAGCGCCTAATCTCACTAATGCTCTTGTGGTTGAATGGGCAAATCCCCACAGCCACATTCCAGAATCTAGTGGAAAGCCTTCCCAGAAGAATATAGATTATTATAACAGCAGAGGGGAATAAATCTGGAACAGGTTGTTCAACTAGTACATATGGGTGTGACTGGTCAAGTGTCCACAAACTTTTGGCCAAATAGCGTATGTAGATAGTTAAAACTGACTCAATAAAACTTAAATAATAAAATGCACATATCATAGTTGTGCTTACATTAAAATGCCATGTTTTCTAAAGAAAATACATCCTTTGCTCCACCTTTTTACAAATTGTATCTGTTAGCCTCAAAATTTTATTTACTGTCCAGCATGATGCCCATGTATCCATAACCACCATCCATATCCATATATCATATATCCATATCCGTATCCATAACCATGTCCTTAATTACAACATGTGTGTCAGCAAAAGATCTGAATACAACCTTTACATTTGAATTTACTTTATCAAATCATATTTCAAAGTTAACACCATGAACAATACATAAGGAAATGTAGAAAACAATTGTGATACTATTTGATAGTAAATGATTAAACCATATAACATCACATATGGCTACTTTTGCACATATGGCTTATTTATTTATTTATTTATTTGTTTGTTTGTTTGTTTGTTTGTTTGTTTGTTTGTTTGTTTATTTATTATATGTATTACTTCTTTTTCCTTCCTGTGAAACTATTTTGCTTATTTTCAGAGTGTGAGTCATGCAGCAGAGCAGCCACCTGTGAGATCAAACTGAATTACTTGAGAGACTCTGATTAATGAGAAGTCATGCAGCACCAGCACAATACATTTACAGTGGCAGGGGCATTTTTGTGTGAAGGCAGTGCAACACTGACCAAAAGTGCTGCTGGCTTCAAAAACATGTCTGAAACACTGCCTTGGCAACAAGACAGTGCAAGATACTGAGGCTTTGTAGTACGACGAGTGAGCTTTAAACTGCATTTGGAGGTAATTGGGTGGTAATGGGTGGTCAGAAAGCAAAGTGGACAGGGATCTCACAGGATCACAATGCTGAGTTGGGATTTGCTCCATCTGCCCAAAGTATTGATTGGTTTTGCTGAACATAACTAAGGCTATTTCCGTATACAGTAATTGTTTTGGCTCTCTGTTTTTTTTTTTTCTTCAGTGTTTATTTATTTTTTTTAAGAGAATGAAAAATCAATTGTACTCAAATCAATTGTACACAGAATCATCTCAGTCCTAACATGATCATTGGAATCTGAAACATTTGATCAAAAAATCTGTTCCAAGAATTACTAAAATAAGACTTGTGAAAGGAGAAATTATCTGCACTTAGTGTCTCAGGACTGATGGATTTAATCATATTTTTAATATTACTTATTAAAACCTTACTTGCACAAATCCAATGACTTTACAGTCCGTGATAAAAATTCATGAGCTGTTGATTTCCCAAGAAAATCTTTAAAACAGAGCTGCTCAAACTTTTTCCTATGAAGGGACAAAAATCTAACTTTATTGAGGGCTGTGGGCCGAAACGTTGCATTTTACCAAACTGTATTATATTAAAATTAAAGTTGCTATGGTTCCCCTCATTTATGATTTCATAATATTTAAAAATAAATAAATAAATAAATAAATAGAAAACATTACTCTGTAATCTGCTTAACTAATGCAGGGTTATTTCCCGAGTTTTATAGTTCAATGAAACTTATAGTACAATGAAAACATAAACAATCTCTTTTATAGTACAATAGAGTTCAATGCCTAATACAGCTATTCAAGCAATACAGCCATATGCTTGCAATATCAGTGAACTTTAATGAGAGACATGAAGCTGGTACTTATTTTTCAAAAGTTTTTTCAAATTGGGCTGCAGCTCACTTACTGACAAAGTCAGGATATTACAGTATCTCACAAAAGTAAGTACACTCCTCACATTTTTGTAAATATTTTATTATACCTTTTCATGGGACAACACTGAAGAAATGACACTTTGCTACAATGTAAAGTAGTGAGTGTACAGCTTGTATAACAGTGTAAATTTGCTGTCCCCTCAAAATAACTCAACACACAGCCATTAATGTCTAAACCGCTGGCAACAAAAGTGAGTACACCCCTAAGTGAAAATGTCCAAATTGGGCCCAATTAGCCATTTGTATCTGAACATCAAAAGATATTTGCAGTAGAGCAGTAGCTTGTGACGGTGTTTGTCAGGTAAAACTTTACCATGTTACCAGTAAGTTACATTTCCACCATACAGAGCTCAATAAGCCATGATATAAGTCAGTTAAGCACTTTACATTTTCTTACATGCAATTTGAATTTTATAATTATATTTTTATAAATTTCCAACATTACAAGCAATAACAAAAGTAGAGGCTGAAACACTGAAGCATACAATATGCAGACACTGAAACAGTCACTGAAACATACAGTATGCATGTACACAAACATTAATCTCACAAAAGTCTGTAATCTTACCATCTGGAAGTCATGCCCAGGGCTTGCAGTATTACACAGTAGAATGATGTATAGTTGAAAATGCAATGATCCCTTAAGACCAATATTTATGCTACCATTGACATAGCCTAAAATCCATAGTACTAGTGATAAGTTGGGCTAAACACATGCACACAGGCTCCACTGCCAGTTGGAGTTATTACAGTTGCATAGATTAGATCAATTGTAAAATTGTAAAAGAATTGTGAGCATTAGTTCTTTTTCAGCACATACACAAAAAATGGGTAAGACTGCAGCATGAGCACGTACAGTATGTGTCAGAAGAATTACACATCATATTTCAGTTTAATCTTTCAATAGATTTATCTTCCAATATAAATGACATGGAGTATGGTTCAGAGTCATTGCAGCTGTCATGGTTGGACTTAATCCAGAACAAGGATATCCCGCTCATCTCTCTCTGTACTGCATGCAGTGATCAATTAATGGACTAACTGCTTCACTGCTGAAACTTCAGGATGCTGAATACAAGTGGATGTGTCGATGAAATGAAACCCAGTGGGTCTCTGTAAATGATTAATATAGGAAATGCTTACTGCTGCTCTTTAGCCAAATGTTAAAAAAAAAAAAAAAAAAAATGCTAGTGGTTAGCAGACTTAAGAGTTTAAATGTATGGAAGGAAAGTTTGAAGTTTCAGTGCTGGTGTAGCATACCTACTTTGAATTTTAGTGAGTGTCAGTAGGGCTGAGAGAAGATAATGTTATATTCATCAACTCTGTTATTTTCCTCGGACACTGCCATTTGAATGCATTATTTACTTTAAGGTCAAGGCATTTACCACTCAGCTCCCCCAGTGCATGTTGTTTTTACCTTGAAGGCTGAATAGTAAATTCTATACACAATGGTCATTTTGGAATAGACAGTTTCACACAGACATGGCCTCATTGGGAAGTGCTGTTATTATGAGTTCTTTTCTGTATTCATAAAAAGGCCTTGAATTATGGAGCTCTGACAAATGGAGCATTACCAGTATACTGCATAGGGCACAGAGTCTCTTCTACATTTTGTGTTTTAAAACACAGTTCATAGAGATGCATATACATCTACAGTATTTGTGTAATAATAATAATAATAATAATAATAATAATAATAATAATAATAATAATAATAATAATAATAACAAATGTAATATAAGGTAAACTATAGATAAATGTCTCCCATGTCTGTATCCAAAGTACCAGACAATAGTAAAATACTAAAAGGCTGTAAGCTGTTGCCGTTGTCAATCATAATTTTATTTTCTTTGAAAGGAAATCCCATCATTTCCCCCCTCAAAACATTAGCATAATTTGGTTAAGTAAGTAAACAAACACACACAAAAAAATTAGAGTTTTTTAATTTTTATTTATTTATTTGTTTGTTTGTTTATTACTATTTTTTATTTCATACTTTAGATATACATTTAGCTCCCCCCTTATATCCCCCCTTATATTCCAGTCCATTCATGCTTATTCTATGTAAAGAGTAAAAAATAATTAACATATTCAAAATCCATAAGCATACCACAGAGGAATAGTGTCTACAGTAAAATTGTAGAATTTTGACACAGCACAGTTGTTTCCCATGCATACAGTCATATGAAAAAAAAAAGTACACCCCATGGAAATTGTTGGCCTTTTTGACATATTTGAACAAGCAAACATTTGATCCTCTTTGAAATCATGCCTATTAATAAAGGTGATACACTCTATCAAATGACACATACGATTGACATTTTGTAGTCATTTTCAAATTTTAACTTAACAAAAAAATCGGTCTCATGGAAAAAGTAAGTACACCCCTACATGTATCACACCTTCAAATCCATAAAATTAGAATCAGGTGTTCAAGATTGGGTGCCAATGATTAGATCCTGCTTAGAGAGTGCAGGGGGAACCTGTCTTATTTACACCTCTCACATCTAGTGTCTGGTGTCCCCTTTGTTATTGAGGTGTGTGGTGTCTTCATGCCAAGATCTAAAGAGAGTGAGGCCTTCAGAAAAAGGTTGTGGATGTATATGAGTCTGGCAAGGGATTTAAAAAGTAAGAATGCTTATAGTTTATATTTATCAATTACAGAAGGAAAATCTACATCAAATCAATATTTGGTGTGACCACTCTTTGCCTTAAAAACAGCATCAATCAGCAACATTCTTCTAGGTACACTTGCACACAGTTTTTGAAGGAACTCGGCAGGTAGGTTGGCCACAGTTCTTCTGTGGATTTAGGCAGTCTCACTTGCTTCTCTCTCTTCATGTAATCCCAGACAGACTCAATGATGTTGAGATCAGGATCTGTGGGGGCCATACCATCACTTCCAGGACTCCTTGTGAAATGAAATATGTCAAATTTTGACACATCAGTCCAGAGACTGCCATTTTTCTGCACCCCAATTCCTGTGTTTTCGTGCATAGTTGAGTCGCTTGGCCTTGTTTCCACATCGGAGATATGGCTTTTTTGGCCACAACTTTTCCAAGACGATCACTCCTGACCAGACTTCTCTGTACAGTAGATGGGTGTACCATGGTCCCACTTGTTTCTGCCAGGTCTGAGCTGATGGCACTGCTGGACATCTTCCAACAGCAAAGGGAAGTAAGCCTGATGTGTCTTTCATCTGCTGCAGTAAGTTTCCTTGGCCGACCACTGCGTCTACAGTCCTCAGCATTGCCTGTTTCTTTGTGCTTCTTCAGGTTGGACAGCACCTCTGGAAACCCCTGTCTGCCTTGACATTTTTGCCAGGGAGAGACTTTGCTGATGCAGTATACCTACCTTTTGTCTTGTTGCTGTGCTCAGTCTTGCCATGGTGTATGACTTTTCAGAATAAACTGTCTTCAGCGACCTCACCTTGTTAGCTCAGTTTGGCTGTTCCTCAGACAGTTTTATTCCTCCTACACAGCTGTTTCTGTTTCAGTTAATCATAATCATAATGTTTTGAAGGCAAAGGGTGGTCACACCAAATATATATATATATATATATATATATATATATATATATATATATATATATATATATATATATATATATATATATATTAACGTCGCCACGAATGCCAGGCCAATAAAAGCGAGCCAAGAGCCGACCTAATGTTTTCGCCTGCCCTAAGTGCCCCGCCATAGGGTTATAATGAGCCGCCTGGAATAATCCTTCCCGACGGTTCTTCGGAACCAACAATTGGGTTACATTTTCCTGTGTCTGAGTGTCCTGCGTCACTCTATAAATCCTATCTTTAATAATGGAGAAGTAGGGGTGGGAGAGCGCAACATTGGGATGGATCGGCTGACCATCGATTACTCTCACTTGATCAAAGGCATGCTTCAGGGTTTCGTTGCGCGACTGCTCCAAGGGAAAATCCCCGAGGGGAATCCCTGCTAAGGGGGGGGGAGCCACTCCCCCCGCTCTCGTTGTCATACTGACATGGAGCTGTCATCGACGGCCCTGGCACTGCCTCTCCCGTCAAGGCTGCGCACATTCCACACCGCCTCTCCCTAATGCAGGACCCATCCACAAACCTTTCTCTCACTAATAAACGAAACCCCGGCCAATTAGTTCCCAAAATTAGTGGATGGGTGAGATGGGGACTAACAGTCACCTCCACTATATTTTTTTCCCTCGAAATTTGATGACAATGGGCAACTCATGAATATCCCCGTGCACACACCTCACCTTCACCAAACGTGCATTTTCCAATGCCTCCCCTTGAACCAAGCCTTGGTGAATGGAGGTTTGATTGCATCCTGAATCCACCAAGGCTTGTTATGTACCCCCTTGAACGCTCACCGGTATGCGGTATGTCCCTGCTCGATCAGGGGCGGCCTGCAGCGCGTCGGGGAGCCGGACCATTACTCCCACATCCATGACGGGGCACTGGTCCTGGAAATGCCCCAGATCCCCGCAACACCAGCACGCCGACCCAGGCATTCCTCCTGCACTGGCAGCTTTGGTTTCACCCACCTGAGGAGCAGAAGAGACAGAAACAGAGAGAGCAGAGGGAGTGGTAAGGGGAGGGGGGAAGGGACGGGAGCGTGGACCCAGCCCACGTCTCCAGGGGGTAGGGACAGGGAAAGGACGGGGAGAGGCACGAGGTCGAGAGAAAGAGAGAGAGGAAGAAAGGTGGGGCTCGCCTGCCCCTGGATACGCCGCCAGGTGATCCTCTGCCAGCTGAACCGCCTCATCCAGGGACGCAGGATGATGGCACTGGACCTATTCCGCCGTCCCGTCGGGAAGTCGGGTGATGAACTGCTCCAGCACCACTAGGTCGATCACTTCCTCTGCATCGCACTCCTCAGCCAACAACCACCTCCTGCAGGTGTCCCGTAGCTTCTGGGTGAAGGCGAATGGCCTGCCGAGCTCCGGGAAGGCCAGGGCTCTGAAGTGCTGCCGGTGCTCTTTGGGGGTCCGCCCGACCAGCTGCAGGATCGCCAGCTTCAGGTCCGGGTATTCCAGCATGCTAGCAATGGGCAGCTGCTGGGCCGCAAGCTGCGCCTCGCCCGACAGGATCGGCACCAGACAGGCCGCCCACTGACCCTCAGGCCAGCCCCATGCCCGCGTGGAGCACTCATACAGCTCCAGGAAGGCCTCTGGATCGTCCTGAGGTCCCATCTTCGTCAGCGCGACGTGGGGCAGAACAGCAGGCGCGGCTGCTGTGGGGCCGGCAGCTGGAATCCCGGCCTGCTGCACCAGGCCCTGGAGCACCTGGCGGTCCTCGGCCTGGGCGTCGAGGAGGTCCTTAAACTGCTTTTCCTGGTCGTGCTGGAGCTGCAGGAGGGCCTAGTGTTGGGTCTGGTGGAGGTTGGCCAGCTGGTTGATGAGATGGTCCAGAGGTGAGCCTTCCATGGCAGCGATTTCCTCTCGTTTTTTTCCCGGGTTTTGGCACCAGTGTAAAGATTCCAAGGCTGGGTACGGAGGAACCAAACAGGAGACAAGCTTACTCCAACTTGAAACTTTTTTATTTTCCGTATCACTACACACACACACACACACGCACGCACACATGTGGCTCTGTGTTGGCATCGCTCTCTCTCTCGAGGCGCGTGTCTCTCCTCCTTTTCTCCTCACTGCAACACAGAACACTCGTTAGTCTCAATTTCCTACAGGTGTGTAAACCTTACCACTCGCTTTCTCCGGCTCCGCCCTCCATTCACAAACCGGTGCTCGACCACGCCCCTGCCTCCACACACACACACACACACACACACACACACACACACACACACACACACACACACATATATATATATATATATATATATGCTACATGTATTTCAACAGGGATGTGAACATGTTGTGTCTCATGATGAGAAGGAGTTTGGGAGAGAGAAAGAAGTCTTCAGCCACAGAGGTCCACAGAGAAACAAGTGTGAGAAATTGCCCCTGTCCTCTTCATCTTTAATATACCTATTTTGTTCAAAAGCAAAAGACATCAAAGTGTTGGACAGAAATTCATGAGTGGAATGATTTCATGTATTTCATTTTGATCCTGGGAAATAAAGGCAGGTAGGATAGGCAGAATGTGAAAGGGGGTGGAATTGTGGGAAATCTGTATGAATTCAGCAAAACAATCTAGCCTGGATTATATGCTCTGTAATCAGAACAACTCCCTTCCTTGAGGGATGTCTGTCAAATACTGTGTGCTTAATTTAGAAAGCAGCAGACTTGACAATCTCTTTTACTGAACCAGCCGAATGATTTGATATACCTCAGCTAGGATAGATGCACATTTAATCAATAAATAAAACAATTTGTGTTGCACACTCGAGAGCAATGGTAAGTGGTGGCAGGTAACACAAAAATATGGCACCTTTGGTGTGTTGAAATTGTGTTTTTGCAATTAACAATAGCAGCAGCCTTTTGCACTCCATTGGTTTTGGTGTTTGGATAACATTACTGCAATCAGCATTCCAAAATGCTTTTTCAGCAAATGTATGTCCTCCGTAGAATGGATTTCACACTTGTCTGATTGAATGTTGAAAATGTGTGCACTTGAGTGGGTTTTGAGCACTTATTGCTTCATGCATGGAATGCCATATTTAATTTTGAGAAGCATGTTTTAATAAGCATATACGGTGTCGGCAGACATATTTAAACAAACAAAACAAAAAAATAGTTAATTTTTTTTTATTTTTTATTTTTATTTCATCTCGTTAAATTATGTTAGATCAGCCTTAAGTATGAATTATACTGTACATTGAAAATAAATTTAAATTAATCAGCTTAAGTAGTTTTTTCCTCCTTATTTCCATCCGTTCATGTTGATCTATGTTTATTCTATGTAAAGAGTAAAAAATAATTAACATATTAAAAATCCAGAAGCATAACACAATAGCACAGTGGAGTAGTGTCTACAGTAAAATTGTAGAATGTTGATACAGCACAGTTGTTTCCCCTGCATGTGTCTTTTCAGGCTGTATTCTAAATGTATTCTAAATAAGTAACTTTTTACATATTAAGGCATTAGATTAAATGTTTCTTGCTGTGAAGTTCTCTGGGAACAGTAAAGATGTAAGCGACATGTTGCGTTTATTGAAGATATGGTTTATTTGCAGTACTACATCAGCCAAAAGATAGACAGAAAATCAAGATCAAAGCATTTTATTATGAAGTAGACAGGCAGAGAGAGGAAAAAATATATTGCCTGTTCCTTTTCCAATCTTCAGCAGTCCAGTTTCGGTGAGCCTTTGCCCACTGTAGCCTCAGATTCCTGCTATTTCCTGACAGAAGTGGAACCTGATATGATCTTCTGCTGTTGTAACCCATCCGCCTCAAGGTCAGACATACTGTGTGTGCTTAGATGCTTTTCTGCTCAATGTGGTTGTAAAGAGTGGTTACTTAAGTTACACTGCAAAAAAGTGCACAAGGCTTGTTACTCTAAAGAACTGTTTATACTTGAGCTGACTCAATAAATTAAATGTTCTGTCTAGCCATTTGAGTTACGTAAAAAGTTAGGTTGATTAAAATTAAAAGTAAGTCTTGTTAGTGTAATGTAAATACATTTCTTCAAATCAAATTATAAATATTACATTCCCCTTAAAGCCATGCGACTACTGACATCATCAAGCATCGAGATTTTCAGCTTTCTGCCATTTTGTTACACTGCAGAGCGTGACAAACGGGAATCAGCTAAATCAGTAAGTAATTCTAAAAATACATTTGAGTGTATTATTAAGATTGTTTACATAAAATTATTATGATTAGCTGTTGTTTTACATACTATTATCATTATTATTATTAGTCCGTGACTGGTCTAAGTCGGCCAAAATGTTTCCCTCCTCACGTTGAAGTCAAACTGAGTGGAAATACAGTAAGAATACAAATAAACTGCTTGATGTTAGATGAATTTAGTGATATTGACACTTGGTATATACTGTGTTATGTGCTTAAAGATGTAAATGGGATGAAGCGCAACATTTGAGTGAGATATGACTGATGCGAGGTGTGCTGGTAACAGAGGTAACCAACAACAACATATTGTTAACATTAAGGTCGTTTTTAATAGGATAAATGAAAATGGTTTACAACAAAAGAGAATTATTACAAATATATAAAAAAGAGAAAACAAGGGAGACACCAAATTAATGAAATGATCAAAACCAAATCCCCATAACTAGTAACCCAACTTCTAAACTACCTACCAAAAAGAAAAATGTAGAAACAAAACCGGGAACTTCAGTGTATGCGGCGCCTTAAATAACTACGCTGAGAACAGAAATACAAGTAATGGCGATCACCCTTCAACTAACTAACACAGCCAAGTACTATCTACCGTTGTTACAAAAGATACTTAGAAAGTCAACAATCAATCATTGTTTGCAACTGACTTGGGCGCAACAATCAATAGAATTGTACAACAATAAAGAGACAGTAACTTAACCTTATATAAAGGTTTCAACTTCTTACCGAAGGGTTAGTTAAAACACCTTGCTTTAGTTCCTGATTATCAGCACAAACATCATTCACACACGCACACACACCTGCACTTAATAAGAGACTTGAGTTGCTACTAGTGCTGAAACCGTGCATTCTCTCACAGTAGAACTAGTAGTGCAGTAACACATCAGCAACGTTAACGATAAAACCCGAAGACGTTTTAACTTGAAACCCACGAAACAAACATTAACATACAATCATGGCTAACGAGACTTTTCCAGTCGACCAAAGGCACGAGATTAGACTGCGGGTCTGGCGTTGATCTGCTCGCACTCCCATTCAGGGCCTTTTAACCTGCCGGCCGTTAGCGGATTGGTCGAACATCGGTCATGATGTCGAGCATCGTGATGTCACGGGTATGATGGACAGCCGTTTCGTCCAATGATCGCAACCTAAGAGTAATTTACAAAACAAGCACAACAGAGACAAAAGGAAAAAAAAACACAAAAAACCAAACACACATAACAACTGTATATATCTTTTGTTACTGAGCATGTCGTGCATCATTAGAAAGCGCTGTTTTTTTGCAGGGCCTGGCTCAGTGGTCAATGTCTACCACCCCGGAATCGCGAGCTCGAGGCCAGGGTGAGCTAAGTGACTCCAGCCAGGCCCTCCAAGCAACCAGTTGCTAGGGCAGGTGGAGTCACACTTGCTCTCCCCAGGGTCGCGATTAGTGGCTCTTGCTCTCGGTGGGGCGAGTGGCATGCAGGGCTGGCCGACTCGGAAGTGGAGGCAACCAATGACGGTCTTCCGCTACCCTGCATCGAAGGCGAGTAGCCGCGCCACCACGGGGAGCTTTAAAATAAATATTAAAATAATCACATTTTGTTGCTTTTCAGCCTGAAATGAAGACGGACACAGTTTTTGTTTTATCCAGCTGTATTTACTCAGTGCAACTTATAACATCCAAGTGAAAGATATAACACCAACATGTCAAAAAAAAATTAAAAAACAGAATCACTGAGTTGGAAAAAGGATCACCCCCTCCTAAACATGACTTGTAAACTCAGTAAGGTGTAGCTAATCACCTTCTCAATGGCACACAAAGCCATTTGACTTTCAACTGTGATCAGCTGTGGTTATTTTGATTAGCTCGGCATGAAAAGAGCTTTCCTGGAGCATTTTGTAGTGCAGCTGAAGCAAACAATCAACTATGGGTGGCAAGGCACTGTCAAAAGATCTCCAGGATAAAGTTGTGGACAGGCATAAGTCAGGAAATGGATCCAAAAAAATTTCAAAGGCTTTATCAATGCCTAGAAACATTCACCATTCCTACAGTAAAGCATGGAGGTGGTAATATCCTGTTATGGGGGTGTTTCTCTGCAGCAGGGAATGGAGCACTTGTCAGGCTAGAAGGAAAATGGATGGGGCAAAATACTGTCAAATTCTTGAGGAAAATCTGCTGCCCTCTGCCAGAAAGTTGTCAATGGGAAGAAGGTTTACCTTCCACCATGACTGTGACCCAAAGCACACAGCAAAACTGACCACACAGTGGTTGAAGGAGAAAATGGTGAATGTCCTTGCATGGCCTAGTCAGAGCCCAGACTTAAACCCCATTGAAAATCTGTGGAATGACTTGAAGACTGCAGTCCACAAACAGTCACCATCAAATTTAACTGAACTTGAGCAGTTCTGCAAAGAAGAGTGGGCAAATATTGCAAAGTCTAGATGTGCAAAGTTAGTAGGGACATATCCCAACAGACTAAAGGCTGTAATTGTAATTGGGTTGATTCTTTTCTATACCCACTGTATGTCAAATTGTGAGAAAAGGGGAGAAAAAAAAGCATAAACAAATACTATAATAGAGCTGTTTGCGATCACCTCTCAGTGCACATTTGCAGCAGATCACAGCTTTCCAGTGACAGTATGTCTTCAAGTTCAAACCAGGGCCCTTAAAATTTCAATATTATGTTAAGATCATCGCAACGTTTACAGCAGGTGAATTTTTAGATTTTTTCAGACAAATGTGTGTAGACAAATTGCATTTGCATGGTTTAAATTTCGATGATGTGTGTTGAAGTGTTACTATAGTATATTATAGATGGAAACTGGTCAGAGAACTCAAAGCAACAGTGATTAGCCACATTTAAATAGTAGAATTACACTTGTATTGAATTTAAACTCGTAGATAAGAATACCTTACAGGACTGCAGCAGAGATTAAATTCATTTTTACATGTTGCAACATTAAATTGAAGGATTCATTATTAATCAATCAATTAAAATGTGAGGAAGGTTGTATTACTCCATTACTGCAAATATGATGAGAGTTGGATTTGCATTCACTCTGCTTAATGCATTTTGAGAAATATTGAATGAAAAATGTTAGACCATGATCATTTTAATTGATGTTGTGTACTTTTTTAACCATTTTTATTATTAACCAACAATTGTTTTAACCTCATATCAAACTAAGTTAAATATTCCAAAATTTTCCAAAGAAGGATTTTTTTATTATTATTTTCATTAATGTTAACTTTTATATAAGCCAGTTTGTAATAATTCTCTTTGTCTTTTGTAGGATAGGTGTACTGCTGTATAGCTTTTCAGGACAGTTTTGGAATCTAATCAAAAGATAAATGTAAGTAATTTGCATCTTTTAATGATTGCTGTGTAGGGTCTATTCTAAATAAACTTGAATCTGATCTAATTCTGTAGCATATCAACTTTTTTGTTTTTTCCTTCCATGCCCCACCTTACCCTTCTTTTAGGCAAGTAACTCAATGTGGAAATGCAAAGATTATAGTGTCACTAAAGCCAAGCGTTTAATGCTCTGTGTATTTTTAAAACTTCTTTTCTTAAAGTAATATCAACTTCTTTCCAAAGTCTATTGTCTGTTTCTCTTTCTTACAGATAAATGCAGAATGTTTGTGCATCATGATTTGACCTTTACAACCAAGATTTTTGGCTTCATTGGACAGACAGAGCTCTCAGCTCCTCCAGGATATTAGAAGCAAAGGTGGAGCCGCCCATGAAAAAACTGAGGACACTATTATGGATCAGGTATTAGTTGCATTTGATTAGAATTGTTTGTGCTAATCAATTCAGTAGTGTTTTGATCCACTGACACATTTTGCTGGACATAGGCATCAAATGAGCATGCCTGCTGAAGTGCCTCATCATGTACCTGGGAGAAGATGCAAACTGTCTGATCAAAGAATACCAGGTAATGTTGGAAAAAATTTCAGTGGTTTGTCAAGTATTCCAACCATGTTTGCCTTAAACTTGTGACTAGTGTTTCTGGATACTTTTATTATGTCCAAATTGTGAAACTAATTTTCACTCAACCCCTGTGACATTGGCCTTCCATGTAACTGAATTATCAAGAAAAATATACAATTTGTTTTTGCTGATTTGTGCCACAAAACCAAACATTCGTGCCTGTTTGGTCTCTGAGATATTACACTTTTTTGTGGAGTAGAGATACACTGATTTAGATAATAGTGTGGGAAGTTATCTCACTGCTCCTCTAAAGTATCTTTTCACAGTGGGGGAAAAAAGTATTTGATCCCCTGCTGATTTTGTACGTTTGCCCACTGACAAAGAAATGATCAGTCTATAATTTTAATGGTAGGTGTATTTTAACAGTGAGAGACAGAATAACAACAAAAAAAATTCCAGAAAAACGCATTTCAAAAAAGTTATAAATTGATTTGCATTTTAATGAGTGAAATATTTGACCCCTTCGACTTAGTACTTGGTGGCAAAACCCTTGCTGGCAATCACAGAGGTCAGACATTTCTTGTAGTTGGCCACCAAGTTTGCACACATCTCAGGAGGGATTTTGTCCCACTCCTCTTTGCAGATCCTCTTCAAGTCAATAAGGTCTCAAAGCTGACGTTTGGCAACTCGAACCTTCAGCTCCCTCCACAGATTTTCTATGGGACTAAGGTCTGGAGACTGGCTAGGCCACTCCAGGACCTTAATGTGCTTCTTCTTGAGCCACTCCTTTGTTGCCTTGGCTGTGTATGTTTTGGGTCATTGTCATGCTGGAATACCCATCCAGGTCCCATTTTCAATGCCCTGGCTGAGGGAAGGAGGTTCTCACCCAAGATTTGATGGTACATGGCCCCGTCCATCGTCCCTTAGATGCGGTGCAGTTGTCCTGTCCCCTTAGCAGAAAAACACCCCCAAAGCATAATGTTCCCATCTCCATGTTTGACGGTGGGGATGGTGTTATGACTTGGGGTCATAGGCAGCATTCCTCCTCCTCCAAACACGGCGAGTTGAGTTGATGCCAAAGAGCTCGATTTTGGTCTCATCTGACCAAAACACTTTCACCCAGTTCTCCTCTGAATCATTCAGGCAAACTTCAGACGGGCATGTACATGTGCTTTCTTGAGCAGGGGGACCTTGCGGGCGCTGCAGGATTTCAGTCCTTCACGGCGTAGTGTGTTACCAATTGTTTTCTTGGTGACTATGGTCCCAGCTGCCTTGAGATCATTAACAAGATCCTCCCATGTAGTTCTGGGCCGATTCTTCACCATTCTCATGATCACTGAAACTCCACGATGTGAGATCTTGCATGGAGCCCCAGACCAAGGGAGACTGACAGTTATTTTGCGTTTCTTCCATTTGCGAATAATTGCACCAGCTGTTGTCACCTTCTCACCAAGCTGCTTGGGGATGGTCTTGTAGCCAATTCCAGCCTTGTGTAGGTCTACAATCTTGTCCCTGACATCCTTGGACAGCTCTTTGGTCTTGGCCATGGTGGAGAGTTTGGAATCTGATTGATTGATTGCTTCTGTGGACAGGTGTCTTTTATGCAGGTAACAAGCTGAGATTAGGAGCACTCCCTTTAAGAGAGTGCTTCTAATCTCAGCTCACTACCTGTGTAAAAGACACCTGGCAGCCAGAAATCTTGCTGATTGATAGGGGATCAAATACTTATTTCACTCATTAAAATGCAATTCAATTTATAACTTTTTTTAAATGCGTTTTTCTGGATTTTTTTTTGTTGTTATTCTGCCTCTCACTGTTAAAATACACCTACCATTAAAATTATATCCGATCATAGACTGATCATTTCTTTGTTAGTGGGCAAACATACAAAATCAGCAGGGGCTCAAATACTTTTTTTCCCCTCACTGTATACAGGTGCATCTCAATAAATTAGAATGTTGTGGAAAAGTTCATTTATTTCAGTAATTCAACTCAAATTGTGAAACTCGTGTATTAAATAAATTCAATGCACACAGACTGAAGTAGTTTAAGTCTTTGGTTCTTTTAATTGTGATGATTTTGGCTCACATTTAACAAAAACCCACCAATTCACTATCTCAACAAATTAGAATATGGTGACATGCCAATCAGCTAATCAACTCAAAACACCTGCAAAGGTTTCCTGAGCCTTCAAAATGGTCTCTCAGTTTGGTTCACTAGGTAAGCCACAAACATTCATTGCCAAAGAAGCTGGCTGTTCACAGAGTGCTGTATCCAAGCATGTTAACAGACAGTTGAGTGGAAGGAAAAAGTGTGGAAGAAAAAGATGCACAACCAACCGAGAGAACCGCAGCCTTATGAGGATTGTCAAGCAAAATCGATTCAAGAATTTGAGTGAACTTCACAAGGAATAGACTGAGGCTGGGGTCAAGGCATCAAGAGCCACCACACACAGACGTGTCAAGGAATTTGGCTACAGTTGTCGTATTCCTCTTGTTAAGCCACTCCTGAACCACAGACAACGTCAGAGGCGTCTTACCTGGGCTAAGGAGAAGAAGAACTGGACTGTTGCCCAGTGGTCCAAAGTCCTCTTTTCAGATGAGAACAAGTTTTGTATTTCATTTGGAAACCAAGGTCCTAGAGTCTAGAGGAAGGGTGAAGAAGCTCATAGCCCAAGTTGCTTGCAGTCCAGTGTTAAGTTTCCACAGTCTGTGATGATTTGGGGTGCAATGTCATCTGCTGGTGTTGGTCCATTGTGTTTTTTGAAAACCAAAGTCACTGCACCCGTTTACCAAGAAATTTTGGAGCACTTCATGCTTCCTTCTGCTAACCAGGTTTTTGAAGATGCTGATTTCATTTTCCAGCAGGATTTGGCACCTGCCCACACTGCCAAAAGCACCAAAAGTTGGTTAAATGACCATGGTGTTGGTGTGCTTGACTGGCCAGCAAACTCACCAGACCTGATCCCCATAGAGAATCTATGGGGTATTGTCAAGAGGAAAATGAGAAACAAGAGACCAAAAAATGCAGTTGAGCTGAAGGCCACTGTCAAAGAAACCTGGGCTTCCATACCACCTCAGCAGTACCACAAACTGATCACCTCCATGTCGCACCGAATTGAGGCAGTAATTAAAGCAAAAGGAGCCCCTGCCAAATATTGAGTACATGTACAGTAAATGAACATACTTTCCAGAAGGCCAACAATTCACTAAAAATGTTTTTTTTATTGGTCTTATGAAGTATTCTAATTTGTTGAGATAGTGAATTGGTGGGTTTTTGTTAAATGTGAGCCAAAATCATCATAATTAAAAGAACCAAAGACTTAAACTACTTCAGTCTGTGTGCATTGAATTTATTTAATACACGAGTTTCACAATTTGAGTTGAATTACTGAAATAAATTAACTTTTCCACGACATTCTAATTTATTGAGATGCACCTGTATCTAAAGAGAGAGAGAGAGAGAGAGAGAGAGAGAGAGAGAGAGAGAGAGAGAGAGAGAGAGACTTTGACAATCCTTTATTTACACCAGTCACATTATACAATACAGTGCAAGTGACTTAGAAGATAAATTAATGGATAGATGAATAAATATATAAATAATATTAATACCTATTTGATTTTAAAAACCGGCTTTTCTATGTTAAAAAAAAAAATGTTTTGCATTAAAAAGGTTGAGCAGCACTTTGAAATGTTTTCAGTGTAAAAGAGTATTGAAAACCAGTTCTCCTTCATCAATAAAACAGATAATACTCTCGTAGTACCATATCAGTGTAAAAGTGCTCAGGTCATTCATTGATTTAAAGAAGTTAAAATCTACCTTAACCGAGCTTTCACTAAAGCTCTGAATACAGAAGTGGGACTGATCGCTCGTCTCTTCTCCACTTCGTTTTTATGAGTTATGTAGATTGCTATTTTTGCTTGTCCTACAACAAAATTCATCAGTTCCCATTTTTGTTTTTTTGCTTGTTGGTATCCTGCACCAAAAATAAAACGTATCTGGGACCATTTTTCACCAAACAAATTAAAAATAGTTTTCAGCAGCTCAAACAGAGGGTTAAGTCTTTTACATTCTGTGCAACAATGAAAAACAAGTTTCTGTTTCATTACAGAAGGGACGTGTTTAAAACATCAGGATTTAGTTTAGAGATTAAAACATTGACTCCCACAGCACCATGTAAAATTCTCCACTGTAAGTCACCGGCTCTTTTCCTAAGTGGCATTTTATAAAACACCCTCCATACCGGCTTAATGTCCTCTGAAATCCTGAGTTTCTTTCTCCACACTGTGTCCACCCGTCCGTTAAGTTTCCTTTTATTTATCACTTTCACACAGCATTTATAAATTTCTTTCCCTTTTGCTTCGTAAATTGGTAAAACATGTCCTTTTTCTGTGTCGAGATAAATGCCCTCATATCCATTTAGTTTGGGTAAAAGTTCAAGTTCGGGAAAGGGGTCACCTTTGTCTGGTGTTTCTGTTCCTTGCTGTTATTCCTTAATCAGGTTCAGCTCCTCCCCTGACAGTCTGTTGATCCATCTTTCTATGATGCCCTCTGTACACCGTAGTGACCTCAGGCCGAGTTCCTCTGCCACCGCTTTTACATCCTTAAACTCTGTTCCTGCAGTGTCCACTAGTCTCCTGAGTGTTGTGAACTTGTTTGATTGTGTGATTCGATCAATACCTGGAGAACTGTCCTTAATGTCCATTCGTCCTCCTTCCACTAAAGGCTCTTCTAGGAGCCAGTACAGTGAGACAGCAGGGCCTTGAGATCCACATTCAAACAGAGACCATGTTTTAAAAACACTGCGATAAAAGTTAGACATGTTGGAAACATTTAAAGCAGTAGGGTTCATTACAAATAAGGTGTGATCGCAATCAAAATCATTAACTTTCTTCAATATAAAACTTGTAACATCTCCCCAAACCAGGGAATCAGAACTGATCAGGTACTTTTGTATCGTTTGAAACCGGAAGGCTGTGGTTCTGCTTTTGATGTCTACCAGTCCCTGACCGCCTTCTTCTTTGGGGAGAAAGAGAACGTTCTGCGGAACCCAGTGTAGTTTGTCCCACACAAAACTAACTAGTAGAGCTTGTACCTTCTCAATTAACCCAGTAGGGGGCTCCAGGTAAGCTAAGCGATGCCATAGCATTGAGGCTACTAAGTTATTAGCCACTAGTACCCTCCCCTTGAGTGACATATTTGGTTTGAGCCATTCCCATTTTTTTAGTTTGCCTTCTATTTTTTCCTTAACTCCTTCCCAGTTTTTCTTTTCTTCATTTAAGTAAATTCCCAGGTATTTAAATTCTCCTTTTTTCCATTCAAGCCCACCTGGTAATATTGGCAAACCTTGTGACCAACTTCCTATTGCGATTGCTTCGCTCTTTTTCCAGTTGGTTTTGGAGGAAGAAACTAAGCCAACATCAAAAATCACCTTTTCTAAAATCTTGATCTCGCTTTGGTTTTGTACTAAAATCATGACATCATCAGCATAAGCAGATAAAACATGTGGAACATTAAAACCAGGTACAATAAAACCATTTAAAGACTCTCGTAGTCGATGTAAAAAAGGTTCAATCGCTAGAGTGTATAACATACCTGATAATGAACATCCTTGTCTTATTCCCCTCTGTACTTTAAAAGGTGCACTTAACCCTCCGTTGATCTTGAGTACACTTTCAACATCCTGGTACATCACCTTCATCATCGCTATAAGACTGGGGCTGAGACCAAACGCCTCCAGAGTTTTCCAGAGGTACTGATGCTCAACCCTGTCAAAAGCTTTTTCTTGGTCCAGTGAAATCAGACCAAGATCGACTGCCAATGACCTAGAGACGTCCAAAATGTCCCGAATTAATGAGATATTGTCAATGATGTACCTATTGGGCACACAATATGTTTGGTCTTTTTGGATCATGGAGTCCATGATGTCTCTGAGACGGTTAGCCAGAGCTTTTGACATAATTTTATAGTCTGTGCATAGCAGTGACACTGGACACCAGTTCAGTCCTGGAGATCTCCTTTTTTGGGGAGAAGTGTAATCACTGCTCTCCGGCTGCTCAGGGATAGACACATTTCTCTGCAGCTTTCCTGAAGGACCGCCAGCAGATCTTCTCCCAGTTCTTTCCAGAAGAACCTGTAGAATTCCACTGGCAGGCCATCGATTCCAGGTGCTTTTCCTCCTAGCATGGTGTTCAATGCAGCCTGCAGCTCCTCCAGAACCAGCGGACCTTCTAGTGCTGCGTTGTCCTCTGAGGAGACTTTTGGAAGTCCCTGGTAGAAGGTGTCTAACAGCTCCTTGTTGTCCCTGTGTTCACTCCTGTACAGGTCTTGGTAAAAGTTCATGGCATACCGTCGGATCTCATTAGTGTGTGTTATGTCTTGTCCTTTTCCGGTGTGAAGTGTATGTATGAATCTGCTCTGTCCACTCTTTTTTTCCAGTCCAAAGAAGAACTTTGATGGAGCATCCATTTCGTTAGCTCCTTTGAATCTGGACCGGATGAGAGCACCTTGCGCTTTTGTACCCAATAAATCCGCCATTAACGCTTTTTTCACTTTGAGGTTCTCAACATGCCTTCTATCTCCTGTGGACTCAACCAAAGCCTGGAGTTCCACTATTCTTATCTCCAGGTCACTTAATGACTTGGTAATGTCTTGTGTGATGTTGACCGTGTACTCACGACAGAGCTGCTGGGTTAAAACCTTACCATGGTCCCACCATTGTCTACAGGAGGAGAATAAACCCTTCTCATTTTTAAAACAGGTGCAAAAAAATCTAAAAGCCTCAGTAAAATTTGCATCGTCTAGTAAAGACACATTAAAATGCCAGTACGCACTTTTGGGCATAAGATTTGCAATAAAAACTCTGCATGTAACTGTGTTATTAAGCTAGATTTAAAAAACATTAAAATGGTGTTTTAAACAGTAGAATCTGTCTAATCTAGCTAGAGAAATAAGACCATCTCTAAAATGTGCCCATGTGTACTGCCGTTCGGTTACATGCAGTCTTCTCCATACATCTACCAGATCATGAGTTTTTATGAGGTGTGTTAATGTATTCTTCGATGCTGCATGAGGTTCTATGTGGTTCCTGTCTATGGAGTCATTTTGTGTGCAGTTAAAATCTCCTCCAAAAAACACATAATCGTTGGGGTCACAGCTGGTTAAAAGTTCACTTAGTTTGTTTAAAAATAAAACTCTTTCGGGACCTCTGGTTGGAGCATAAACATTAATTAGCGTCAGTTTGAAGCATTCATATTTTGCATTGATTAAAAGTAGTCTGCCAGCGATCACTTCCTGTTTGGTATAAGATTCAGGTAAGAAATGTTTTGCAAACAGAACCCCCACTCCTGCGCTCACTGAGCTCTCGGAGCTTAACACTACTTCCCCTTCCCATTCTAAATTCCATTTACACTCATTGTCTTTGTCACTATGGCTTTCCTGCATGAACATTACATCTATTTGCTTTAATTTAACCAGATCATAAAGTTCTGCTCGTTTTCTTGCATCTCTTCCTCCCCTTATATTTAAGGAAGCAATGTTGAAATGAGTCATGAAAAAAAAGAAAAAAAAGAAAAATAAAGAGAGAGTAATCATCATCATTGCGCAGGCTTTAGTTTATACACTCTCCTCATCTTCCTGTGTCAGATCTTGCCTTGCTTTCGTCAAAAACTGTCTTAGTCTGTGTTTTTTCCGGATCTGTGAAGTTCTTGTTCTTTTTCTTTATTACGGTAGTAATAGATTTCACGAAGTTGTGTTTATTTGGGAAGTATTGCTCTATTTTGACTCCTTTCATATTTTTGGTTTTTTGAAGAAACTGTTTAATTTCTTTTTCTTTGTATGTTCCTGTTTGTTCGTTACCGATCTGTCCGTCCCCATCACTGTCTGTTTCTACACTGGTGTCCTGGTCGCTGCTCAGTTCTGTCTCCGTTTCTTTACCAGTTCTGATCTGCTTTTCTTTTTTTGTTTCGGCTAAACCTTTTTTTCTGGATTGTGAGCCACTGCTTCCTTCTTTTAATTTTCTTTTTGACCTGACCAGAGTAAAGCCACTATCATCTATGGCCACGTCTATGTCTGTACACTCATCAGTGTTAAGGGCTGTCAGCTGGCTGTGTATTAATTTCAGTGTTTTTATTTACGTTACCTTGTGATTTTCCATTTTCTGTCTCCATATGATTTATTTCTGGTTCAGTATTTTTTCTCCCTTCCTGAGTTTTTGTGTTTGTTTCCTGCTGTTTATTTTCTTCTTGATCCTCTGTGTATGTGTTATCCTCTACACTGTCCTGTTTATCTTCACCCTGTTCCCTTTCCTGATTATTCTCTTTTACGGTTCCTGTCCCCTGTTCACTTGTTGCCTGTCCCTTGGGACAGTTCCTAACTAGGTGTCCCTCCTGGCCGCACCCAAAACACTTTAAACCTCCGGAAGTTGCAAAAATAGTTAACTCCTCTCCATCCAGCTTTAATTTGAATGTTACGTTTAGATCTTCTTCTCTGTTGTTGAGAACCATGAAAGTCTGTCTCCTATAGGAGTAAATATGCTTCAGCTCTGGGTCTTTACAGCCTGTAGGTATCATTTTGATAGGTGATATTACTTTACCGAATATGGACAACTGTTTACAGAGATCTTCATCATCAATAAAGGGGGGCACATTAGATAAGATCACTCGTTTAGCGGGGGCGCTAAGGGGGAAAACTTTCACCAACGTGTCTTTGATGACGACGCCATTAGAAACTACAACCTCGGCTTTGTGAACCTCATCCACAAACATGACCACCGCCTTATTCATCCGCGCGGCGGTTATAATGCTCTTCGCCCCGATTAGTTTAGCCACCGCTGCAGCGCATTCCTCTACCGAGCACTAGCATTAGCCGTCACTAACACTTTAAACCCGTGCCTCCGGGTTAAGTTCTTAAACGCCATTACGCCGGCAGCAAGCCTCCCGCGCCGGCGTTTTACACACACTCAAACACACACCCACACAAACACGCACTACTCACCACTCACCAACTTTACACACTATACAACACAAAACAACACAAAAAGATAGCAAAACAGAGAGTTTTCACTCGCACGCTCCGTCCACGCTCACACACTCACTCACGCATGCGCAGAGAGAGAGAGAGAGAGAGAGAGAGAGAATTTACAGAGCTACAGTGTTTGTTAGAATGGCAGAAACCAGTTCAAATCAAGTAACAACCAACACAGATATTTGTTTTTGAAGCACAAACAAATTGTATATTTTTGTTGATTTAATTTTGCAGGTTCTCATACTGCCTTAAAGGGATAGTCCACTCAAAAATGAAAATTCTCTCATAATTTACTCACCCTCATTCCATCCCAGATGTGGATGACTTTCATTGTTGATCTGAATACAAATGAACATTTTTAGAAGTTTTCAGACATGGAGGGACATTTAGGCAGGATAATATTAATCCATATCGATGCAGTCGCTCAATTAAGGTCTTCTGAAGTGAAAAGATGTGTGTTTGTAAGAAACAAATCCATATTAAAGACGTTTTTAACAATAAACAGTTGTGGCTGCGTTGCTATGGATTGCTATTATTCTACCTAAATGTGACCTCTGGACCATCTATTTCATTCTATGTCCCTCCATGTTTAAGAACTTCTAAAAATATTCATTTGTATTTAGATCAACAATGAAAGTCATCCACATCTGGGATGGAATGAGGGTGAGAATTTTCATTTTTGGATGGACTAATCCTTTAACTTGTGTAGCCCTTGAGGGACCCTGGCAGCTCTGGGCATACTCAAGTTTTTATTTTCTTGCTGAAGATCTGCACTAAAAAGACTGAATTGTAGTAATCAACAGTTGTGAGATTACACTACACAGATAACAACCTGCTTTAAAATAACATTAGGATAAAATCAAAATCTAATAGTTACACATTTTGTATTCTCTACTCACAACCAAAAAAAACAACAACAAAAAACATTCTGTACATAATACGTAGCTATTCTGATGCAATGCAGTATGGTATTCTGCACATACTACTTCTCTTTTTACATGATAACATACTTTATCTAGTGACTTATACCTGGAAAGATTTGCAGTGTTTAGGAAAAAAACGTCATATTATATTTACTTATCTTTATTTACTGTATGGAGAAACCTCAGGAGAGACCCAGGTCTATGGAGAGCTGTTCGTCTCAGCTGGCACTGGCCAGCAACATGTATTTATTATTGCACCCTATGTGAATGACGTGTACAATGCTTTTTCCACCTTATATGTAAATAACCAGGAGCAAAGTCACAAGGCAGAAACCCCACAAGCATGGAGTGACCTGAATAAAAAATGTGAATAATTCAAATTATATTACACCCTGTCAGCCACTGAGTTACAACCATTACCATTTCAGGAAAAAAAAAAAAAAAAAACAAACAAAAAAAAAACTTACAGTGACATAGGAAGCCAACCAGTCAATGTCAAATGGCAGTGGAAATGCCATCAGGAGTTAATGCAGTACAAGTTGTTAGTTAGAAGGCATTAGAAGTAATAGGTTAGGGGCAGGGATGGGTAGTAACGTGCAACATTTACTTCGTTACATTTACTGGAGTGTCTTTTTGAAAGAAAAAAAAAAGTTCTTTTAAGAGTAGGATTACCTGGCCATACTTATACTCTTACTCAAGTTAATTTTTAATCAAAGAAATGTACTTTTTTGCCCTCCATTACTGTTAAATGTAAATGAATATATGTAGTTTTAATAATTAGTTTAAATAATTTTTTATGGCCGAAGAGGGGGAAGAAGAGGAGGCACACCCTCCCACACATGCACGCACACGCACACGCACACACACACTCTACATACACTTTCTCTTCTGTTCCATAGTCTGTTCTTTTGTTCTCTGTTGTCTTGTTTAAATGCAGATGCTGACAAGTTTGTGTTGTTAACATGTTAGACAATCAACTGTTGGGAAAATGTTTGTTTTTTTGGTGTGTGTGTGTGTGAGAGTGAGATTTTGTGTTGAAAACGACAGGTTTTGTGTTATTGTACACATCACAGGACTGGGATATGCTGCTTCATCTTGAACCCAGGTGTTCAACAGAACAGACAGACTTTCATGGAGAGGTGTGACTTACATTTACGGCATTTGGCAGACGCCCTTATCCAGAGCGACTTACATTTATCTCATTTATAAATCTGAGCAATTGAGGGTTAAGGGCCTTGCTCAAGGGCCCAACAGTGGGAGCTTGGCGGTGCTGGGGTTTGAACGCATGACCTTCTGATCTGTAGCCCAGCAGCCCATCTTAACCACTAAGCTACCACTTACATTTCTCCACATAGTCTGAGATTCTTAAAAAATTAATATTAAAACATTAAAAAGCATTTATTAATGCTTCTATATACTTTTTTTTCAGACTACTGAAAGCAAGCTACCAGTAACTTCCCATGGGAATACAAAATACTGCACAAGCCAAGAAATTAGCACCAGAAAAGCACTGAAAATTGTCTGTGTTTGACCATGACTGCTTTAGATCTGGCCTTGTCTGTCAAAAAACCTTTGCATATGAATCCATACAATGTCTCTTAGAGTCCTGTGTTACACTGGCAAGCTTTGTATCTGACAGTTTGCTCATGTGCTTGAAAGTAAAAACCTCCTGCTCATGCGACTTTTCTTGCTGTGTCCCACAAGCTTTAAAAAGTGTGTTCCTCCTATTTGTATCTGTTTATACAAATAGATTATTCAAATAATACATTCTAATGTAAAGGTACACCAGCTTGTGTTACTCTGCTGGAACAAGGTTAAAAGAATCATAAGTGAAGGAAAATCCATGTTGATTGGTGTCAGAGCTCTGTCATGAGTTTGTGCCTAAGACATCATACAAGTATGCAATTCCCAGATATACTGTTAAGACACAGAGACAAAGAGGACCCAAACACAGAACACAGACTCAGGGATTAAGGGAAACGGGTTTTATTGAGGACTTGGAGGAGTGGGGGTGTGTGTGGGACGTGCAGCCGATGCTCCAGTGGCAGTGTGAGAGCTGAGCGCTGAACTGGAGAGCCACGGGGAAGGCGAGGTGGGGCTGGGCATAGCAGGAAGTGAGCTGGGAGAACAACGCGGAATACTACCATAAAGAAAACGTGAGTACAGCCGTAAGTTACCGTACTGAGAGCCGGAACAATCTGGCGAAGAGTGACTGAGGAACCGGGGTATTTATACACTGCTGGTGAGGTGAGTTGATGAGGAGCAGGTGAGACCACTGATTCAGCCATGGAGCGCCACGCCCAGGAACACACACACACACACACACACACACACACAGAGAGGGAGAGAAAACACTGGAAATGTGGGAAAGGGGAAGACAGGGAAGATACACGTACCATGATATACAGTATACAGCAAAGCAGACTCCCTGAGTCTGAGGAGTTGGGAAAGGGATTATTGTCCCTCGTGTTGAGCCCCACTCTGGCGTTTCTGGATCATATTCACATATGGCTTATTCTTTGCATGATAGAGCTTTAACCTGCATTTGTGGATGGCACGGCGAACTGTGTTCACAGACACTGAGTTCTGGAGGTGTTTCTGATCCCATGCAGTGATTTCCATTACAAAATCATGCCTGTTTTTAATGCAGTGCCGCCTGAGGGCCTGAAGATCACGGGCATTCAATATTAATTTTCGCCCTTGTCCCTTGCGCACAGAGATTTTTCCAGATTCACGGAATCTTTTGATGATATTATGTACTGTGGATGATGAGATATTCACAAGTCTTCTGAATTTTACGTTGAGGAACATTATTCTGAAATTGTTTCACAATTTGTAGGCACAGTTTTTCACAGATTGGTGAACCTCTGCCCATCTTTACTTCTGAGGGACTCTGCCTCTTAGATACTCTTTTTACACCCAGTCATGTTCCTGACCTGTTGCCAATTAAATTAATTAGTTGCAAAATGTTCCTCCAGCTGTTTCTTTATAGTAACGCTTACTTTTCCAACCTTTTGTTGCCCCTGTCCCAACTTTTTTGAGATGTGTTGCGGCCATCAAACTCAAAATTACCTTATTTTTTTAAAAAAATGGTACAGTTCCCCAGTTTAAACATTTGATATGTTTTTTATGTTCTATTGTGAAAAACATATGGGTTTATGAGATTTGCAAATCATTGCATTCTGCTTTTATTTACATTTTACACAGCATCCCAACTTATTTCGAATTGGGGTTTTAGGTGAGGGTATGTGTATTCATGTGTACATGTCAGAGAAAGACTGAATGATAGAATGTGTACACATCCCATGTCTGATTGCCTGGGGCTCAGTAGTTTCTAGCTCTAGCTGAGGCTGTCAACATTAATGCCAATCACACTCTTTACTGTCCATCAAAACACAACAACAAAATATCAGAGAAGAGACTGGAGTGGGAAGAGATGTAGATGACAGGTAGGGCAGAGCTGCAAATATAAAGATTAAGAGGAGACCAAAAGCATGCAAATGTTGGGAAACCAAACGATAAAGTGGCATGCTAACAAAACACTTTTATAATGACTGTACCAACTCTACTTTATAAAAGGAATTAAATGCATGTAAATATATCATGATAAGGACACATATTAACACAGACAGAAAGGTGATTACATGTATACACACCTATTGGTTCTGCAGTGACTTTTTTAGCAGACATGTCTGATTACAGTTTACGAAACTCTATTTATAACTAGGAGCTTTGTCATGGTATAAAGCTTACTACAGCAGTGGTCTGAAATGGGATTTGAGAGGATTAGACAAGACTGAGCTGCCAACTATCTGTGCACAAAATAGAAGGAATAAAAACAAAAGCAACAGCATTTTGTACCAGTTCTACAAAATTTCTTCTGGAATATTCTTGGGGAAACAAACAAACAAACACACACACAGTGGCAGATTAAACAATTTTAGAATACATTTACAGACTGAGAAATACATATTGATGATATAAACTCTCTATATACAGTACTCTGCAAAAGTTTTAGGCACATAACAAAGAAATAACAAAGAAATGCTGAAAAGCTAAGATGCCTTCCAAATAATGAAATTAACTGTTTCTACATTAAAAAAAATACTGTAAGTGTTATTTGATGTGGTTTTAGTGACTTTTCAATTGCAATTACATTTTAGATAATATGGCCTAATCATATAATTATATACATACTGTAAGTGCCATGGCATTAGGTGGAATACAGTGTGTAATTAAACAGTCTGCTTATATCAATCTGGTAATTTAGTATGTGTGTATTGTAATTTTAAATGTTTAAGTTGACATTGTTTCTGATCTTTTACAGTTTTCCCAAGACCTTCACCAAGTCAGAAGGACATGATTGATGATGGCAATGCAGGGATCTCATCAGCCATAACAAAGATGACAAAGATCATCTGTAATATCTGTGTCATCACTTTGCAAGTACAAAAAAGAAAGAAAAAATGTCAAAGCCTGGGTGTTTGCTGTCATTGATAAAAGTAATTTCAGATACAAATGAAATATAGCTTTAGCCTATTCACTGGTCACTTTTAAACATTCTTATTTGTAAACCATTATTATTTTTTAAACATTTTTTAAGGTGTAAAATTGCAGACCATATTATATACGGTATGTTACAATGCAGAACTTATCTGCCACTCTTTATCCTCTTCATCATTGGTTGCTTTTTGATGCCATGACCACTATTTGGTATTGCACTGGTTTGAGTGCAATATCTAGACCCAACAGTGGTGCTGGAGGTTTGCACCCAACCAACAGTCAAAAACTGTTTAGTCTGCAGAAACGAAATAACTAATCTGTGCTAATGATAATGATGACAATTCATTACACTTGGCCAAGACACTACAAATGTTTATGTCCACACAACAATTATTTTGGCTTAGCCAAAGACAGTCTCAGAAAACTCTAGTGTGACTGTTTAGTTTACAATCTACTAAAACTATGATCAATCAGCATGTACAGAAGCAGTTTCCTTTTTTTAGTCAATACAAAGGTGTCTAAATTGACATTTGCTACTCGGTCAAAGCAGAGTTACTGGCAATGTTATAAAAGCAGGATACTAATCCAACCTGACTTCCAAAGCAATCTTAAGGTGCGAGAGAGATTTCAGAATTGAGATGTATACATCCTGATAGCAGCACGATCATGATCATTCATTCTTTCAACTTCAGTAACTAGTAAGGATAGCGGTGAATCTAGAGTCCACTAACTCACTGGGCGTGAAACAGGATTAAAACATGGATGGGAAGCCAACACTCACTCACACGCTCTCACACATACAAAACACAATTTAGAGGTGCCAATTCCCCTAACAGCACATGTTTGATAGTCAAGAGGAAACCAGAGAACCCAGAATGAGCACAGGCAGAATGTGTGAACCTCTATACAGATAGCAAGCTCAGAATTGAACCATGGAGGCAGTGTGAGGCAGCAGTGATACATGTCACCAACATGCCACCTTCTTTAAAAGGTAAGTGGATAATTTCCAGTGACATTTTGGTAGCTTTAAATCACATTAATTGCAGAAAGATTGTTGACAGTGAGAAATATTGTATTAATATCATGTTGCTGTAGATGGTACTTCATCAATGCCACTTATACAGTGCTATGAAAAATTATTTGCCCCATCCTGATTTCTTCTGTTTTTGTGTATATCCCATACTAAATAGTTTTAGATCTTCAAACGAAATACAACATAAAACAAAGATAACCTGAGTAAACACACAATACAGTTATTATTATTATTATTATTATTATTATTATTATTATTATTATTATTATTTTATTTATTATTTTTTTAAGCAAAAAAAAAAAAAAAGGTTCTTCAACACCTATCACCCATGTGAAAAACTAATTTCCCCCTTAAGCTTAAAATCTGGTCATGCCACCTTTAGCAGCAATAACTGCAACCAAAAGGCTTCAGATAACTGTTGATCAGTCTTTCACAGCACTGTAGTGGAATTATGGCCACACTTCTTTGCAGAACTGCTTTATCCAGTTGAGCTTGAGTTTCAACTTACAGACTGAAGACCGGACATTCTCCTTTAGGATTTTATGGTAGAGAGCAGAATTCATGCTTCACTCAGTTATTGCAAGTTGCTCAGGCCCTGAAACAGTAAAGTATCCCCACACCATCACACTTCCACCACCATGCTTGACCATAGGTAATGGGACCCCTGTCTTCCAAACAGTTCCACTTTCAACTCATCAATCCACAGAACATTCTTCCAAAAGGTTTGAGGACTATCAAGTTGTGTTTTGGCAAAATTCAGATGAGCCTGTATGTTCTTCTGGTTTAGCAGTGGTTTTCATATTGCCACTCTCCCATGGATACCATTTTTGCCCCAGTGTCTTTCTGATAGTGGAGTCATGAACAGTGACCTTTATTGACTCAAGGCCTGTAGGTCCTTTGATGTTGTCCTTGGGTCTTTTGTGACTTCCTGGATGAGTAGTTGTTGTGCTCTGAGATGAATTGTGGAAGGTTGGCCACTTCTGGGAAGATTCACTACTGTGCTGAGTTTTTTTTCCCCATTTGGAGATAATGGCTCTCAGTGTGGTTCTTTGGAGTCCCAGAGCCTTTGAAATAGCTTTGTAACCCTTCCCAGATTGATATATTTCAATCATCTTCTTCCTCATCATTTCTGGAATTTCTTTCAACTTTGGTATAGTGTATTATTGGGTAAGACCTTTTAACCAACTTCATGCTGTTGAAAAAGTTCTATTTAAGTGTTGATTTGATTGAACAAGGTTGGCAGTAATCAGGCCTGGTTGTGTCTAGTCCAGCAGTTTCACAAATTTGGGGAATTAGTAACTATGGGGGCAAATACATTTTCACACAGGCCCAGGTGGTACTGGATAACTTTTATGCTTCAATATGTAACATTATCATTTAAAAACTGTATTTTGTGTTTATTCCGGTTGCCTTTGTTTTATCTTAGATTTTGTTTTAATTTCTGAAACAATTTAGTATGTGATATACACAAAAACAGAATAAATCAGGATGGGGCAAATACATTTTAACATCACTGTATCCTTGTCTATTTTTGTTCCTTGTAGATGCAACAGTTAGTCTGTTCCAGCACAGCCACAGGAGTATATTTAGAATAGAATATAGTTAAAAAAAATAATTGCAATTGATGTATAACACCCTGCAAGTTATTTACACTGGTTGTATGTTTAATATTGTGTGGTTGTCATAATAGTTAATTACGTTTTGTCACAAAGATATCTCAATTAAACTACTGTCTGCCATGTGAAGTCAAGTATAGATCATCATAATTAGTGATAACTGGAGGGCATACGGCATATTACCAACATTGTAATGGGTGCGTTCATAGGCATTAGGTTCCTACATGAAATTGTGACAGACAAATATTGAACTCTTCACCAGTGACAGTAGCAATTTCTGAGAATGACCTGGTGTGAGGTGTTACACTCAACATGTTCTTTATTAAAAACCCATACCCAGAATCTTACTTAACATAACTTAACAGCATGTTTATTATGTATACATACAGTTGGCTATTGGCATGCTAACATTTTCAGCGAACCTTTCTCCCATGCATCACTGACTACAGGCCCACTGCTGACCAGATATTTTTCTGCTGGCAGACTGCTGACATGGCAGTGGCATGGCAGTGAATGTTTCTATGGTATGGTTGTTTCAAGCACAACAGTGTTGCTGGAGTTGTTAGATGTGGCAGTATCACTTTTAGTTTGAGAACACTCTATCACCCAGAAATCCTTCAAAAATTAGCCCTATGGTTAGAAATGAAATTTGGAGAACATCAAGCAGGACAGTGGTGAAAATTGTTCATGGCAAGAGACATGCTAAAAATTTAAAGTTTATAATACATCCATTCATCCTTTTTTCTGTACCGTTTATCCTGGAGCCTATCCAGGTGGGGGGGCACCCTGGATGAGGTGCCGGCTGATCGCAGAGCACTATCACACACACATTCACACACACATTCAAACACTACAGACAATTTGGAATGCCAATCAGACTACAATGCATGTTTTTGGACTGGGGGAGGAAACCTGAGTACCTGGAACCTGGAGGAAACTCCCGAAGCATGGGGAGAAAATGCAGAGTCCCCGCACACAGGAATCGAACATCCAACCCTGGAGATGGAGGCATGCTAACCATTAAGTCACTGTGCCCCCCGTTTATAATACATATTTAATATAATTAAAACTTCCAAGGAAGTAGTAATGTGGGTGCTGAGTGTGTGTATGTTGGGTCCATGTATGTGTAAAATCAAGTTTTATCATCTAAAAGGTTAAGAACATATTCTAAATTTCAAAACACACTTGTTGGATCTATACTTAATGTTCTTTGAATTAAATAATTAAAATCAGTAAACAAACATTTTTAACATGCATGCCTGTCTTTGTGTTTAAGATTGAAAAGTCAATGTCCTTTTTATATGGAGATTATAGGGATATAGCAGGTATACTGTGTAATATTTATTTAAAGTATGTCTAGATGTATATACAGTGGGGGAAATAAGTATTTGATCCCCTGCTGATTTTGTACATTTGCCCACTGACAAAGAAATGATCAGTCTATAATTTTAATGGTAGGTGTATTTTAACAGTGAGAGACAGAATAACCACAAAAAAATCCAGAAAAGCTCATTTCAAAAAAGTTATAAATTGATTTGCATTTTAATGAGTGAAATAAGCATTTGACCCCTTCGACTTAGTACTTGGTGGCAGAACCCTTGCTGGCAATCATAGAGGTCAGACGTTTCTTGTAGTTGGCCACCAGGTTTGCACACATCTCAGGAGGGATTTTGTCCCACTCCTCTTTGCAGATCCTCTCCAAGTCATTAAGGTCTCGAGGCTGACATTTGGCAACTCGAACCTTCAGCTCCCTCCACAGATTTTCTATGGGATTAAGGTCTGGAGACTGGTTAGGCCATTTCAGGACCTTAATGTGCTTCTTCTTGAGCCACTCCTTTGTTGCCTTGGCTGTGTGTTTTGGGTCATTGTCATGCTGGAATACCCATCCTGGGGAGGTTACATGGCCCCGTCCATCGTCCCTTTGATTCGGTGCAGTAGTCCTGTCCCCTTAACAGAAAAACACTCCCACAACTTTCACCCAGTTCTCCTCTGAATCATTCAGGCAAACTTCAGACGGGCCTGTACATGTGCTTTCTTGAGCAGGGGGACCTTGCGGGTGCTGCAGGATTTCAGTCCTTCACGGCGTAGTGTGTTACCAATTGTTTTCTTGGTGACTATGTTCCCAGCTGCCTTGAGATCATTAACAAGATCCTCCCATGTAGTTCTGGGCTGATTCCTCACCGTTCTCATGATCATTGAAACTCCACGAGGTGAGATCTTGCATGGATCCCCAGACCGAGGGAGACTGACAGTTATTTTGTGTTTCTTCCATTTGCAAATAATCGCACCAACTGTTGTCACCTTCTCACCAAGCTGCTTGGCAATGGTCTTGTAGCCCATTCCAGCCTTGTGTAGGTCTACAATCTTGTCCCTGACATCCTTGGACAGCTCTTTGGTCTTGGCCATGGTGGAGAGTTTGGAATCTGATTGACTGATTGCTTCTGTGGACAGGTGTCTTTTATACAGGTAACAAGCTGAGATTAGGAGCACTCCCTTTAAGAGAGTGCCCCTAATCTCAGCTCATTCCCTGTGTAAAAGACACCTGGGAGCCAGAAATCTTGCTGATTGATAGGGGATCAAATACTTATTTCACTCATTAAAATGTAAATCAATTTATTTATTTTTGAAATGCGTTTTTCTGGATTTTTTTTGTTGTTATTCTGTCTCTCACTGTTAAAATACACCTACCATTAAAATTATAGACTGATAATCTAGCCACAGGAGGTCACAAGCCAGTGTACTTTTTGTGCCAGTCCCAAGCCCGGATAGAGAGGGTTGTGTCAGGAAGGGCATCCAACGTAAAACTTTTGCCAAATTCAATATGCGAATCACTAAAATGACTTCCATACCGGATCGGTCGGGGCCCGGGTTAACAACGACCGCCATCGGTGCCGTTGACCTACATGGCACTGGTGGAAATTGGGCTACTCTTAGTCGAAGAAGGAGAGGAGGAAGGTGTGTTAGAGGAAGAAGGCGTGTCTGTAGGCAGAGAGAGAAGAGGAAAGGCAGGAGTTTAGGACTAAAAGTAGGGACTTTGAATGTTGGTACGATGACAGGTAAAGGCAGAGAGCTGGTAGATATGATGCAGAGGAGGAAAGTCGACATTCTGTGTGTCCAGGAGACCAGGTGGAAAGGGAGCAAGGCTAGAAGCATTAGAGCAGGGTTTAAACTGTTTTATCATGGGGTGGACAGAAAGAGAAATGGAGTAGGAGTGATCCTGAAGGAAGAGTTTGTGAAGAATGTTCTGGAGGTAAAGAGAGTGTCAGATAGGTTGATGAGTCTGAAGCTGGAAATTGAAGGTGTGATGTTGAATGTTGTTAGTGCTTATGCTCCACAAGTAGGTTGTGAGCAAGAGGAGAAAGACAGATTCTGGAGCAAGCTTGAGGAAGTGATGCAGAGTGTTCCCAGATGTGAGAGAGTGGTGATAGGGGCAGACTTTAATGGACATGTTGGTGAAGGGAATAGTGGGGATGAGGAAGTGATGGGCAGGTTTGGTCTTCAGGTAAGTAACCCAGAAGGACAGAGGTTGGTAGACTTTGCTAAAAGTATGGAGATGGCTGTGGTGAACACGTACTTTCAGAAGAGGCAGGAACACAGGGTGACATATAAGAGTGGTGGCAGGAGCACAAAGGTGGACTATATCTTATGTAGACACCATAATCTGATGGAGATTAGCGATTGCAAAGTAGTGGTAGGAGAGAGTGTAGCTAGACAGCATAGGATGGTGGTGTGTAAGATGACTCTGGTGGTGAGGAAGATGAAGAGAGCAAAGGCAGAGCAGAAGACAAAGTGGTGGAAGTTGGAAAAGGAAGAGGGCTGTGCGGTTTTCAGGGAGGAGTTGAGACAGGCTTTAGGTGGTCAGGAGGTGCTTCCAGATGACTGGACTACTACAGCCAAAGTGATCAGGGAGACAGGTAGGAACGTGCTAGGTGTGTCATCTGGAAGGAGGAAAGAAGACAAGGAGACTTGGTGGTGGAATGAGGAAGTTCAGGAGAGTATCCAGAAGAAGAGGTTAGCTTGTAAGAAGTGGGACAGTGAGAGGACGGAGGAAAGTAAACAGGAATATAGGGAGATGCAGCGTGAGGTTAAGATAGAGGTGGCAAAGGTCAAACAGAAAGCTTATGAGGACATGTATGCAAGGTTAGATAGTAAGGAAGGTGAGAGGGATTTGTATCAGTTGGCGAGGCAGAGGGATAGAGATGGTAAGGATGTGCAGCAGGTTAGAGTGATTAAAGATAGAGATGGAAATGTGTTGACAGGTGACAGGAGGGTGAGGGAAAGATGGAAGGAGTACTTTGAGGAACTGATGAATGAGGAAAATCACAGAGAGAGAAGAGTAGTAGAGGCAAATATTGTTGAGTAGGAAGTAGAAAGGATTAGCAAGGGTGAAGTTAGGAGAGCTTTGAAGAGGATGCAGAGAGGAAAGGCGGTTGGTCCTGATGACATACCAGTGGAGGTATGGAATTGTCTAGCAGAGATGGCAGTAGAGTTTTTAACTAGGTTGTTCAACGAGGTCTTAGAGAGTGAGAGGATGCCTGAGGAATGGAGGAGAAGTATTTTGGCGCCGATTTTTAAGAACAAGGGAGATGTGCAGAGTTGTGGAAACTACAGAGGTGTTAAGCTGATGAGCCATACAATGACGTTGTGGGAAAGAGTAGTGGAAGCAAGGCTAAGGGGAGAAGTGAGCATTTGTGAGCAGCAGTATGCTTTCATGCCAAGAAAGAGCACTACAGATGCAATATTTGCTTTGAGAATGTTGATGGAGAAGTACAGAGAGGGTCAGAAATAGCTGCATTGTGTCTTTGTAGATTTAGAGAAAGCGTATGACAGGGTGCCAAGAGAGGAGCTGTGGTATTGTATGAGGAGGTCTGGAGTGGCAGAGAAGTATGTTAGAGTGGTGCAGGATATGTATGAGAACAGTAGGACAATGGTAAGGTGTGCGGTAGGTGTGACAGAGAAGTTCACGGTGAAGGTGGGACTGCATCAAGGATCGGCTCTGAGCCCCTTCTTGTTTGCGGTGGTGATGGACAGGCTGACAGATGAGGTCAGACAGGAATCTCCATGGACTATGATGTTTGCGGATGACATTGTGATCTGTAGTGAGAGCAGGGAGCAGGTGGAGGAAACTCTAGAGAGGTGGAGGTTTGCTCTGGAGAGAAGAGGAATGAAGGTTAGTCGCAGCAAGACAGAATACATGTGTGTGAATGAGAGGGATCCAAGTGGAACAGTGAGGTTACAGGGAGAAGAGATAAAGAAGGTGCAGGATTTTAAGTACTTAGGGTCAACAGTCCAGAGCAACGGGGAGTGTGGAAAAGAAGTGAAGAAGCGTGTGCAGGCAGGTTGGAATGGGTGAAGAAAAGTGTCAGATCTGTTGTGTGATAAAAGAGTACCAGCAAGAATGAAAGGAAAGGTGTACAGGACAGTAGTGAGACCAGCGATGTTGTATGGTTTGGAGACAGTTGCACTGAGGAAAAGACAGGAGGAAGAGTTAGAGGTAGCAGAGCTGAAGATGTTGAGGTTCACTTTGGGTGTGACGAGGATGGATAGGATCAGGAATGAGTACATCAGGGGGACAGCACATGTGAGATGTTTTGGAGACAAAGTTAGAGAGGCCAGGTTGAGATGGTTTGGACATGTTCAGAGGAGGGAGAGTGAATATATCGGTAAAAGGATGCTGAGGTTAGAGCTGCCAGGCAGGAGGCCGAGAGGAAGACCAAAGAGGAGGTTTATGGATGTAGTGAAGGAGGACATGAAGGTAGTCGGTCTGAGAGAAGAGGATGCAGGGGATAGGGCTAGATGGAGGCAGATGATTCGCTGTGGCGACCCCTGAAGGGAACAGCTGAAAGGAAAAGAAGAAGAAGATTAAAATTATAGACTGATCATTTCTTTGTCAGTGGGCAAACGTACAAAATCATCAGGGGATCAAATACTTTTTTCCCTCATGGTATAATGTCCTCTGCGTGACTGTGTCAGTATAAGAGAGTTTTAGGTCCCTACGTATTACTTTATAATACAAATTAAATGTAGATAATTTTTTGAGGTGATGATTGACAAAGGACAAGCAGATATCCATAGATGATCTGCTAAACTTTAATTAATTTCTCCTCAGCTTTATAATGGTCAGGGTCACGGTGGACTGGGAGCCTTTCCTGGGAACCCTAAGTGTGAGACGGGAAAATACCCTGGATGGGACTAAAAAACAGCACCATCGAAATAAAATCTATAGATTATCTACTAAACAACACCATCTATAATCTGTTGACTGTTGAGAATTTGTTGATAAACTCAGTCATGACAGTCAGTATAGTTTGCTGAGTCTGTAAATTATTTATTAAATAATAAATTATTTTAAAGTTATTTTAAATTTATGTGGACTATCAAAATAAAGTATTTGCAGAATAATGTTATTGTTTGTATATAATAATGTTATAGTTACAGTATAGTATGTTTGCTGTAAAAGAAAGTAAAATTAAGTAATTAATTGGTGAAGGTGGTATGACTTGCAAAAAGAGAAGCAAATCTAACAGACAAAGACTTCAGAAAAGTTGGCAAGTTTGCCAAGATGCATGCAAAAAATGTTCTTATCAAAATGCAAAACCTAAGAGAATGGATGCAGTTTTAAAGTCAAAGGTGATCACAATTATTATTATTATTATTATTATTATTATTATTATTATTATTATTATTATTATTATAATTATTATACTGTTTACTGTTTTTAAAGGCATCTCAAATTTTGTAAGACTTTTGTACAGAGCAACATTTTTGTAAAATCATTTTTATTGACAATAACAGACATAACAGAATATTTTGATAAAAGAAGTAAGGTTTGAAATGCAAAAAGCAAACTCCAAACTAAAGATTTTCCATATGAGGTACCATTTTACCATGTCACATAATGTTAGAGCTCTCGCCAATCGCTGCTCCGGGAAGGAACAGCATAAATCGCTGCCCCGCTACGGAGCAGCATGTGTGCGCGCGTTCTAGCGCTATTAAAAAGAACTCTCCGCTGGACATTCCTTTCACAAAGACTCTGGTTTTGTTTACGTTGCCATGTGCTCCTGTGTTTTTGTTTACGTCATTTCTCTTCCCCCACTTCCTTATTGGTCCGGTGGGTTTATGTCACGTTATGTTTCCTCCAATGTTTTGTCATTGGTTCAACTGTTAAGTGTCTGATTATTGTTTCCAGGTGTCGTGTGTTTCTTCTCGTTTGCGTTTAATTTCCTTTGTTACTAAAACCCCTATTTTTGTCCACGTGATTGCGGAGTATTGATGTCGAATAACTGAAAGGGACTCGTGATAGCTAAACGTAACTATATGTTCCTAATGATAATGATCGGTAGCGAGGAAGCTAAAGCTTCGTAGTTTTTTCCTAGGTTTTTGTTTACCAGGTGTTCCCTGGTCCTTGCGCTAGTTCTGAAGTTTTTGTTTACTCGGCGCTCCCGGGTTCCTGAATGTATGTCTCGCTACTTCCTGAATTTTGCCCTGTAAGCCTTGGGATTCCTGTTTCATGATGTTTGGGATTTTTGCCCTGTAAGCCTTTGAATTAATGTTTCATGACTTTCTGGAATTTTGCCCTGTAAGCCTTTGGATTCCTGTTTCATGATGTTCTAGATTTTTGCCCTGTAAGCCTTTGGATTACTGTGTCATGATTTCCTGGATTTTTGCCCTGAAAGCCTTTTGGATTATTGTTTCATGATTTTCTGGGTTTTTTCTTGTAAGTGTTTTCTTCAGTAGCTAACCCCTTTTTGGAAAAGTGATGTGCTTTCCTCTGTATTTATTATGTTGATGTCCCGCCACTTTTGAATGTGCCTTTCTGTTAGTACCTAATAAACTGACCACTTTCCCCTACGAGTGCATCCTGTCTAACTCTTAACCCCAGTGTTGTAACACATAACACCTTCTTATATTCAGAATTATTAATCTTCAGATTGTCAGACTGATTACTTTCTTTAAATGACCCTCGCAGGTCAGCCCATAATAGACAGGCCTCCTACACAAAGGAAAGGGACAATCTATTGCCTTCCCACCCTGCAGATCCACATGGATGTCCAATCTCTTAAGTGACAGAACCTCCATGATACAAAAGGGCATCCAGGGAAACATTTCTTTCTCCAACTCCCCATAATCTGAAGGGATATACTGTATACATTTAGATGTGTATATATCTTATCTAAAATATACATTAAGATTTACATTTAGCAAGATGCAGATGATAATTCCGAACAATAATTTGTAAATATATAAGAAATGTAAATGATTATCAGTGTCCTCATATCGTTGTACTGGAGATATATAAGCATTAGAATTAGACACAGAATTAGATGCATTTTCTTTTACCTCTACACAATTACAAAAAAAAATAATGAAAGTATATAATGAGTAAAATGCACAAATTAATATTGAATATCTACAATGCTCTCAAGCAGAAATCCTACTCAGACTGTTGCATGGCAGTTACGCATATGGGGTGGGGTTCGCTGAATGTGTGATTATACTCTTGAACTTAAGTTGATTTTTCTTTTGTAATATTGACTCAAATAAGGAGCAGTATTAAATACAGTGCCACTTTCTCTTATAATTTGTTTTAGCCACAATATGTCACCAAAAATTATTTGTTTGGATTGTAAATACACTACAAAAATAAAAGGCAATTTGAGGACAATATTAAATACATACATATGACATCGTCCATTAACTGATTAATTAGTTGTAAAGATGTTTTGCACAGAAGAGATTAGTGGATACAGCATCTTAATTGGAGATGATTTTGCTTATGCTATGAACCATTTATTTACTTATTTATTTATTTATTTATTTATTTGTTTGTTTGTTTGTTTGTTTGTTTATTTATTATTTTAAAATAAAACTTATGAACAATAAACTGTACCCATAGATGAGTGCTTGGTCATATTAGCCTTTAAACTGTGGGCACATTTTCCTTACAGGAAATAACACTTAATACAAAACATTGGCATTATTTTATTAATTCACCAAATCAAAGTAGCAAATTAAAAGCATCATAAAACAGCTGGCCTCTCTCTCTATCTCTCTGTCTCTCTGTCTCTCTCTCTCTCTCTCTCACACACAAACACACACACAAACACACACACACACACACACACACACACACACACACACACACACACACGAAGCACAACCTGATTCTTAAGGAACATTTCCTGCATTAATATGAATTGAAAAAATATAACATTTATTTAATTACTGTAAACATCTGATTATAGTTTTTTTTTATTACTATTAAATAACTCTGTTAGGTAATGATTGTACATCATTACTTTAAAATGCATTTTGAAAATCAGAAAAATTCTGAACATGCTGTTGAATAAATCCATTTAATTAGTGAGGGGTTAGATGCTGCAGGCCATCACAGAATGTTTTCAAATGCTTGAGGTACCTCATAAATATACATTTTAAGAATGTAAGGTCAATATGCCACTTCTAACATTGAGGTTTCTGTATGATCATTAATATTTTAGACACAATTGGCATGTCTGTTGTGTCTTGAGACCAAGTGTTTACTTACTATTAATATATGCAAATTGATGTTTTGTTTATTGAACTCCATGATCTGGAATATCTGAAAAACAAAATAATCAAAGAGAAAATGACAAAAGGGGAAAAGTCTATTAGACTAATTTTTGACCACCACTAATTATTGAATCACTAAATTATGACTAAAAATTGAGATAAATGAAAGAAGTGAAACTGGAGAAGCTAAAAATTGCCCCGACAGCAGGAATGTTCATGGATCATATTTTTCTGTAAAGAATGCTAGGTGAGGGCAATTAAAATGCCTCAGCACCTTCAGATTAGACACAGCTCAGAGTGTGAGCTACTAGAGGCACTTCCATCCAGCTGTCACAAGAAGCAGAAAGTCTGTCAAGAAGAAGAAATTAACATTTGAGGATGTAAGAAATGCAGTATGCTGAAGAGGTAATTGTGGTAATTGACCAATAGTCAAGCAGAATGGACTACTCACAACTGGTGGAGGAGGAGGATCTTCCTCAAACTCTGGGTGTGTTTTAGTATAAATAATTAAACACCAATATTGGTATTTGTTTCACTTTAGCATTGAAAATAATAATAACCCATGTCAGGGACTGCTTGGGGAGAACAAGAATGATGCACTTTTTGACAGATTCTCCAGCTGGTTTCAGTTCATTCTCCTGCCATTTGTCCCTTCAGCAGTTTCTCTGAAATATCTGACAGTTCTGCATTGAAAAGATAGGTGTCACAGTCCCTGATGTGATTCTCAGACTAACTGTCAAATTGAAAGGATTAGCCAGGAGCTGGAATACTTTTAATAGAAATACTGCAATAATTAACAAGTGTAATGGTCATAGTTTTTACAATGGACCTTGGCTATGTACAGAATTCCTTCTAGCATTCATCCATTCAGGAACAGCATCCGAAAATCCCAGTTCACCACAACTCTCTATGCCCGCAAGCCCTCTAGATCTGCTCCTTTACCTAAGAAAAAACTATTCACATAAGGGTTGACTAAACAAATATGTTTTCAGTCTGGAAACACTGAGACTGTGTCTGAGTCCCGAACACTAATTGGAAGGCTGTTCCATAACTGTGGGGCTTTGTAAGAGAAAGATCTTCCCCCTGCTGTAGCCTTCACTATTCGAGGTACCAACAAATAGCCTGCACCTTTTGATCAAAGTAGGCATGGCAGATCATAAAAGACCAAAAATTCACTCAGGTACTGTGGTGAGAGACCATTTAGTGCTTTATAGGTCAGTAGTAGTATTTTATAATCAATACAAAATTTTATTGGAAGCCAATGCAGTATGGATAAGATAGGATTGATGTGGTCATATCTTCTGGTTCTAGTAAGGACTCTTGCAGCTGAATTCTGGACTAACTGGAGCTTGTTTATGCACATACTGCAACAGCACAACAGTAAGGCATTACAATAATCCAACCTAGAGGTAACAAAAGCATGAACTAATTTTTCTGCATCATATAGTGACATTATATTTCTTATCTTAGCAATATTTCTGAGATGAAAGAAGGCTATCCTAGTAATATTATCTACATGAGCGTCAAATGAAAGACTGGAGTCAATAATCACACCAAGGTCTTTTACTGCTGCACATGATGAAATAGAAAGGCCATCCAGAGTTACTATGTAATCAGAAAGCTTACTTCTAGCTGTATGTGGTCCTAGTGCAAGTACTTGTGTTTTGTCAGAGTTAAGTAAAAGGAAGTTAATAAGCATCCCCTGTCTAATGTCCTTTACACATTCCTCAACTTTATTAAGCTGGTGTCTGTCATCTGGGTTTGCTGTAACATACAACTGTATGTCATCAGCATAACAGCAGAAACTAATGCCATGTTTACGAATAATTTGACCTAGAGGTAGCATATATAAAGAAAAGAGAAGTGGGCCTAACACAGACACTAGCAGAACACCAAACTTTACCTTAGTATGCACAGAGAAGTCACCATTTACATCAGTGAACTGATAATTATAAGTCAAATAAGACCTGAGCCAGGAGAGGGCCATTAATGCCAAGAACATTTTGTAGTCTATCAAGGATAACAGTATGATAACTGGTATCAAAAGCTGCACTAAGGTCAAGCAAAATAAGCAAGGAGACACAAACCTTATCATAGGCCAGTAGTTTACCATTTACTACTTTAACCAGCACTGTCTCTGTGCTATGATGAGGCCTAAATCCTGACTGATACATTTCATGAATGTTATTCCTATGTAGGTATGAGCATAGCTGCTGTGCTACAACTCTTTCTAAGAACTTGGAGATAAATGGGAGATTTGATATTGGCCTATAGTTGGACAACTGACAGGGGTCGAGGTCAGGTTTTTTAATCAGGGGTTTGATAACTGCTAGTTAATATTTAGGTACATAGCCACTGCTAAGGGAATAATTGAATATTTTTAGTAGGGGTTTGATTACTTCTGGAATAATCTGTTTGAAGAAAGATCTAGTACACAAGTTGATGTTTTTTTATGAAGAAATTAGTGAAATTAGTTTGGTCTCTCGAAGGGGAGTAAAACATTCAAATTGTTGATCTGATATTGTTATATTATCATCTACAGGGTTAGTTATAAGACTACCTGGTTTTAAATTAATAGTCTGCATTTTCTGTCTAATATTTTCCATTTTGTCAATGAAAAAATTCATGAAATATGAATATACAATGATTGTGTGTTTCTATTGTGGTCTTATTCGTAGTTAATGTTTCTTCAGTATTAAATAAGGATCTAGGATTATTTTTGTTATCTTCAGTTAGGGTGGAGAGATAGATTGATCTAGCAGCACTAAGATTTTCTATATGTCAGGAGACTCTCCTTCCATGCTGTTTGAAATACTACAAATTTGGATGCCATTTCTGTTCTAAATTTCGAGTGGTTTGTTTTAAGGTGCGTGTGTGATCGTTATACCAGGGTGCTAGGTTTTTCTCTCTAATTATTTTTCTTTTAAGTGGAGGTACCTTATCTAGAGTGTAGCAGAACTCGGTCACCTGATCAAGTTCTTTGGGATCAGATGGTGATCCAATCATAGTTGATAACTCTGGGAGGTTACTGATAAAACTCTGTGCAGTAGTAGTACGTTTGACATGGTAGTGTGGCAAGGTGCATATATCATGATTAATACACAATTAAACAAAATCACATAATGATCCGAGATAGCTTCGGACTGCAGAAATGCAACTATATTTTCTATATGTAATCTGTATGTTAGTATAAAGTCAAGACCACCATTATGAGTGGGTCCTATTACAACCCCAACTCCAGAAAAGTTTGGATTTTTTCTAAAATTCAGTAAAAAACAAAAATCTGTGATTTGTCAAGTCTCTTGAAACTTTAATTAACTGACAAAAGTACAAAGAAAAGATATTCAATGTTTTCACTGACCAACTTAATTATATTTTCTAAATATAAACAAATTTTGAATTTGTACTTTTGTCTGTAACTTAAAGTTTTTGTTTTTACCGTATTTTAGTAAAAAAAAATCTGAAATTGGGGTTGTACATTCTTACTGTACTACACCTACTGAATCTAGAATGGACACACCCGCTGTTCTCAGAGGGTCTTCCGGGTTACCAAAATGAATATTAAAGTCCTCAACAATTAATACTTTGTCTAAAGAAAAAAACAGGCTTGAGATGAAATCTTCAAATTCACCAAGGAAGTCAGAATATGACCCTGGGTGTCTGTAAATAATAATTAGTGGAATCGACTCGATAGACTTATTTCTATGTGGCTACATATGTTATACTAGTATAAAAAACTTCAAAAGAGTTGAATTGATGACTAGGTTTTTGTGTGACGCCTAGATTATCATAACATGAGTGCAACACCTCTTCTGCCAGTTAGATAGGGCTGATGTATATAACTGTATCCAGGAGGATACATTTAATGCTAGCTTCATTTAATGCCATGTACTCATTCGGTTTAATCCACGTTTCTGTTAAACACATTATATTTATATATAATATATATATATATATATTTATATATTTTATATATATATATATATTAAACTCCTGTAAACAAACTGTGCTGTCACAGTAAGGCTCCCAAATACCACCTGTGAAACAGAGTGTACGTGTTTACAAGGCTACTGAATCTACACAGTTCTCAAAAGTTCTCATAATATCAGGCCATCTGTAAACAAACAGACTAAATGTCTTTGCTAGAGGTTACGCATAAAAACAGACCCATACAGTTGGCTACTGTAAAATCTTGATCACTTATTGCATTGTCCTTATTGTGTCTGGTGTTCATTTCTATGATGTATCATTTCTGTTCTCTGACCATGAATTTGCTTACTGTGCAATGTTTGAACTACTGTATACTTATTTGTGTAGTCTTTTTTTCAGTCTTCAAGATAGTTACACCTATTTCTTAATGAATTACTAATACTGGTAAATCCGAATCTCAGCTTCACAGAATCAGTTTATTAGGGCATTGTGTTTATTAACATGATGCTGGAAAATTACTGTTGCAATCCTTTTTTAAAACAGTGTAGCTCTGCAATTTTTTTTGTCTTTGTTCACAACCACAACCCAAGTTTGGTTTATTAAATTCATTACTTCATCCTCTGTAACCACTTCATCCTGTAGTGGATCCAGAACCTATCCTGGGAATACACCCTGGATGGGATGCCATGCACGCACACACACACGCACACACACGCACACACACACACACACACACACACACACACACACACACACACACACACAAACGCACACACACAAAATTTATGTAAGCAATCCTCCTATCAGCATGTATTTAGGAGGTGGGAAAACAGAACCCAGAGAAAACCCACCTTAAAACAGGGAGAACATGTGAAGCTCCACACAGACAGTATTCCAAGTGCAGGTTCGACTCACGGACCCTAAACATACCTACATACATACATACATACAACACCAATTCCAAAAAAGTTGGGACGCTGTGTAAAATGTAAATAAAAACAGAATGCAATGATTTGCAAATCTCATAAACCCATATGTTATTCACAATAGAACACAGAAAACATATCAAATGTTTAAACTGAGTAAATGTACCCACTTTCAGCTGTTTGCAATGAACAAATCAAACAAAAGCAATTGAAATAGCTCAACACAACGAATGCTTCAAGTGGTTTCCCAGAATTCAACTGAAAATGCAAATGAAAATGACTTCTCCAGCCTCAAAATTATTCAACCCACTGAATAGAATCCCTCACAACATCACAAATATACAAAACAGGAGTTGTCTCAAACACACTTGATGCAACTAATCAAGGGCTTCATTAGTTGCATCAGGTGTGCTTGAGCTGGAACACATGAAATACCTGAACTGGCTAGGGGTTTGTTGAGTGTCACGTTTGACTGCATGTTAGAAATATGGCTAAGTCAAAAGAATCGTCCAAAAAGTTAAGAGAAGAGATCATCACCCTTCACAAACAAGGAACAGGATACAAAAAGATAGTGAAGGCACTGAATGTTCCTAGAGACACCACTGAAAGAATAGTTTGCAAGTTCAAAGTTAAGGGAACAGTGGTTACAGTACCTGGACGGGGCAGAAAAAGGAAGCTATCAATGCCTGCAACCAGATTTCTGAGAAGGCAGGTTGTGAAAAACCCTCGAGTGACTACAAAAGACCTGCAGCAAGACTTGGTGGCAACAGGAACTGAGGTTTCAGTGAGCACAGTAAGCCGCATACTAAACGCAGAAGGTTTCCATGTCAGAACTCCAAGACGTACACCACTACTGACTCAAAAGCACAAGAAAAGTCAGCTCTAGTATGCTCAAAATCATACAAATAAGCCACAGAATTTTGGGATTCTGTTCTGTGGAGTGATGAAACAAAGCTGGAACTTTTTGGCACGGTGGATCAGCGGTATGTCTGGAGGAAGAAGAATGAAGCATACGCTGAAAAGAACACACTGTCCACAGTCAAGCATGGTGGTCGCTCTGTGATCCTCTGGTACTGGAAACCTGCAGTGTGTGGAAGGCAAGATGGATTCACTGAAGTATCAGGAAATGCTAGGAGAAAACGTTATGCCATCTGTGAGGAAGCTGAAGCTTGGGCGTCATTGGACCTTCCAACAGGACAATGATCCCAAGCATACCTCAAATTCCACCAAGACATGGTTGCTGAAGAAGTCCTGGAAGATTCTGCAGTGGCCATAACAGTCACCTGACTTGAACCCCATAGAAAATTTCTGGTGGGATTTGAAGAAGGCAGTTGCAGCACGCAAACCCAAGAATATTACTGAAATGGAGGCCATTGCTCATGAGGAATGGGCTAATATTCCTCAGGAATGCTGCCAGAAGCTGGTGTCTGGCTATGCATCTCGTTTGCAGCAGGTCATAACAGCAAAAGGGTGATCTACTGAGTACTAAAGAGGCTTGCCATGAAGGGGCTGAATAATTTTGAGACTGGAGAAGTCATTGTAAATTGAATTTGGGGAAACCACTTGAAGCATTCGTTGTGTTGAGCTATTTCAATTGCTTTTGTTTGATTTGTTCACTGCAAACAGCTGAAAGTCTGTAAATTTTGACAATAAACCTGATTTGCAATGGGAGTTGAATAATTTTGATTGCAACTCTACTTCAAATATATTTTTCTCATATGAATTCATAGGGGTGCCAATAATTGTTGCACATCTATATTTAACAGATAAGATTTTTTTTTTTGATAAACCTGTGTTGTGTTCGTAATTGTTTGATATCCATGAGAGCAGAGTATTTTTTGTGAATTATTTGAACAAAATATCAAAAGGTTAAACAACAGACATTTTTTCACAGCCTTCTTTGCTCATATTTACCAAGGGTGCCAATATTAATGGAGGGAACTGTATATTAGCCTTTTAAAGTTAAATAATTTATTACAGGCTAAGGTACATTTTAGTTGTTTGTGTTACAAAATGAGTGTCCAATATCGCAACACATTGTTTGTCAATCACTAGAGAAAGTTCTTGTATACAATAGGGTCAGCTACAAAATGTACACTGGTTTCACATAACTGATGAGGTTATATCTAACATCTGTTAGACTAAACACTGATCAATTGCAAACAAACTGTGAAGAGATAATTGAAATTGCCTACAGGTTGATCACCATATATAGCTGATGCTTAAATCAAAAACAGTATTTGAATGATTTCTTTTTCTTCTTTTTTTTTCTTTTCTTATTTGGTTGCTTTTCTCATCATAGGACAAATCAATGTATTACCAAATAGCTGGCGAGTAGTTATTGTCAGATAACATAGAAATAACAGGACTTTCAAGGTCCTCAAGGTCAAGGTCCTACCCCAAACAGCCTTGTACACTGAAACAAATTAGTTTGGAATAGGGGAAAAAAACAAACAAAACAGCATGTTTTCAATATTTAAAAAATTCTGAAAGTTAATTAAATAACCACAGAATGATTTAATATGTCCATCACCTAATGGACATGAATAGACTATGAATCAGAAGATCAGTAGAATTGCATTGTACAGTGTAAACATGCGCCAGAAGCATAAATCTAACCATAAGACAGAGACTGGCACAAGTGCTAAACTGTGTTGGTGAAAACATCCACCCTTCACCTGATCTACATGCATATTACTTAGGTACACAATTGAATGTGTGATCCCCCTGTGCTTTACTGATCATAAATGGACATTCAGACAGAGGAAGACAAGCAGAAAATCTCTCTTGAGATGCAATCTCTTTTCCAGTACTCCCTACAATGCAACTATTCAGTCTATTGGAAAGGATTTACTCCATCATTGGGTTAGATTAGCTCCCCATTATGTACTGAGCCAATATCTATTTTCAACTGTCTAATAATACAATATATTCATAGATTTATTTATTTATTTATTTATTTTAAAAGACCACACACCATGGTTTGTTAAAATGACTGTGTTGTTTATGTAATAATAAAAAAAAAAATTATTCAGTGTGGCAATACTGTTATAAACAAACTTCCAGTACATATCCAAACATTTGTAGAAAATGTAACTTGTAGCAAAATATGTTTTGGCAAAGTAGGTGACAGCCAAAATATCAAAATATAACAAAATATTTTTATAATTTTCTTATTGTCAATAATATGCTTTAAGAAGTTTACATTATCATGCCAGTTAAGTTAAATTAGCAGCTGCTAAGTTGCTAAAGACCTGATGTATATACAATATGAGCAACCTTGAATTTAAGGGTTAAATGTAATGCAAACTAAAGAAACAATGCACTGGATATGTACACAATGTTAATAGCATTTATACACAAGAAGGTAATCACAATTATCCACTTTAAATGTAATCATATCTGTTTAGTATTGCACTCACAGCTCGGGAAACAGATTATTAGCATAAGCCGAATGAGAATTTAGAAGACTTAAGATTCTTGGCTAGCCTACAACAAAATATAAATTACTCTCATTAGCTCTGGCTTATCAGTCAAGAAATTCAGGATCAATTCTCTGTGACAGAAAATATATGACTTCAAATATTGAAAGATTATATATTATATGTGTGATGAAGAGGTTTGGAACCGGTTGTATATAAAACAGAAGAAAATATATTAGAAAGAATCTTGAAGTAAAGGTGGTTTGTCATAGGCATAATTCCTTCTAGCAAAACACACACACACACAGAGAGAGAGAGAGAGAGAGAGAGAGAGAGAGAGAGAGAGAGAGAGAGAGAGAGAGAGAGAGAGAGAGAGAGAGAGAATTTTATTATGGAAGTGGAGGTAGAGCACTCCTCAAAAGTAATCCAGCATGCTTTGCATTGCCAAAAACACAGTCTGTTTTTGTTTCAAAGTAAAAAAAAAATGAAATAAAATAAATAAATAAATACATTAATTAATTAATAATAATAATAATAATAATAATAATAATAATAATAATAATAATAAATCATAACCCTGACCTGCATCATCACCATCATTATCATGTTCTTCATCTATCCATTCATGTAATTAGTTGGAGATGCCAGTATAAAACATCCCTAAATTTTTGTTCCTAGTAGGTGCCCAAGTATGATGCTATTACCCATATTGCCAGCTTTTGTGGTCTCTTAATATTCAGCAGTATGTGTCAAAATAACAACAACAACAACAACAACAACAACAATAATAATAATAATAATAATAATAATAATAATAATAATAATAATAATAATAATAATAAAATAGAGTTAAACACCATGCCAGTAACGGATGTTTTGTATTTCAATTAATAAATATGTACGTAATAAATATTGTTCCTTTAACTTGAGACCAAATAGATTTAGAATATTATTCATGTAAATATTGTGCTATAGACACTCCCTCCATAATTGATTTGTTTTTTACAGCGACTAAATTTCTATTATGTTAGAACATGATGGCTGCTTGATTGGATACGAGAGAGAGAGAGAGAGAGAGAGAGAGAGAGAGAGAGAGAGAGAGAGAGAGAGAGAGAGAACAAAACAAACAAACAAGCACAAAAAACACAGAAGTGACTCTGATTATAATGCAAAATAACATGCACTGTGTTTAAAAGTGAATAGCCTCTCTGAGGGCAACAACAACAGCTGTGGTAGTACTAGCCTCTCAATGAGATATGACAGGTTTTGGCTAATGAAAAGGAGTACTGTGGACTCTTTCCAAATATCCCCAGTTTGAGATAAACAAATTTCTCCTTGAGAGATAAGCTATGATAATTATACAGATTAATCTTCTGTTACCCATCTGCTCCAAAATCAGTTTGTCACATCCATCTAGGATTGTGCTCTTCCAGCAGAGCCTTTTGCCATCAGTGTTCTTCCCCACCTTCAGGGCTTAGTGGGATGCCTTTGTAGATCTCAACGAAAGAAAAGTCTCTCACCCGATTGAAAATAGGATTGACATTTCAACTGCTGGACAGCCTAAAGCGGAAGCTTGTGTGGTCCTGGGAGCCCTGGTGCTAGTCTTCCTGCCCCAGACCAATGCCAAATATCGCACAAGTACAAGGCTGAACTCACATCAGTTCATCAATATGTAATTGACTGGCACTGTTACAGGTCCCATTTGAGTGCAGTATCTGGGCAGTGAGCCATACTTCCAGCAGTGACTGGGAACACAGAGCCAACTGGAGAGCTTTGTGTAAAAAGAAACTTTTGCCATTCATTTGCATTATGGCAGGAGCACCATTTGCTATACAGTTCAGTTTAAGATGCTGGACTATTGCTGCACTTTGCATTAGGCTTTGAAAATGCACATGTGAGAAAATGAAATGTACAGTTTGTTCTTTCATGTGAAGGAACTGCAAGACAAACTGTATGCGGTAATTATATAATAAAGCATATTCTTTAAGGCCCCACTTTACATTTGCCTTGCCATTTTATTATTATTGTTATTTGTTTTTTAATAAGGCATCCAAATACACACTGGCTTAACAACTGATGTGTAACAATGAACAGATGAGACAATATTGTAAAATGCATTTTAAAACATTTGACAAAAAACTGGTTATCCAGTTTGATTTTGGAACATAAATGCCAACTTTGTAAATGTGAGCAATGTAATAATAAATACTGTATGTAAGATTAAACATGTTAGACTATGCCTGTGAGATCGGGCTTAAAATTGATTAATGTACTCTGTAAATACAATTAAATATTTACATTTACATTGCATTTACATACAGATATAAATAAACATGTTGGGTAAAAAACACTAAAATGAGACAAAAAGAATGGTTTTAGCTTTAGATATTCTGGCCTGCTTAAATGTGTTTCCTGAAAGGATGAAGGTGTTGTTTGAATGTTCAAACAACTATTTTGACATTTTTCTAATATATGAATTTTTTGAAAACTGAAATATGTTTCTCTGTTTGCACATCTCAACCAGATGTAAAGTTAAAGCATTTTAAATTAAAATCTAATTGCATTTAAAGATTACGAGCATACCAATTCTGATTCCACTGAAAGACACCAAAACACTGATCTACATTGTCTAAAAATAATCTCTGTAAAAGCATCTGCGATTTGAATTATTTTGTATTTAATTTAATATGTAATAAATATGATAGGTGATTCAGCCTTTATTTAGCCTACAAACTGACAGGCTATTCAGATGTCCCACCCATCTGGCAATCATTTAATCTTTTTAAAATTTTGTCCACCATCACTGCCACCACCTATTTTGACATCTATTTTGGTATCTTGATTAGAAACCACCTGCCTGAATACTCTGGCTAATTTTGATAATATGCTGCTTAGCTGTTAGCAGATAGTTTGGTTAATTTAAGTGATTTTTAGATTGTAAAAAAATAAATGCCGTGGTATAAGAGGTTTCACATATTTTCAGGATGTGCAGTGATAGTAAAATAATCCTACTGATTTCACATCAAGAAATATCACATCACCCGGGTGTTGATTATGTTCCTATGACAACATGGCCCATCAATGTGTTGTTCCCTACTCGGTCTATACAATGTGTACAATATTTCATAATTGATCCATCTAATTCTATATGGATTCTTTTATTTGAAACACATCACAACAGATTTTCAAAAAAACACATTTGTGAACATTATTCAGTAGTTAATATACAGTCTTGTTAGAGAGGTAGTTTCCCCATCATAAGCTGTAAAGGCCATGGGTCTTGGACCAAAACGCAACTCTGAGTTGAAGGTGAAACTATAATTAGCTTCATAACCTATATAAATCTTGGTTCAGTGTATACCACCCTGCATCTGGAGTGCTGCTGATTGATGCACCAAGACCTTATGAGGTGTAGATTCATTACTGAACTAGAGGATGCTAATGATCTTGTATGTATGCTGACCAGTACAATCACTCCCTTGAGCAAAACATCATAAAAAACAAACAAACAAATAAATAAATTAACCAATACAAAAGTATCTGAAATGTTAAAGATATAGCCTGAAAAACAGTTCTGGAGCTCTCATTTTTTATTCTTATTCTATAGCAAAACCAAAATGTTAATTAAATATCACACTAATTAACAATTCATTACCTTCCTTGCCAAGAGGTACAATAACTTCAAATTAGGAGTAGGTAGATGTGTGAAATGTACACATTTCTCAGACAAGCATCAAAAACCTAAACAGCTAATCATACAAGATTCATTATGTCTACTAGACAGACTGTTCATAAGAATAATAGCATAAGCCGAATGCTAATTCTGTTGCTGCTGCCTAATGGCCAGATAATACAGTTAATCTGATGTATTTAAATCAGATGTCCAGAGAGAAGTGCCAGTGAACATCAGAATAAGTTGGATATTTAACAAGTCAGCCTTTAATGTCAAGAAACATCCTCTATAAGCTATGTAATTGTTTTGCCCAAGTAGAACATAAAGTAAATAGCTGGGCCCTTAAAGTGTCAGATGACATTATGTGACAGATTTTATCCTTCTATGATAAAACTACTGATGACTCACTGTCATAAAATAGTGTCAAGTTCTTATTAGAGTAAATCCATCACAGGGATTGAGGGTTGAAGTATGACACTTGGCTGCCTGATAATGCACACGAGTCTAACTAAGAAATATCCAGGAAAAGGACAATGTCATCTGTGTAACGAATCAATCATTACTAGCATTATTCTTTTCCACCAGAGTAATGTAATGGATCAACTTTAAACATGAAAAACGAAACAGATGCGCACGCTTGGATTCAACACACCTTTTTAAAGGAGACGAGTTTTAAAGCGTTCCCGCATTATCTACCAGAATATGTAGTAAATCGGATGAATCTGCAACATTTAAAATGATTCTCCACCAGTTACAATTCATGTAACGAATTAAAAGATGTTTAACACGTTTAAATGTATTCTCCAATTTATATAAGGAATTAGCTCGAATGGCGTGAAATATATCTATATATCTAATCAACGCGTGTTGTGACCAGTTATAAATACGTCAGCCATGAAAGGGAATTCATGTATGTGCACATATACATATAGATAATTAACTACAACGGGTTATAATTAATTTTGACTATGTATGTGGTCTAGATCAGCTTTTAGGATTAGCTGTAGTCTAGTTTAGAATTATAAACTCTAAAGAGGGAGTTTATCCTTCTGGCCAGGAAGAATTAACAAAAGAATTGTTATTAAAAATTAGAGCGGCTAAGCGAGATCTTATGCAGTGAAGAAGGGACTCTACCATATGAACAAAAACAGAGAAAATCAAGCGTGGGATAATAGATTTTAATAACTAGATGTAACTATGGATACACACGACTAACTCTAAGCAAAACATACATATGTACATCTATATACAAGGAAAGAAAAGGTATAGAGAGAAAGTAATGAAATAAAAGAGAATGGCAGACAAAAAAAACACAACTAATTAGCCTTTTTCAAAACCAGCAACAAACTTAAATCTCCTGTAAACAGGGGTACAATCTTAAACGCAGATATAGATCCATTAACTATACTTGCATGGCTTCAGTGTGAAAGTTCGCGCGAGGTCGTGTAGAGTTCGCTGGTTCGTCGTGCCGTCTGAAAGGGTGTCGGCCATGAGGCGGTTGCATCTTTTGTCCGGGAGAGAAAAATCCTGGCTTCCTCTTCCTGGGGCACGTGGCCCCGGGGGAGAGAAGCCGGAAAGAGTGTAGAAGTGAAGTTGAAGAGTGTGAGTGAAGAGTGACTGAAGAGACTGAAGAAGAGTAGAGTTCAAAGCATGGTGTTGTTTTAAAGACAACACCAACACACACGCCTCTTTGGGCTATGGGCCAATCAGGAAGTTGGATTTGTTGGCGGGATGAACTCTCTTTGTCTGGTTTCAGACCCGAATTTGCATGTCCAGGGAGGAGCCGGTTTAAACTGTATTATGTGTGAAATTAAGAAAAAGCATGAAATAATGTATCCCATTGCAATATGATATGCATAATCAATCAGGGTATCGTAAGACGATTAACCACATACCAAATTCGATGGACTTGTAAAGAATATTACAAGTAAAACATGGTTACAGACATTTAAAATAATATCCTAAGTTAAAACTATCTAAAATCATTATAGTTATGGTTACATAGGCACACAATACATGCAAATAAGAAAACATCAAACTATTTGGACATCGAAAAATTACATATAATTACACGTTACATTCGAGAGAGATTTTTCCATTGTGTGTGTAAGGTAAGCTTGTGTGAGTGTGTGTGTGTGTGTGTGTGTGTGTGTGTGTGTGTGTGTGTGTGTGTGTGTGTACGAAGGGGGGAAGGTTGGTCATTAGCATTCCAAAGGTATCTGGTCAAACTGGGGCCAGAGTGGTCATTAAACAGATAGGGATTTACAGCTCAAAAGAAAAAAAGAAACTTCTGTGCTAAGCCCAGAAATCAGTTTGATACCGTCAGACGTTACATCTGCTATGCTTCAATGGGTGTGCAGTATTCTTAATAAAGGCCATGTTGAAAACACTAGATGATTCCCTCTGGAAAGGTGCTCTGTGTTTCTGACTCACATTACACCCACATAGATGTACTCAAACAATCCACAAGAACCTATTATCAGATGGGCAGATAGCAGTTAATCCAGTAAGACTTGGTTAATATGCCCTTGTACTTCTATACAACTGAACACACACAAAAAACACTCAGAAAAGAGCTAAACTCTAGTGTGATGGAACTGCAAAACCAACATAAGTCAAAAAAACATGCCTGCCAATCACTACAAGTTCACACCTGCTCTGGCAGACTGACTACTTCTCCCCTGCCCACCTGATACCCACTCTCCTCCATCAGCACAGATGAGTTTAGATAATTGAATTGCAAGTGCAAAATTAAATCAGCCTTTTATAATTCATGACTCCAAGATCCTTCATAAAATGCTCCCACCTGTTTACTTTGGTGATGTTCAACCATATGGGAAAATGAGCTTGTGGAGTCAAACAAGTGATATCTCATTTATCAAGATGAAGGCACACAAGCCAACAGGTGCTACACTTATTAAGGAAACAGTTATTGGGTTTAAATTACTCTGGTGTGATCATATTCCTGTATAAATGTACTTATTTTAGTGTAATTAATCTATAATTCAGGAGGTCTGGTCCCACTATTTCAGGTCTAGCAGGCAAGCAAATACATCCCTTTGTAAGAAATGGATGGCTAAATATCAGTTTAACATTCGCAATATTTTATTAAATAACATACTAAATAACATATCTAAAAATTCATTTTCAGTTTATGTCTGTCCTCATTTCTTAGTCCATGCATCAATGACACGTCAAACTAAATGAAATAAACAATAAACACTCACACCTGGCTGAGACTGGACTTTTCCATTAGTCTATACTAATCGTCTATACTTCCATTAGTCCCAGGGGGGGAAAAAAGAAAAAGAAAAAGAAAAGACCTTTCCTTGATGCTGGGGTTGTAACCCTATCTTTTGTATATTTAATATGCATTTTTACCTTTCAAAGGCCAATATACTATACCCTTAATAAAATATTTAAGGTACATTTTAGAGTCTTTGACGGAAAAGATGTATACAAATAAGGCTCAATTGTTGACATCTTAGTTGCTGTCAACAAATGTCTTGAACTGGATTAATTTTTACTTTTGTAGAACCAAGAACCAGCAACGGACATAAACAAAAATACACAATGCTTTTTAGTAAAGCTTTAAAAGGTACACTATATGCACCTCTCTCCATATAAAAGATAGACAAAAGATACACACTAAAGGTACAAAAGGTGGATGTCTGAGGGTACCACTACAACAAAAATGAATGGTACAGTTTAGTACCTTTTTTCCCTCTGATATTGTACTGTGAAAACTTTTTAAAGGCTATTTTAAAGTACTTTGGACAATAGAGCACAAAAGTCAATTACCAGCTTTAAAAAGGTTGATGTCTGACATAGTTTGAGGTGAATTCAGGGCAAATAAACATCCAATGATTAACCACACATGAAGGCAGTCAGGCAACAAAGAATTCACCATTAAGAAATTAGAGGACTTCAGTCTAACCTTCAAGACCCACAGCTGGAAAAAAAAAAGAATCTGTCTGGAGAAGAAAAAAAGAAGCAAGACAGAAACCCTAGGGATTTAATAGGTGAGAATGAGAGATGAGATGCCTCTGAATATTGCTACATAGATTAATACAGGCAATAATGTGTATTGATGTGTTTTAAAATGCCACAGGCAGTCTAACTGAAAATGTATTACAGCAATGCTGAACATCTAATCTAGTACTTATTACATCATGGGGTGAAGGTGCTAGTGTATCTAAGAAGCAATGCCTCCTCCTTTAGCATTTTCTTTCTTTCAAGACATAGTGAACTACATTCTGTGATTTATTTATTTGATAAACATAAAACATGTTCTGTTACTAAAAAACAGGGCTGATGCTATTTCTATAAATAATTTCCAAGTAAGCTTGCATATTATAGTCATTCCAGCAAAAGGTCACCTCATTCACTGCATGTTGGACAGAATAACTTTAGAGGTCAGTCACAAGGCCCAATCTGTCTCTGTGGAGCCGAACTCACATAAACTACTATTTAAAGTAAGTATTAAAGTAAGAATTGTCATAATGAGTAAACATTTCACAAAGTTATTATGTAGGATCCACACATTTCATCTCCTATAGAATGTTTCAAATCAGTGCTGTGAGGTGTGTTCACGGTTGATCTCCCCAGATATGTAGCAGTGATGGATGTGAGAATGAGTGAAAGACTGGCTTTAGGCTTCTTAAATTGGACAGGGAGAGATTTTCCACCAACACCTGCTCACAGCACACTGTTCTATTAATGAAAGTCTTCTGCTCTAACTAGATTTTCTCTACTCTATCAGCGTAGTGTGGCTGACCCCAGACAAGACTGACTAGGAACTGGACAGTGACACAGCTGCAGTCATTTGAAATAAGATGTTTACTATTTCTTCTCAATGTGGCAAATTCAAAAAGAATACACTACAAGGACCCTTGGCATTGAGGCAAATTAATAAAAAATGGATTAAGATGCATCAATGATGCTTTATTTGAGCATTTCCATGGAATTATTATAAGCAATGGGGGTCCAAACATGGTTGTGGTACAAGCTACAAGTAGGTAGAATAAGGTCAAAAAAGACATATGGATAAGAACTACTGTAATAGTCCAGAACAATGTGTTGTACAGTAATCGGCTAGTGATTTTACAAATGTTGCTTTCATACAAATTGATGTGATTGAATGATTTAGATTTTTTTTTTTTTGTAGTAAAAACACCAGCCTTGTACTCCACCAGACTTTATTAGATTCCTAATCAAATTCCACTTAGAAACAGGAGGATGAGTTGACCGAGACTTTGCCCTCAAACTGAAAGGCTTTCCTTCATCATTATATACATAATGATGAACAAGGAACTGTGCAGGAGTCAAACATAGCTGCATGTATAGTAATTAAATTCACTAATCTACACTAAATTCTGAGCACACACAGTGTAGGACTTTAATGATGGAAGGGGAAAGAAAAACACATCTGCAAAGAATGAAAAAAATATATTTCAAATATTTTAAAATCATTAGGAATTTCTTCCTTTATAATTTGTCTCTTTTCAAAGCATCCACACACAAAAAGCAAGGGACAGCAGGTGGCTAAGTCTTCCTGGTTTTCATGGAATATTTTTCTATAATGAAGACCAATTAAAGTTTTGGGGGCAGGGATTGCAGCAGGGGTGGACAGGAGAGGCGTATAGTTTGTCATGCATCGTGGCACCTGCATAATTACTGAACCAGCAGCCAAGGGAAGACCAGATTGTAACTGAGGAATGAGGGGATATCTTACATTTTAATATTTTAAATGTACTCCTGGGGTAGCAATGAATCTCTGTGGGATAGTTTGTGTCATACAGGTTGCTCTGTAAGCACAGGAATAGCTACTTTAAAACAAAATGCTATGGTGGAATTGTATTGGTATTGACTTATGACATATGAACACATGGATTACTTATATTTAGTAAACAATTATTGTGCTAAATGTAGATCAATACCATGGGAAAACTGGCCAGACTCACTGATTACACTCTAGTCATTTCTAGAGAGGATATCTCCTTCAGTATAGTACACAGAATTAGAAATGTATGGATTTTTTCATTCATGCCTCCATTCATTCATTATAAGTTAGGGCTGTTGTGTATTCTGAAGAGCGAGTTGAGTCTTGAATATTTATATTTTTCTAAAGATATGATTATTAATGGTGGCTGGATTTACTATTAAACAGATGTTGAACAATTATCTAGGGGAATGAGAAATACAAAATGCATTGCGTTTGGCCTCTTCTGTTCTGGGTGAATAAAATCCCCTGGACACCATTAATTGTAATTGTGGTTTATTGGCTGGAACTCATTCTCATATTTTAGAGATAATTATCTGTTTATTGTATCACTATAATAAATCACAAATTTGCTACTCCCCAGCTGTTATCTGCAATAAATACTGTAATATTTAACATTATCCAGTAACACATTCTAAAAACAAACCAGCCACATCTACCTTTATATGGAGATTTTAACAGAGATAGCATTAACAGTGATGGTTGGTCACAATATTGACTGGTTAAAAAAAAAAAAAAAAAGAACGAACAAACGAAAAGGAAAAAAAAAATATCAGTAAGTCTGTATTACTATTATGAAACCATTAGGATTGAGCCTTACAAAACAGAACCTCATCATAGCCAAAAACCAATACTCATACAAATAGGAACACACTCATTGAAAGACGGATAGGCAGCACAATTTTTGATTGCTATTCAAATTTTTCAATTCAAGTAATCATGCTATGCCTTTTATGAATAGCAAGCATAGTAAACAGAAATCTGTGCTTGCCATTAGCCAGCTCCTTCAAACCGCTCATACCACACAAAAGATCTATCTTCCCTTCAAGTAATTTGTACTTTGATTGCCCAATGTTTGCTTAGTCTATTTACTTCTAGTTTCTCCTCCAAAAATAAAGTATTTTGAAAATAAAAAAATAAATAAATAAATAAATAAATAAATAAATAAATAAATAAATAAATAAAAAATCAGTGATAAAGTAATCGACCTCGTTCATGTTTTTTCATCATATCTCATATGTGCCTTCTCAAATGTTGGTATGCTTTATGGATGCATCAGCAAAGAGGGCTGAAATAAATGATCTCCAATGCACATGAAATCTAGGGGTGTTTCACCCAGTGTAATCACCTGACAAGGATGGGCTATGTAAATCTACAGTGTGGGATAGAAGGGAAAAAAAATAAATCAGCCCCAGCCTCTACATAAAATTCTATGTATTTTTTGCTTATGTCTGTTGCTGGTTCTTGGTTCTACAAAAGTAAAAAGTGAATCCAGCTCAAGACATTTGTTGACAGCAACTAAGATTGAGCCTTATTTGTACACATCTTTTCCTTCAAAGAGAGGAAGGCCTTAGGCTTCTGTTTCTCAGTCCAATTTGATGAAGGTAAAATTGTATCCTGAATCACTATAGCACTACATTTAAGATTTTACCGCCTAAACCTTGATTAATCAAGGACTAGTAATCAAGATCATTTCCCCTTTTTTAAAATGACCCTGACTGTGCAGTACTTAAGGCCTTATTACATTTGCACCCCTTGGAAAACTTAGTGTCAAGTACCTTGTTCAAGACCCAGATGCAGTCAGAGCTCATTGCAATAATGAGGACTTCAGAGCCAGCTGCCCACTGGTATTACTTCCTTTCTCCTTATTCTGAATTAGCTTTAATTTTAACATTTTATCAAGGCACATGGAACTGAAAACTTTGAAGTAGCTGCTAAAACTAGATCCTAATTATGATACTTCACCCCTCCTACAGTGATTTTGAAGGTCAGAAGAAAAGAATCATGAGTGAAAGGTCCAGTCCTTGAGGACAATTCCTTCTGCTTCTCACAGGTAAGAGAAATGCTGAGTCCCCAAGAGTCATGCAGGAATTATTATATCATACAAAGAATGAGAAGCAAATCAGGGAAGAAATAAGACCTCAGAGGTTGAGTAACAGCATGGTTAAATGTTAATACTAAATGGAAGATGGTCAGGGGTTAAGTGAATGATTGAGTCTAGCACATGAACATACATAAATACATGTATGTTCTAGACCATCTGCCTAAAAGTCCATCAGGTTGTGCATTTGATATTCTTTTCTAGTTATTTGTGTTATCATAGCCTTCCTGTCAGCAAGTCTAGTCATTATCCTCTTCTCTAGCACCTATATGAAACATTGCTAGATAAAAGAACATGTGCTGCTAATATATAAATCCATGTGATATTTAGATTATGGGCATAAACTGCACATACACTGCACAGTTTTTTTTTAGAATTCATTTGCATGATGACATGGGTAGAACATGAAAAACATGCTTTGTGTGATGTAAAAGGCCATATTTAATAACATGGAAGCCTATTGGACAAAGCACCTCTGTACCAAATCTGGTTTAAAATGGGCCTTATTACTAACTGCCACGTTTCATTTCACTACTGTTACCATGGTGTTAGCATTCATTTTAATACCACTGATGGCCCCCTTTGCGGCAGCAGACATCCACTGAAACCAGTGGCATTAAAGCTGTCCACAATTCCATGCATTCACTGCATTTCCAATTTTTAATTCCAATTTCCAATTAATTGTGTGTACACATTGTCTATATATGCCTACAGTAAACCATTAATTTGAGTAAAAAAAGGAATTTCAAAACATACTCCTTTCTCAAATACACACTTTCATTAATGGAAAATGTCTCTTTAGCTGCTGAATAGATTATGGCTGCCACTATGTATATACAAACACTTCTTTATAATATTTTTTAAATGTTTGTAAATGAACGTTTTTCTACTGATGATCTCGGGTGCCAAATAAAACAATTTAAATGTGTAATTATCTGAAGCTAGTACACTGACAGACTTGTATTAACATGAATGCCATGCATTTTATTATACAAAAATTGGTATTGCTGATTTGAAAGCTATTTTTTCTTTCCACCACATTACTAGGATTTGTACAAAAGTTTATTGCTTCAGAAAGCTTGCATTAATTATTCTATTACCACTTAAACGCTGCATCACTGTAAGTCAGGCTTACACTGTATGACTCGCTCACACTGCATGACTCGATCCCCAAACCTGATGGCAGAAATCACATGACAAATTGCTCTGACTGTACAAGTACCCCACAACCATCAAGTTAAATGTCAACTGAATTTTTAGTCCCAGATAGCACTCAGCTGTAATCATGTTCTTGATTTTATGTGTGAAAAGTTTAAAGAAAAATTTGGAAAGCCATGCACGAATTTTTGATCAGCAACAGCCTAGTTTACATTGGATTCAAACTCACTGGTCACTGACAGTGAAGCAGATCATTTGTTCAACCTATAGTCACAGATCACTTTTAACTGAGAGTGATAATCCAAACCATTTTCAGTGGAGGAAAAAAAAAAAACAGTCTAGAGCAGCTCATTCTACACAATGTCCTATTTTCTGTACCCCTGTAATTTATGTCAATGGACCCAAATGTATAGGCATATATAAATAAGGCATTAGAAGAGAGATATTCATCAAGAAAGATGGTGAGGACAAAGAAAAAAATCTGTTTAAAGCTTAAATTTAATTCACAGTGATAACCAAGAGCATGTTTAGTATGTTTAGTGATCAATAAGGACTAGAAATGGCATTCATGAATAAAATGCACGACTTTAAATGATCTTATGATGAGTCATTCTTCTCTTTATCACAAAGCTACCTAGGAGTTTTAATGTGTCCTAATAATTTCAATTTCCTGAGAATTTTATTTATCAAACCTCTCATAACTAATAACTGAGAAAGACATAATGTTGGTCCTGCACATACAAGTAAAAGCAATTTAGCAATATTGATAATATATAGGAGTGTTCATAACTCAAGCACTTGTGTCTTAGTGAGATAAGAACTGACAAAATGACTGCAGTGAGAAGCAAAGCTTTGACCCTACAGTTATTGAAAAAAAAAAGTTTTGAACAGGGTTTGAAAGCATTTAGATAGAGAGTACATGATTATTGTTATGAGCCTCATGTGTGACATGATGCCATACAGGGATTCTTAGGAATGGGGAAGAATAACAGTGTACAGTGATGATCTGAGTGTTACGGAACCAGACGGAGGGAAGCAGGATGCATGCGCAGGGGAAATAGTCAGATTATTAGGGACATTCAAAAGTAAAGGAATATTCGAAAGTAAAGGAACTTACACCAAACGGGGGGAAGGGCAAAGTACCGGCAGGGTCAAAAAAAGGCAAACAGGCAAACAATAATCCAAAGAAAATTCAGGCATAAATCCAAAAACACAGTAATAATCCAAAGGGTAGCGAGACATAAATCCACAGATATCGAGGCAGGAGTCCACGGTTCAGAAAACGGGAGCAGAGAGCAAAAGCACAGAATCTTTGTTCATATCCTTAAGTATTTAAATCAAAAGCTATCTATAATCTACAAAATGACCAGGCAATAATCCAAAGTCCAGGGAACGCAGGGTAAACAAAAAACACAAAGGAATGTATAATCACTTATCTTTACTTAGCTATATTCATTTATAATACTCCGCGAGGGAGCAGAAACGGATGAAGGTTTAAATAACGAGGGTAATCAAAAGCAAACGAGATAAAACACAAAACACCTGAAACTCATAATCAAACCATAAACGGAAAACCAATGAATGAACATGGGCGGATACATGTTCCAAAACAAACAGACCAATGAGGAAACAGGGGTAGAGACATGACGTAAACTGGGGAACCAGTACACATAAAGGAGGCGGAGACATGATGTAAACCCAAAACAAAAGCCACATGACAAAGTAAACAAAATGGGAGTTCATGATTATATAGTCCAGCGTGTTTTTATGAATGACGCTCGCGCTACTCTTCATAGTAGCGTGAAGCGTGGAATGCGGAAGTGTGCTACCCGCTAGCCTCTGCTAGCAGCATAGCGAGAGGGAGACTCTAACAAAGCCCCCGCCAAAGGCACGTCTCCCAAAGTGCCGAAAGTTCTGACTGTTCTGGCGGACCCAGGCCCCTGGGCAGGATCAGAACATCTGCCCCCAGGACCCGAGGCTGGCGATGTTCAGTGTCCCGAGGCCAGAGCAGAGTGTGTCGGGTTGTCCCTTCGGCCCTGGTCGAGAACTTGGAGTGGTGCTTGGCCTGGAGCTTGGCCTGGAGCTTGGAGTGGTGCTTGACCTGGTGCTGGACCTGGTCCTTGGCCTAGAGCTGGGAGCTGTGCGTGACCTGGTGCTTGGCCTGGCGCTTGGAGCGGTGCATGACCTGGTGCTTGGCCTGGCACTTGGAGCGGTGTGTGACCTGGTGCTTGGCCTGGAACCCAGACTGGAACCAGGACTGGACTCAGACTTGGCACCTGGATTCGAGACAGACTTTGAAACAGACTGGGGAACTGGAAAAGGAGATGGACAGGGAACTGGACAGGGAACTGAACTAGAAATTAAATTGGAAGCAAAATCAAAAATCTGTCGGGGAACAGAACTGGAAACCTGACTCAAAGCTAAATTGGAAGCAGACCTGGAAATTAAAGTGGAAGCAGGGCTGGAAATTAAAGTGGAAGCAGAGCTGGAAATTAAAGTGGAAGCAGAGCTGGAAATTAAAGTGGAAGCAGAGCTGGAAATTAAAGTGGAGACAGGGCTCGAGACAGGGCTGTAGACAGGGTTGGAGACAAAGTCGAAAACTGGACTGGAAATGGGGCTAGAAATGGAACTAGAAACTGGACGGGAGACAGAGGTGGAGACAGAGGTGGAGACAGGGCAGGGAACAGGGCAGGGAACAGGGCAGGAAACAGGATTGTTCACAGGACTGGAAACTAGGCTAGAAACCAAACTGGAAAGTGGGCTTGAAACAGAGCTGGAAACTGGACTCAAAGTAAAATTTGAGACAGAGCTGGAAATTATATCAGCAACCGAGTTGAGAATTAAATCAAAAACAGGGCTAGAAATTAAATCAAAAACAGAGCTGGAAACTAAATCATAAACAGAGCTGGAAACAGGACTGGGGACAGGACTGGGGACAAACTTAGAAACTGGGTCGGAAACTGGACTGGAACCTGGATTGGGAACTGGCCTTGAAAAAACACCAGAAACTGGACTGAGAACTGAGCTAGGAACAGGATTGGGAGTTGGACCTGTAACTGGCTTTGGGCATAGGCTGAGGCATGTACTTGGACCTGGACTTGGATTAGGGCAGAAACCTGGACATGGACATGGACTAGGACAGGAACCTGGACATGGACTTGGACATGGATTAGGACAGGGACTTGGACATGGACTTGGACATGGATTAGGACTAGGGCAGGAACCTGGACATGGACTTGGACATGAACTAGGACTAGGGCAGGAACCTGGATATGGACTGGGACATGGACTAGGACTAGGGCTACAACATGAGCTAGGACTTGGAAAGGAGGTCATCCCATGGACCTCAGACATAGACATGGCTTGGGAAGAGGTCATCCCGTGGACCTCTGACATGAGCAGGACAGGAGAGGAGGTTTCCTCGTGAACCTCTGACAGGAACGTGGCTTGGGCGGAGGTCTCCTCGTGGACCTCTGGCGGGAACAGGACAGGAGTGGAGGTTTCCTCGTGAACCTCTGGCAGGAACATGGCTTGGGGGGAGGTCTCCTCATGGACCTCTGGTATGAACAGGACAGGAGTGGAGGTCTTCTCATGAACCTCCAAGAGCAGTTCAGCTGAAGAGACCTTCTGCTGGGCCTCTGGCTGGAGCTTGGGGCTGGAGGTTGCCACATTAACCTCCAGGGGCAGCTCCGCTGAGGAGACCTCCTGCTGGGCCTCTGGCTGGAGCTTGGGGCTGGAGGTTGCCACGTTAACCTCCAGGTGCAGCTCTGCTGAGGAGACCTCCTGCTGGGCCTCCTGCTGGAGCTCGAGGCTGGAGGTTGCCACGTTAACTTCCAGGTGGCGCTCCACTGGGGAGACCTCCTGCTGGAGCTCGAGGCTGGTGGTTGCCATGTTAATCTCCAGGTGGCGCTCCACTGGGGAGACCTCCTGCTGGGCCTCCGGCTGGAGCTCGGGGCTAGAGGTTGCCACGTTAACCTCCAGGTGGTACTCCGCTGGGGAGACCTCCTGCTGGATCTCCGGCTGGAGCTCTGGGGGTGCCCGCCTGTGGAGCTGTTTATGCACCCGCCAGCTGTCCTTGAAACAGGCTTGCGAGCAGAAGTAGATGCTCCTTACTCCCTGTTTCCTACAGGTGGGGCACTGTAGGCTGGCTGGTCAGGTGCATCCCTCGGTGGTGCACTTCTGGGTCTGGGGTTGAGAGGTGTAGCCTGCCATGTTAGCCTGCTCCCTCTCATAGTGCTCGAGGAACAACAGGCAGGGTCGGTCGCCCAGACGGTCCTTCCCCAAGAAGGTCCTGAGGTCGGGTTGGAAGTCTGGGCTCCCGTACACCTGTACCAGTAGATCCACAAAGCCTGAAACTGTATCAAGCTTCGTGGATCCACTGGTGAGGTGAAGCTCCGCCCATTGGTGAGCGGAGCTGACCAAACGGGAGAGGAGGAACCCCAACCACTGTTCCTCATCAGGCTTGGGGTCCTCCAAACTAAGAAAATATATTTGTGCCTGCAACAAAAAACATTGAGGCCACACGGAGATGCCATCATATGCCTCCGGGGCATAAATAAGAGTCCATTGAGGAAAAACAATAGAGTCATATGCAGACACAAAACACACAGCGCGACGTGCCCCAACTTTCCCCACTGCATCCATTTTTTGGTGGAGTATTCTGTTACGGAACCAGATGGAGGGAGGCAAGATGCATGCGCAGGGGAAATAGTCAGTTTATTAGGGACATTCAAAAGTAAAGGAACATTCAAAAGTAAAGGAACTTACACCAAATGGGGGGAAGGGCAACGAACCGGCAGGGTCAAAAAAAGCAAACAGGCAAACAATAATCCAAAGAAAGTTCAGGCATAAATCCAAAAACACGGCAATAATCCAGAGGGTAGCGAGACATAAATCCACAGATATAGAGGCAAACAAAAGCCACATGGCAAAATAAACAAAATGGGAGTTCATGATTATATAGTCCAGCATGTTTTTATGAATGACGCTCGCTACTCTTCATAGTAGCGCAAAGCATGGAATGCGGAAGTGTGCCACCCGCTAGCCTCTGCTAGCAGCGTAGCGAGAGGGAGACTCTAACACTGAGATCAATGCACAGTGACTGGTCATGGTTAGGGCTTACAACACCTCACCTTATTTACACATTCATTTGTATACCATTCAGCAGAAAATAATGAACATGCCTATGTACATGTAAGAATCCCTTTTACATATAACCAGAACAATTAAGAGAAGAAAAACCTCTCAAGTGTCCCTCAAATACACATACACACATTTTGGGTCAAATACCCCTTAATATTGTTAGAGTCTGTCCCTCGCTATGCTGCTAGCAGAGGCTAGTGGAGTAGCGCACTTCCGCATTCCACGCTTCGCGTTACCGAGAAGAGTAGCGCGAGCATTATTATTAAAGACCTGCTGGACTTTTCATGTATAGATCCTCTCTCTGTGTGTATTTCCATGTGCTTGTGTTTTGGTTTGCGTCATGTCTCCGCCTCCTGTGTTTTACCATGTGCTTGTGTTTTGGTTTGTGTCATGTCTCCACCTCCTTTATGTTTTTTGGTTCCTTGGCTTGTGTCATGTCTCTGCCCCCGTTCTCACATTGGTTTTCTGTTTATTGATTTATCATTAATCTCAGGTGTTATGTGTTTCAGTTCATTTGCCCCTAATGTGTCTGTATATTTAAACCCCGTTCTGTTTCCGCTTCAGTGCGGAGTATTAAAGTAGAATAGAATAGCCTTAGATTGAGTATGTGCTGTAAGCCGGCGTCTTTCTTGTTTTCTCTCGCCTATAGTTCATGGTTCTCAGACCATAGTTAAATATTCCTAGTCCCTAGTCATTAGCTCGTTGTTCGTGGTTCCCATACCACTTCCTAGCGTCATGTGTTCGTTCCCCTTTTTTGTTTTCAACATATGGATTACTTTTCTATGGATTACTGCCTCTGTTTTGTTTGATGGATATTCTCATTTGGATTACTGCTTTACGTTGTGATGGATTATCTCCTTTTGGATTACTGCTCTACGTTGAATGGATTATGGTTTGTTTTGTTTTTTGTTCCTTTACTTTTGCACGTGAGTGTTCTATTACTTTAAAAGTGTTCCTAATAAACTGACAACTTTCCCCTGCGAGTGCATCCTGCTTCCCTCCTTCCGGTACCGTAACAGAATACTCCGCCTAAAAAATGGATGCACCGGTGAAAGTGAGGGCACGCCATGCCACACCACGCCACATCTAAAATGCCTGCATACAATTAAATTTTTTTTCCTCAATGGACCTTTGTTTATCCTCCTGACACCTACGACGGCTTTGCCATTTGGCCGCAATGTTTTTTTTTGCAGGCCCAAATATATTTCCTGAGTTTGAAGGACCCCAAGCCTGATGAGGAACAGTGGGTGGGGTTCCTCCTCTCTCGTTTGGTTGGCTCCGCTCACCAATGGGCGGAGCTTCACCTCGCCAGTGGATCCACGAAGCTCAAGACAGTTTCAGGCTTTGTGGATCTACTGGTCCAGGTGTTCGGAAGCCCAGACTTACAACCCGACCTCAGGACCTTTTTGGGGAAGGACCGTCTGGGCGACCGACCAGGCCAGTCATTTTTGGACCACTATGAGAGGGAGCAGGATAACATGGCAGCCTGCACCTCTAAACTCTGGACCCAGAAGTGCGCCACCGAGGGATGCACCCAACCATCCAGCCTACAGTGTCCCACCTGTAGGAAACAGGGAGTAAGGAGCAGCTACTTCTGCTCTCAAGCCTGTTTTAAGGGCAGCTGGCGGGTGCACAAACGGCTCCACAGGCGGGCACCCTCAGAGCTCCAGGAGGAGGCCCAGCAGGAGGTCTCCCCAGTGGAGCGCCACCTGGAGGTTAACGTGGCAACCTCCACCCTCAGAGCTCCAGCAGAAGGCCCAGCAGGAGGTCTCCTCAATGGAGCTGCTCCTGGAGGTTAATGTGGCAACCTCCAGCCCTGAGCTCCAGCCAGAGACCCAGCAGGAGGTCCCTTCAGCTGAGCTGCTCTTGGAGGTTCATGAGGAGACCTCCACTCCCGTCCTTTTCCTGCCTGAGGTCCACGAGGAGACCCCCGTTCCTGTCCTGTCCCTGTCTGAGACCCAAGTGTGGTGCTCCGCTCCAGTCCTGTTCACACCGGAGGTCCACGAGGAGACCTCCGCCCAAGCCACATTCCTGCCAGATGTTCAAGAGAAAACCTCCTCTCCTGTCCTGCTCATATCGGAGGCCCATGAGGAGACCTCTGCCCAGGCCACGATCCGGCCAGAAGTTCACAAGGAAATCTCCTCACCTGTCCTGCTCATGTCAGAGGTCCACGGGATGACCTCTTCTCAAGTCAAGTCTATGTCAGAGGTCCACGGGATGACCTCTTCCCAAGCCAAGTTCACGTCAGAGGTCCATGGGATGACCTCTTCCCAAGCCCAGTCCATGTCAGAGGTCCATGGGATGACCTCTTCTCAAGTCAAGTCCATGTCTGAGGTCCACGGGATGACCTCCTTTCCAAGATCTAGCTCATGTTTTATCACAAAATTAAGTCCTACTCCATGTCCAAGTCCATGTCCAGGTTCCTGCCCTATTCCTAGTCCATGCCCAACTCCATGTCCAGGTTTCTGCCCTAATCCAAGGCCAATTCCAAATCCAGTTCCAAGTGCAGTTTCTGGTGTTTTTTCTAGTCCCGTTCCCGGTCCTGTTCCCGGTCCCATTCCTGTTTCCAACCCTGTTCCTAGTCCAGTCTCCAACCCAGTTTCCAACCCCGTTCTTGATTTAGTTTCCAGCTCTGTTTTTGATTTAATTTCTAGCCCTGTTTTTGCTTTAATTCTCAGTTCGGTTGCTGATTTAATTGCCAACTCTGTTCCCAGCTCCGTTCCCAGCTCTGTTCCCAGCTCCGTTCCCAGCTCCGGTCCCAGCTCCGTTTCCAGTCAGGTTTTAGATTTTGTTGACGGTGCTGTCTCTAGCCTAGTTTCCAGTTCAGCATTTGATCCTGTCTCCTCATCTGTCTCCTCCTCTGTCTCTAGTTACCTTCCTAGCTCAGTTTCCAGTCCAGTTTCAGATTTTGTTTTCAGCCCTGTCTCCACTTCAATTTCCAGCTCTGCTTCCAATTTATTTCCAGCTCTTCTCCCAATTTAGCTTTGAGTCAGGTTTTCAGTTTTGGTCCGGGTCAGATTTTTGATTTTGTTGATGATTCAAGTTCTAGTCCAGTTTCCTATCAGTTCTCTGTCCTATTCTCTGTCCTATCCTCTGTCCAGTTTTCTGTCCTGTCCTCTGTCCCATTCCCCAGTCTGTTTCCAAGTCTGTCTCTGAGTCTGTCTCTAATCCAGGTGCCAAATCTGAGTCCAGTCCTGGTTCCAGGCCAAGCGCCAGGTCACGCACAGCTCGGAGGTCCAGGCCAAGCGCCAGGTCACGCGCAGCTCTGAGGTCCAGGCCAAGTGCCAGGTCACGCACAGCTCCGAGATCCAGGCCAAGCGCCAGGTCACGCGCAGCTCTGAGCTCCAGGCCAAGCACCAGTCCAAGTTCTCGACCAAGTTCTCGACCAAGTTCTCAGGGATAACCCGACACGCTCTGCTCTGGCTTCGGGACACTGATCATCGCCAGCCTCGGGTCCTGGGGGGCAGATGTTCTGATCCTGCCCAGGGGCCCGGGTCCGCCAGAACAGTCAGAACTTGCGGCGCTTCGGGAGCCGTGCCTTGGGGGGGGGCTCTGTTAGAGTCTCTCCCTCGCTATGCTGCTAGCAGAGGCTAGCGGAGTAGCGCTCTTCCGCATTCCACGCTCCACGTTACCGAGAAGAGTAGCGCGAGCATTATTATTAAAGAAACGCTGGACTTTTCATGTATAGATCCTCTCTCTGTGTGTATTACCATGTGCTTGTGTTTTGGTTTGCGCCATGTCTCCACCTCCTGTGTTTTACCATGTGCTTGTGTTTTGGTTTGTGTCATGTCTCCGCCTCCTTTATGTTTATTGGTTCCTTGGCTTGTGTCATGTCTCTGCCCCCGCTCTCTCATTGGTTTTCTGTTTATTGATTTATCATTAATCTCAGGTGTTATGTGTTTCAGTTCGTTTGCCCCTAATGTGTCTGTGTATTTAAACCCCGTTCTGTTTCAGCTTCCTTGCGGAGTATTAAAGTAGAATAGAATAGCCTTAGATTGAGTATGTGCTGTAAGCCGGCGTCTTTCTTGTTTTCTCTCGCCTATAGTTCATGGTTCTCAGACCATAGTTAAATATTCCTAGTCCCTAGTCATTAGCTCGTTGTTCATGGTTCCCATACCACTTCCTAGCGTCGTGTGTTGGTTCCCCTTTTTTGTTTTCAACATATGGATTACTTTTCTATGGATTACTGCCTCTGTTTTGTTTGATGGATATTCTCATTTGGATTACAGCTTTATGTTGTGATGGATTATCTCCTTTCGGATTACTGCTTTTCGTTGAATGGATTATGGTTTGTTTTGTTTTTTGTTCCTTTACTTTTGCACGTGTGTTCCGTTACTTTAAAAGTGTTCCTAATAAACTGACAACTTTCCCCTGCGAGTGCATCCTGCTTCCCTCCTTCTGGTTCCGTAACAAATATGTTACCTTCCTGACTTATCTCAACACTGAAGATAAATAAATCAATACATACAAATAAATAAATAAATAAGGAAGAAAGGAAGGAAGGAAGGCTGAGATGGTAAAGTAGCAGCTGGATTTTATTTATTTATTTATTTTTAACATTGAAAAACAAATAATATAAACCTTGGCAACACACTCTGTTCCAGTGCATGCAAAGTAAGCTGGCGAGAGTGTTGGTATATATGGAGTGTCCTATTAGGAGAATGAGGAGCAGCGGATCATGATTAGTAGTTTAGTGACTGAGAACAAGCTAATGTCTGGAATGGAGCAGAAGTAGAATGAGACTTGGGCACAATCAATTCAAATACTGAAACTTGGAATAAATTAATGTGTTACCCTTATATAATTTGGGTTTAGGGAAAAACTTTAATTAATCAACTAACAGCTTTTTAAAAGTGTTTGAGAGATTGACCAAAAGCCCAATGGCAGAATTTTGCACATTGAATGTTAAGTGTATCAAGACCTCACTTGGGCAATTGATCTATTTCTGAAGTTTATTTTCACGCCAGAAGACACAAAGAATTTTGAAGCCTTGTCCAAAGCATGATCCAAAAGCAAATTTCATCATTTTATTTACTGCTTCTTCACAGCTGAGGGCCAGAGAAAAAGAGTTAAAAGAGATGTTTCAGCGTGATTCTATAGCACTATAATGTCTGGAAATTGTCAGGCAAACTCACTGCATTATATTAATAGAAATTAATTGCATATTAAATGCTTCTTTCATTTAATAATGTGGACTTTTATTTCTACGAATTGATTTGGTGGCAGTTAACACACTGGAACTTCATATCTGAATTATGAGTAAGGATGTCAGCAACTGCAACATGCTCTTGTTCTCTTTCTCTCTTGCTGGAACATTATCATTGAATATCAAAAATGGGAGTGATGGAGCTGAATCTCTCTCTCTCTCTCTCTCTCTCTCTCTCTCTCTCTCTCTCTCTCTCTCTCTCACCCACACACACAGACACACACACACACACACACGGACACACACACGGACACACACAATCTCTCTCTTGGTTTTCAGAGTGTTTGTAGGAGATCTACATTTATACATGTACATCATTTTTTGTGAGAATGTTAGTAATATAACAATAACAGACATCATCTATCACTCAAAGAATTACACAGAGCATAAAACAATATCATTGTAATCAAATGCAGGGACTCAACTTACTAAAATGATTGATTAAGGCATCAGGATCCATAAGTACCTTGGTCCTGTCAATCATTTTTGCACAGCAAAAGCTTTAGTTCTACACTCAGCCTTAGCCTCTCAGTCAGTAATGTCAAACAGAGGACATTAGGAAGGGACATTTCTATATACACTCATCATCCACTTTAATAGAAACACCTGCACACCTGCTCATTTATGCAGTTATCCAATCATGTGGCAGCAGCACAATATATAAAAACATGCAGATACAGGTGAAGAGCTTCAGTTAATGTTCACATCCAACATCAGAACTCATCAAACAACAGTGAACACATGATCAAGGTCACAAGTCACAGAGATCACACTTTTTCCCCATTCCGTTGGATGTTTGATGTGAACATCTGAAACGCTTGACCTGTATCTGCATGATTCTATGCATTGTGCAGCTGCCACATGATTGGCTGATTGGATAGCTGGATAAATGAGCAGGTGTGCAGGTGTTCCTATTAAAGTGGACAGTCAGTACATGTCTCACCTTTTAAGTATAAATTTATGTCCAAGTACAAATGTTTTTTTTTGTTTGTTTGTTTGTTGTTTTTTTAAATAATTAATTTACACTTTTTGCAACAATTCTCACCCACATTCATGCAAACAGGATTAAAAACATTCCCCACTTTAAACATGACAAATATACATGCTGTTTGCATGGACATTCACTAGAAATGGCTAGAGGGGTGAGGAAGTGTTTCATCTTTCTGGATTGAAATCAAATGAGCCTTGCTGGGAGAGTCTGGAAAAAAACATGGCTCTCATGGATCAGTCATTTGCTCTAATCAAATCGAAGGAGCTGCTTAGAATTATCTTAATCTATGCTGGTGTGCAGTCAAATCAGCCACGAATACTTCTGTGGAATTTGAATTTTTTGCACAGCACACACACACACACACACACACACACACACACACACACACACAATTAGAACAACAATAATTTTGAAATCCGGTAAATGATTTATTGTGTACACTTTAGAACAAAAAAAGTGAAAAAATATATTGTGGATGAAAATTCTAAAACTGCATCCAGGAGCATTCTGTAAATATATTAGGTCACTGAGGACAGGTGCAGATTGGATGACAACATCCCTTGGGTGCCCTCCCATGTCTCCTTCCTGCACTCATGCTGTCCTGCAGTCTGGCCTTGCCTGATATCTTTGGCATATACACTCAATGGGTAAAAATCATCAGTGCTGCTAATGATTCTATAGAAAATTAAATAAATCCATCCAGCATAATGGAAAGTCATTCTTTCAGTTCAGACGTTCATTTGAGTTCATTTGCAACAAAGAGACAGACTACTGAGAAACTGCAAATCTACACTTATTTAATCTGCTGCAATAACTGTACATATTTGTTCAATGGCACAAATATTATAGTGTAAGGAGCATGCTTGTGGAATACTATCTTTGATTTGGTTTGTTTTCTGGTGCTTGTTTATCTTTTTTTTCTTACAATTTTAGTAATAGCTAACCCAAACTTTAAATCTCTCCATTATTACATGATTAAAGCAACAGCTCTAGGAGATGGAGGTGGATTTTCATTAAATCTTGTTGAAGAGTGACACAATTTTTTCCCCTACTAAATAAACTGCATTTTCAGGCAGAAAAGTGTGTGTGTGTGTGTGTGTGTGTGTGTGTGTGTGTGTGTGTGTGTGTGTGTGCATGTGCATGTGCGCGCGCGCGCGTGTATGTGTGTGTGTGTGTGCGTGTGCCTGTGCGTGTGTGTGCACGCACATGCTTTGGGGGTGGAGGGGGGGTTTAGTGGTGGATGATATTCAATACCAATTGTTTATTCACTGCCATCAAAATCTTATTTAATCATGTTAGCATAAATTATGGTGGCTAAATTATGAAAAACATCACTGAATCCTGTGGCACTTTTTCCCCAGGCTCAAATACATAGTAAACTACATAGCTGCATAGTAAACTACTCAAATTAATATCTAATGGTTTTAATGTATTTTAAAATACCATACACAATATAACTCAATTAAAGACCACTGGTTGCATGTTTTAGCCTGTGTTCCAATATCTTGCTTTTTGTTTTTGCCAAAGCAGAAACCATAGATAATCATTAACCTCCCCTGTTGCTTGAACTAATGCATGTATGTCAGTACACTTGGAGGAAAATAGTAAATAATTTTATCTGGATGTCTGGTACTTAGTAAAAGGCCTATCATGTTGAACGCATGTCTTGTTTTCAATGATGGGAAACACCTCTGCATTAGAGAAAGTTAATGATTTTATAGTCATCTTTACGGACATTATGTCCATAAGTTGTCAGTATTTACACGGGGGAATTTGCACCAACCAGTCAGAGTTGATTTTCTAGGTGCGAAATAAAGGTTATACAAAAAAAAAATCACCTGTGCATAGTTCATGCCATGTTGTCAGATGTCAATACTAGACCTGAAGAAAATTAAAATACAGAAATAAACCAATAAAGCAATACATCAATAAATCAGTAAATCAGGAATAGAAAATAGGACTGAAGAAGGAAATAGCATTTTTAGCAACTACAATTGCAATTGTGTTGTGGTTAAAACTTGAACTTTCAGGAAATGTTCACCACAGACATGCTTGTAAAAAATGGACTATTTACAATTAAGACCATGGAGGCCTCTCCATGGAGTTGCCTCTGCTAGGAGTAAAACCTGTCCATGGATAGAAACTGAGCCCAAATATGCACTGGAATCAACACAGAAATGGTCTTGGTTTTGAATCCTATTGACTTGTGGTGTGCACTGACGAGCAGAGTTCACATGCATGAACATACGAATATAAAGTACCTTGAAATGTAAGTTATATGAAGAAGTGTTCCAAGTTCCCCCTACTAATGTATACAACCATATTAGACATTACAGGAAGGTGCTCAATGCTGATCAAGTGGAGGCTTGGAAAAAAAAAAAAACACTTTTGACATTTTGTGTTTGAAGGAATACTGTGTTTAAAGATTCATACATTATACAGCATCCCTACAAGCTGAAAGTTTTTGCTATTATTGCTACTATTCATTCATTCATTCATTCATTCATTCATTCATTCTAATTTTTGGTGAATATTCTGTGTCAGTATTTTAGGAATTGATTTTATCACATTCAGCTCTCGAGTAAAACCAGTACAAATACTACCGCAATGAATACATCTGTGTCAAATGTCAGTCATCTGATGAGGCTTTGATCATGTAATTGTGTCCTTTGTGAATATGATTGTGATGCATGGCCACTAAGAAAAGAAAAAGAAATAATATGTTGTTATACAGAGGTGAAGATGAAGGAAGGGAATGAGAGAGGATAAAATGTAAATTTGACCTTTCTTTAATATTCTAATCCTATCTTAGGTCAGTGGTTTATCTCCTGTCACATTTATTTGCATTCAGTAATGACCTTACTCTCAAACACCAGGGGAATACTGATAGTGTTGAGACTAATAGCTGTCAGAAGCAATAAAAAACTCATACCTAATATGACCATGTACTAGAGTTTGTAAGAATGATAATAGATCCAAAACATCTCTATAAACTAATGCAATACAGAGTCACATATCTGTATATATACAGAATGACAATTAAAAGGCCATACGGAAATAAACTCTCTGCGTTAATGCATTCATAATATTCCTGAATTAGTTGTAATGACAGTCATTAAGTTCCATCGTTGCTGAAAGCATCTGTTGTGATAACATATTACAATATTTATTATTGTAAGCTGAATTAATTTATGGACCGTTTCGTTATTGAGTTATTCTGTCATATTTTTTCCACCTGGGTGATATGTTGATATAAATGCTAATGTTTTAAATATCATTTAAAAAATTTAATTTAGAAACAATTAAGCATGGCATTAAGGCTAGCATGGATTGCAGATATTATGCATTGGACAGTTTGTACCATGGTCCAAAGTGAAATAAATTAGAAGTTAATTGAAGCATAGGGAAAGGCTGAATATGATCTAATTTAGTCTCATTATCATCACTATCTGGGAGACCTTATCTGCATTCTTTATGCAAATTGGACTTTAGCTATTCATTTAGTAGCAGGGTTTTGAAGTAAACAACAACAGGATACCCTCTGAGACAAATATTCGTAGTCATTCAAGAGTTTATCTAATCAGTACAGTGATCACTGTGGTCCTTTGGTTCCTCATGAATCATTTTCACTTGGTCTCCTTCAACAGTGTATTTCATAGTTGTGCTTTTTCACATTGTGATGCTCAGTGTGACAGCCTCCATGAGAGAAGTGTCACCACATGGCCATGTCATTTTTCTAGGTGGGTGGACCATCACATTTCCACTCTGTCACATGAAAGCAATGGAGACTGACAGACTCAATGAGGATAGATTTGTTTGTCTGTCCCTGCTGAACGATGATGAATGTCTGTCAGTCTGACCCCATGACTGTCATCAGGCTTTCCAGACTTTGAGTGCACTGGGGTTGTGGGTTACACAAGAGAATGCCCAGCTAGTGCAGTCCTTAGAGTTCAGTTTGGACAATTAAAAATATTATTTTGAAAATGGCATTTAAATGCCATGTAATTGTTTCAATAGGTTGGGGACAATTAGTAATGGATTGTGTAACATTTCCATAAATTCAATTAGCAAAAATAGATAACAACATTAAACATGTTAATTTGACTTTCTATATACAGAGAAGGTATAATAGCTATAGAAAAAAAAAGAAAAGAAAAAAAAAGAAAAAAAAATGATTCAATGATTTAAATCATTTAAATACACAGGCACATAAGTAGCCAATATAACAGTCTCAGGCTGAATCATCTGCATAAATATGGCAGTGATGTATGTGCTCCAGCTATTTACAGTTTAACGTACTATTACCAGAGGTATTACAAGAAGAACATGAATAACTTTATGTTGAAAATTGAAATTAAGTATAGTTTATGCAGAGTCACTTAGTGCTGAATTAACTCATTGGTACACTGTAGAAGCCAATTTCTTTTCTTATATAAGCAATACAGTACATCATCCATGTAATAGATTATATGATTTCATAGATTATGGATGCTGTTCTCTAACAGCCAACTACAAAGTATTAGTACTAGATGCATTAGATGAATCTGATATTTATTTATTTATTTATTATACATATTATACATATTATACAGTGATACAGTAAGATTTACTGAAAATATTCGATATTGAAGTATGTGCCTAACAAATAAACAAAAAATATGTATATGACACATATTGACAACAATGGGCCTCATTTATCAATCTTTTAGTAAAGATGTATGTAAATGTTTGTATAAGCCAAATTGATCTAAACATTTCCACCAAATTTACAATAGTTTCAGAAACTCTCATTTTCTTTTTTACTTATGCGCGTATGTTAATTATCTATAAAGTGCAACATGCATTCCTGACACAGCTCATTTGCATTTAGTGACACCCACAAAACTCCATAAAAGATAAAGTTCAGAGTGGGTTGGAAACATGAACTGACAACTAAACAGTGAAAGAAAAGGCAGAAGTGGAAATTATTTTGACTCACTTCAATGCCAATAAACAATATTGTCTCTGAAGAAAAATCTAGAGACACATTACACAAAAGGAGAGTTAGTTCCGGTGAAAAGAAAATGGTGACATGAAAACAGGGGAGAAAAAAAAATCTACCTTGTACCCAGGTGATCATGGACACTAAACACATCACACAGACAAACTGCAATAAAAAAAAAAAATGGTTTAAGCATCTTGGCTGACATGCTGGATCTAAAGTGTTGCATAACATTAAAAGAAGTTGCCATGGCAAATCATCCTCAAGCAAATCATCCTCAAGAAAAAAAACAAAACAAAACAAAACAAAAAAAAACATTGACCTTTAAGTATCATTTCCCTCATAGTTGGATGACTAGTTTTTGAATGACTTAATTAAACGACATAATTGAATGAATAGTTATATTTATCTTAATTCATGGATTTGTGTTCGCTTGCTTTCTTTGTTTCATATTCTTTAATTAATTGGCAATAATATTAAATGACTGGTTTTCACAAAATTTTCTCGATGACCTATAGTGAATTAGCATGAGTATGTGTTTTTACTAGAGACTACAATGCACTTCTGTAAGTCTGCCTGTATAAGCGTGTCTGCTAAATGTTGTGAACATAATAAAAAATAAGCAAATTTGACAGAATTATACATATTTAAAAGTGCAGTAATCCATGAAAATTATGTAATTTTAAGTCAAACAATCAAGGTTTACATTTATTAGTCTACTTCGATAAATGTTACACACATTCAGGAGCATGAGTAGGATACAAACATTTTTCTGAAATTATGGAATTTTCATGAAAAATTTCTTGTATAAATGCTCATATAAATGATTTATGAATAAATCTATTTGTACTCAGCTTGATAAATGAGGTTCAGTGCATCTAGTTTGCCTTTTGGCCAGCCTTTTCGAGAACCTAAATCTTCCTACTCCCAGATTACCTGCAACTAGACATTATGTAAACAAAGAGCACAATAAGAGAAAAGAGAAAAGCACAGAGAGTCCACAGGTATATACCAAGCAGTCATTTGCTTTCACTTCTTCACCTGATTACCAGCAAAGTGCCTTTAGTAAGTGTTCTACTTTGTTTCAATTGCTTCACGTTTGTGAGCCTCTAATCACCACATAAAACACCACCAGGACAAGCTGATCTAGTACAACCAGTTGTAATATACTCACCATCTCCATTACTGGTGGAGAAAAAAAGCTAGTGACATTACTAGTTTTGTTATTCAAGCACCTGAAGCAGAAATCTGCTGAATAAATGCATAAACAGTGGCATTTTCTACATTCTCATTACCACAAAAAACTGTTTAAATGTTTACACCATTAGCACCAACATCAGGTGGATAATTCTGATGTGAACAAACATGATTAAACTTTGAAAGGAATGAACATTGTAGGCATGCGTTTTTCAGTCTCTGGCTTTATGGGGATGTATTTGGGGAGTTGAAAGGCTGCACTGGGCCTCAGGGTGACAGGGTATAAGATGAGAGAGGAAAACAGTGCAGTGCAGTGACACTGGAGCATTCATTACTGCAACAGTGCCATTTTAAGAGTTCCTGTCTCCAAACAATGCAGCCCAAGCCTCCATCATTCAGCATAATTTCCCCAAGAGCATCAACTTATCCATTACTAACAAGCACAAAGAGTGATTTAGCTGAACCTTTTTGGCCTTGTTCCTCTTTATCCAGCTCTCTTAGTCTGCTTTTCTGTCATAGATGTTCCAGTACTTTAATGAATGTATGAATCTTATCTCTTGAGAATGAAATGTTCTCTTCTGTGTATAGAATATTTGCTCGTTGTAAAGGAATAAATATTGCACTGGATGTGCAATGTCCCTAATCCTCTGTCAACCTACAAGCTAGTCATTGATTAACAGTTTACTGTAGCAGCATTAAGACTGTGAAAGTATGGGCAATCATTATACACTCTTTTTATAGCAAGGGGGTCATCAGACTTAATTACTCTCAATGGAGACTTTATTTGGAATGTCCCCAATATTGCTGACTCTCTCTCTCTCTCTCTCTCTCTCTCTCTCTCTCACACACACACACACACACACACACACACACACACACACACACACACACACACACACACACACACACACACCTCTCACTCTCTCTTCTTATTTGTCTTATTCTTTCTTAAAGATGAACATAGCTGTAAAAGAAAAACAAAAAATCTGACAGATTTTTGTTTTGTTTTGTTATGTTCCTGACCCCAGCCAAAGCAGCCTGCAGTCTGAAAATCATGTAATGGCAAGCAGGGAAACATCTCAGCAGTGAACAGAGAGAGATTGAGACTATGTCTAGGGTTTTATCAGCACTTTCAGCACTTGAGCAGTGTGATCACTCATACACTGACTTGTGATGAGGTAAACAAAACTTATAATGCCCTTGTGGTAATTCTCAACCACCTGATCACTTATGATAAAAGCAGTAACACTTTACTTAAATGTGGTGTTCATAAGGCTACATGTCACTTACATATGGCATTCTGACAAGGTACATAGACAGAGCTCTGTTACTACAGGAGACATTCATCAAAATTGAATGTTCAGAAAGATTTTTTTTTTGCTTAAAGGTCAAAGAAAATATGCACAATGTTGTTATCATAGCATTATTGTTATTATGAATAGTAAAGAAAGTTAAGCTCACTTTGTCTAAGGCCAAAAGAAAAATATCTGTCATTAAAATAGATATTCATAAAAATGTGTGTGTGTGTGTGGGGGGGGGGGGGAGGGGGAGACTTTTAAGTTTTGCTTAAAGGTCAAAGAAAATATGCATAACATTGGTATTATGGTGTAATGATTGTCATTATCCAAACCTGTTATACAGCAGCTTTTAATGCTGATGTTATCAAGTGATAGTGCCAAGCACAGGAAACAGACACTGCAGGGAATATTTTGGCAGTGCTTACTTTTCTTCAATTTTCCAATTAACCTTACTTGGCACCATTAAGAGCCACAACATTAGCTGCCTTGACAATTTTATGTAGGTGTCATTTAGTCCTACAGAAAATACCATGAAATGGTACCAAGAAATGGTAATGTGAACACCTGACCATCACATCCGAATGTGCTTGTTGAACATCCCATTCCATATTTAGTTCCCACTTTGCTGTTATAATAACCTCCTCTCTTCCGATAAGGCTTTCTACTATATGTAATGATGAAGAAGAAGAAATCAGCTTTTCTTTAATTTGGCTGGAATATGAATTTCATAAATAAGTGCAGTTGTATTGGAGCAGTGCTTCATAATAGTTTTGAATGCAAATGGACCAGTTGCATGTTTCAGTTGAAGAGTAGTCAATTCCATTCTCCTATAGATGTAGGTACAGTAAATACACTCCTCAAAGGTAAAATATTTTTCAATACTTTGTGAAAGTGCTGGTAGTTAAGGCGAAATCATTTACAAAGTAAGATCTTCTCTCTTGTCTCTGTCATGTAAAGACAAAATAATATAGCTCATAAAACATTAAAGCACATTTATGTTTTGAACTTATATAAATCACCCCGTATTGCATTCTAAAATATTTATGCAATACTTATGAATGTGTTATGAAGGCACAGTGCAGGTACCCATCAAATAAAGTGTTACTGAAACTCATCAAGTAAAGTGTTTTTGGAAATCTAGAATTAGCTTTTCAAAAAGCTGCTTTGCAAAAAAAAAAAAAAATCGAAATGATGTATATTGAGATGCAAATCAAAGAAAATCTAAACAACATACATTATATTAATGAAGGCACAGTCTCCATCTGTTTGAGGTGCTGCACTGCACATTACAGCAACTGTGCTAAAGGTACGGAATACAGATGGCCCACCCTGTTACACATGCGCTGTAATGAATAAAATCATATATATGTTTTAGGTATGTTTGTTACTGTTAAGATTGTGTTGTGTTGTGTCATATTTAAGCTAACATGTCATAGCTCTGCATTCATTCCTGCATCAGTGGCTCTAGAATAGAGAGAGAGAGAGAGAGAGAGAGAGAGAGAGAGAGAGAGAGAGAGAGAGAGAGAGAGAGAGAGAGAGAGAGAGAGAGAGAGCACTACAGTGCTGTTCAAGACTTAATGATTTGGTTTGTCTGTGCATGACAAGGTGCAGGAAAAGAAAAGAAATGACAGTAGTGAGAGCAGAGATTTGGTGGTTGAGTAAGGCTGCACAGGCTTGTCACATCATAAAAACAGAGAGACAAAGAGAGAGAGAGAGAGAGAGAGCGAGAGAGAGAGAGAGAGAGAGAGAGAGAGAGAGAGACATACAGACAGAAAGAACATTTTATAAAGCAAAACGACAGACAACATATGTAATATGGAAAGGCAGAAAACTGAGAGAGAGAGAGAGAGAGAGAGAGAGAGAGAGAGAGAGAGAGAGAGAGTGTGCATGGTCGGCGCTAAAGTTCTAAAGTTCTGAAATGCACATTATTATTATTTGCATTTCACTTATAAAATCTTTATATTGTAGCACACCAGGACCTTTTAACTGTAGACTGTGTAGCTCACAGACTTGTGCAGGTGACATTGACATCAAACAATACAATCATACATCATCATCATCTTTATCATCAGAGTCACTCTCAAAGAAATTGTCCTAGGAAAATAAATAGACACATGTAGACCCCCCCCAACAAAGAGACTGAAAGGTTAAAAGAAGCTGCACACTTGCTTAAAAATCTGTTCAGCTTTTGAAGCCTAGTCTGAGGGTTTGAAATGATGTAGAGCTTGTTTGGGTGTGTGTATGTGTGTGAGTGTGAGTGTGAGTGTCTGTGTGGAGACTCTTTAACCTCTCAGCATTACTCATCATTACTCATCATTTTTACATTCTGCTTTCATGAAGATGAAATGCAGATGGCAGTGATAAACTTTGCCTCTGTGTGTGTACGTGCGTGCGTGTGTGCGTGCGTGCGTGCGTGCGTGCGTGCGTGCGTGTGTGTGTGTGTGTGTGTGTGTGTGTGTGTAATGGATTAAGGGGTAGGTGTGATAAATGCCTTCCCTATGATGTTCTATGATATGCATTAATCTTCTGCTTGGACACATGTGAGCTTTGTTTGCCATGCAGTATCTCATATTTTAAATATATTTGTTTGATGATAAATTCTATTTTGTATTTTTAGAAAGGTGTTTAGTCTAGTGAAACAGAAACCCCAGCTCAACATTGCCCCCCTTTGGTATTATTTAACTTATATCCAAATTGTCTTACATGTGCACACACACATGCACACGCACACACACATGCACATGCACAAAAGAACCGATCTAGTGAGAGATACAAAATGCACCCTGACACACACTCGATTCTGAATGTAAATTATGATGCGCACACAGGTAGAGAATTTACACAATAACAAAGAATCTACTTGACTTATTATATATTTTAATTATACATGTAATGAGATGTTGAAGACGATTAGAAAATTTCTAAATAAAGTATAACTGCAAATCACCCCAGGATCTGCCACTTTAGTGCCAACATTTATAGTTATAGTTATAGTATTCATTTAGGGACTCATTAGTCTCCCTGTAGAGGAAATATAAGCTATTCTATATTTTTTTATGAAAATAAAAGAGGGACTAGAAGTAAATGAACCTGATCTCATCAGAATGTGTATGAATTTGAATGTCAGGTTGATGTGGTTGGATTTCATTTGTTGTCATTATAATGAAATTGTAAGAACAGAAATGCTAACCCCATCCCTATCTTCAAATTTTGTAACTTTTCATATACGTTACGTCATGGATCCCCCCTTTCTCATTGCTGTTCCTACAACAACGGAAGCCATGAGCTCATGTTTGGTTTCTGTTTCCGCCCAATCCGGTTATTGGTTTCTATTACGCGTTAGCTTACTGATTAATTTGTCTATGTATCCCAGGTGTTGTTTCGCTTTATTGGTTTATTGTCATGCATTTGTTACTGTAATTCTGAGCCTTGACCCATATGCCTTATTATTTTGACTCGGCTATGCCTACAGTTACCTTGGCTGCATGTGTTCTGGCACCCACTGTGGACACAGATTAAGAATCCAGGATTGCCCTTAAAAAACAAACACTGAATTTATGTACTTGCTTCCTGCCTCATGTTACTAACTGACTCAACCGAATTGTTACACATTTACTGTGAGACCATGTATAGTCTAAATCACCAGAATGATAGAGGTAGTGTCTGGGGTTTTATCAACACACAGGTCGTGGCTTTTTGGGATTAGTTCAGCACTTGAGCTTGTATGTTATCACTCAAATGCTGACTTGTGATAAGGTAAACAAATCTTTTAATGTCCTAGCAGTGCTGCTCCTTAATTGCTCTATCACCTGATCATGCCTATCACTTGACACTTAAGGATGGTTTTCACAAAACTTACACCAGATCTTCCTGACATCTGACATAAAATAACATAAACATTAAAAGTCAATCATGATCTTAATTGGATGTAAAAAAAAAAAAAAAAAAAAAAATCAAGTGACAGATTTTTGTTAACACTTCATTGACTTTCTGTATGTTAGAACATCATGAGAACTGGTTTTACACAGTGTACTTCAGGTATGTTAGTTACATCAAACATCAAAACCAAACTAGCACTATATTAGGCTCAAAGAAAATTTAACAACACAGTATTAGAGAACATGGTTATATAGGTTTTCATTAAAAAAAATAATAATAATAAATCTTATGCATAGTAAAATATAGCTCACTTTTTGTAAGGGCATAAACACAGCTCTGTCATGACAGTAGATATTCATAAAAAATGTATAACAAAGAAAATATGCACAACAGTGTAATTATAGTGTAATCATTGTCATTATCCAAACCTGCTATACAGCAGCTTTTAAGAATGATGTTAGCACCAAGAGCAAAGAATAGGAGACACTTCTGGCCATATTTTTGTGATCACTTTTATTAGATTTTCCAATTAACCTTATTTGGCAACTGTCACATAACCACCATTATGAGCCACAGTTGCCATGACAATCTTATATGTAGGTGTCATGTAGCCCTATGAAAATCAGCCTTAGGTAGAAAAAAAAACCCCTAAGAAATAAGGGTACCTACTAAATGCTTTTATAACACATTCATTATCATTACAAAGTTGCCTTTTCAAGCAATACTGGATAATCTATAAAAGACTTATGCCACAACATGTTAGATGACAGAGGTTTTAGCGGACTTTATGTAAATATATGGTTTTCAACTAGGATTTAGGTGGTGGGGAAGCCTGACTTCTTTCATGGGTGCCAACAATATGGGATTTTATACGGAGTTGACAACACTTGACCAAAACAGGCTTCCAATATATTTCTGTCCTGTATAAGTATGATTTAATTTCCCATCAAAACATAATACCTGAGGTCAGCGCTGCACTCTTACCCTTAAAGTGGTCTTTGGTTGTGGTTATGGGGGAACCCTTAAAGGGTCTATGTAGAACTCTACAGCAATGTTTCTCTATAAGAAATGGCTTCAAGTAGAACTATTAAGTAGGATTTAAGCTAAGAACCCTTAATTAACCAATGTAATTGTGCTTCTGTTCACATAAAGCAAAGGTGGGGGAGCTTCATGTGCTTCATGTGCTCAATTTTATCCCTGCATGCATATTACCTGTAATTATACCCCTGCTTGCATATTACCTGTTGGTTCTAAAAAATTAGACATGTTTTGAGGGCAACATGGTGGTGCAGTGGGTAGGATCGCCACCTCACAACTCCATGGTCCTAGGTTTGATCCTGAGCTTGTGTTACTGTCTATGTGGAGATTTTCGTGCTCTCTCAATGTTCATGCGGGTTTCCTCTGGGTTCTCTGGTGTCCTCCCACTGTCCAAAAACATGCACATAGGCAGATTGTTTATGCTAATTTACCCATTCACCCAAATCTGAATGTGTGTGTGTGTGTGTGTGTGTGAGAGAGAGAGAGAGAGAGAGAGAGAGTGTGAGCATGTGTGTGTGTGTGTGTGTGACCCCGACCCTGATCAGGATACTGGGATTGGTTACTGAAGATGAAATAATTAATGTTACAACTCCAATTCCAAAAAAGTTGGGATGCTGTGTAAAATGTAAATAAAAACAGATGCAGTGATTTGCATTAACCCATATGTTATTCATAAACCCATATAAACCCATATGTTATTCACAGTAGAACAAAGAAAACATATCAAATGTTTAAACTGAGGAAATGTACCATTTTAAGGAAAAAATAAGGTAATTTTGAATTTGATGGCCACAAAATGTCTTAAAAAAGTTGGGACGGGGGCAACTAAACAGGGTGTTACTAAAAAGAAACAGCTGGAGGAACATTTGGCAACTAATTAGGTTAATTGGCAACAGGTCAGTAACATGATTGGGTATAAGAAGAGAATCTTAGAGAGGCAGAGTCTCTCAGAAGTAAAGATGGGATGGAATCTGGATGGAAGCATATGTTTCTCTGAAACGTGTATATACCTTACAGCATTGATGGTGCCTTTCCAGATGTGCAAGCTGCCCATTACATAGGCACTAATGCACCCCCATGCCATCAGCAATGCAAGCTTTTGAACTGACCGCTGATAACAAGTCGGATGGTCCCTCTCCTCTTTAGTCCTCTTTAATTTAGAAGACGTAGCATCTATAGTTTCCAAAAAGAATTTCAAATTTCAATTTGTCTGACCACAGAACAGTTTTCCATTTTGCCTCAGTCCATTTTAAATGAGCTTTGGCCCAGAGAAGATGGCGGCGTTCTGGATCATGTTCACATATGGCTTCTTCTTTGCGTGATAGAGCTTTAACCAACATTTGTGGATGGCACGGCGAACTCTGTTCACAGACACAGATGTATTCACAGATGAGTTCTGGAGGTGTTTCTGAGCCCATGCAGTGATTTCCATTACAGAATCATGCCTGTTTTTAATGCAGTGCCGCATGAGGGCCCGAAGATCACGAGCATGCAATATTGATTTTCACCCTTGTCTCCAAGTTCTCAGAATCTTTTGATGATATTATGTACTGTAAATGATGAGATATTCATAGTCTTTGCAATTTTATGTTGAGGGACATTACTCTGAAACTGTTCCACAAATTGCAGATGCAGTTTTTCGCAGATTGGTGAACCTCTGCCATCAACTCTGCCTCTCTAAGATACTCTTTTTATACCCAATCATGTTACTGACCTGTTGCCAATTAACCTCCAGCTGGGTCTTTTTAGTAACACTTACTTTTCCAGCCTTTTGTTGCCCCCATCCCAACTTTTTTGAGATGTGTTGCGGCCATGAAATTCAAAATTACCTTATTTTTTTCTTAAAATGGTACATTTCCTCAGTTTAAACATTTGATATGTTTTCTATGTTCTATTGTGAATAACATATGCATTTATGAGATTTGCAAAGCATTGCATTCTGTTTTCATTTAAATTTGACACAGCGTCCCAACTTTTTTGGTGTTGTATATTTTGGTGTGTTTTATATGTTTCCTAAAGGATGAGTATCTGAATTTATTGTTATATAGCCTACAATCAATAATGATATTTGATTTCTATATACAGTACTTGGCTCAAACAAGTTGAAGCCTAGTGATATTAAACTCTATTAAGACAGTTTGTAAGCATGTTAAGATTCAGTCATTTATTCTTAACTATTCCTATGTGACACACTTCAACAAGACAGTGAGGGGGAAAAATTAATGGGCGCTTTGGATTATGGTATGCTGTCAATGCTTCTTGGAAAACAATCATACTCACCTGATACAGGTCTGAGAGTTTGTCCAACTCAGTCTCCGACTATATGATCTAAGAATTCCACATGTATTTCTAATTTGGATTTGATGTTGTATGGGTTGAGGAGGTAAAAATCTACAAAATAGTAATAAAAAAAGTAATAATAATAATAATTAAAAATAATAATAATCAGGTGCATGATAGTAGAGGATTGCCATTATAGATCTCAGAGGAGCACCATCTATTATGTTGATTAAAATTAGTGTCCTATAACCACTCCGAAACTCCATCTCAATGATCTGTTTTTACTTAAACCCACCACCATGCTCTGAATAGATCAGAATAGAAATACAGAGGTGTAACTCTGAATATTTACTCAGTAGAGACAAAACTTCTCTGGCTTGACATAGATCAACTGTAATTAACTTAGAAGCAAAATACCAACCGTACATGCATTGGCTGTGCAAACCTGTCTTATCCGGTGTATTAATTAATAATCTATGTACTCTATATATGCTTGTGTGTTGTGTGTGATTGTAATAGTATGAATGTACAAAAAAAAATTCACACACACACACACACACACACACACACACACACACACACACACACACACACACACACACACACACACACACACACACACACACACACACATAAAACAGTATAAGCTATAATGGCTAGAGATTTGCCACAACAGAAAGCCCCAGGCAAAGTTAATTACACTTTGAGTTGCACTGAGGGATCATCTCTCACTCATTTGTTCATTCTTATCTGTTGATATGTTAATTTAGCTGGATAAATTTCAGATCAGGAAAACACAGCAAATCTACGGATAAAAAGTTCAGGGCAAGCAGCCACCACTGAGTCATTTTTATCCCTTCTCTCTGCTAATAAAATATTCATAGAAACCCATGTGCTTCAAAGTATCTTTACTAGATAGGTTATCAGGCCAGTGGTACTTTTACACAAATCATCATATGAAAGGCTCCTATCTCTTCCTCTTGCTAGCTTGCTATCTATTACAAGCTTACTCATGTTCTTTTAATCTCACTTAATCTCAATTTAAAATTTAGCTTACACCAAACTCCCTAACTCGCTGGTGCTTAGCTTACGTCGTGTCTAAATATGAATGCTGCACCATGTTCTTGTGTGCATGTTGGTTTTGATATATCCATCCACTGAGGTAAGGGTAGATGCTAAATATTAGACTTGAACAGAATTTCTGAAAGCTGTCCTTCAAGAAATACTCAACTCATAAAGAACAAGAAGAAGTCAGCAGCAGTCTCTTGCCATTCTCTTCTGCTGCTGCTTTACATCTTATGGTCTTTTTCTCCTTCATCCCGTTGTCATTTAGCACTGGATTAGTTCAGGCCTGGATTGCTTTAGACATCAAGCATCAGCGACTCCATCCATCATGAAATGTCTTTTTGCAATGGATCATTACTGCCATCTATTGCTTGAGCTTTCCTTTGTCTCTTTCCCCATCTCTCTCTCTTATAAACTGTCCCTCTATCTCTCTCCCTCTCTCCCTTCCTCTCTCTATATTGTTCCTTTTTCTCTTTGGCTGTGTCCATCCTAACCTCCCAGTGATGGCCTTTATGTATCCTTTCACTCCCACTGTGCTCAGTGGCAAGCTAAGTCAAAGCCACAGCTCCAGGGGACTTAAGGCTCTCCTAACCCCTCCTCTTTCTTCATTTTTTTCTTTCTTCCTGTCATCTTTTACTGGGGACTTCTGAGTGGCAGCCAATCATGAGCTGAGTCCTTTCTCCTTCACTCTTTCTCTCCCTGACAGCAATGGACAGTGAGAGAGAGAGAGAGAGAGAGAGAGAGAGAGAGAGAGAGAGAGAGAGAGAGAGAGAGAGAGAGAGATCAGAAAAAACGTGTAAATGTAGAAGGAAATTATGAAGAAAAAACAACAGAATAGACATAAAAGTAGAAAAAAAATCAATCATGCACATGCATTTGGATAGAAACAAAAAAAGAAGCAGGAAACACAGAGGGAAACACATTTGAAAGAGAAAACAGCATGTCAGTGAGGTAGCCACACGCTCTCTCTCTTTCTCTCTCGCTCCCTCTCTCATACACAGTCTCTTTCACACTCACACACCCTGGCTCCCATCCACGCATCTCTACACGCAGACTGCACTCGCTCTTGGCATGTAAGTGCAGGAAAGGTGACAGAGCAGGCAGTGCTTCGCTTTGCTAAAGAGGGACAGAGCAGCATGACTGCTAACGTGTAGATCAGCAATGGAGCATGAACACTGAAGGTAAAACCTCTCGCACTCTCCCTCCCAGCCTTGCTCAGTCTCTGTCTCTGTCTCTGTCTCTCTCTCTCTCTCTCTCTCTCTCTCTCTCCCATTCTCTCTCTCCATCCCTTTCTCTCAGACAGATGAAAGGAGCACTCTGAAAGAGTGCAGTCATGTACGTAATTTCTCTTGCTGAATCTAAAGGTTATTATTAAGACATGTGCGCTTTACCCCATGACTTACACTGCTGCCGTGGATGTATCTCACTGTAAGTCAGTAAAAATCTGTGAATAAAGTTAGCCAGCGAAGGATTTGAAGCTGAAAGAATGTAAGTGGATGGTTTGTTCTTTTCATTTGCAGGATGTTAAAGAAGGATTTTAAAATGTGGAGAAATATAATGCAATGATTATAGACTATGAATGAATCCTACTTTGTGTATCAGTTCTTGTTTATAACTGTAGTGTCACTTTTTGGTAGCATTACAATCTTTTGTGGAGTTTGGCCAGCTTGGATAAGGCTGGTAGAATCAGCAATGCAAGTTCTATTGTTTATATATTGCATAGATTTGTTTTTGTTTTTTGTTTTTTTCAGAAAAAAGAATTCAGACAGAATGTCTTACATTCGTGCACATTTACATTGTTTGACTTAATGCATATAGAGTATGCTTAGGAAGGTGCTGCTGATTTTCTGAGATTTCTTAGCAGTGCAACACTAAAATATTGGATTATCAAAGACTGCAAAGAATAGAGGGAAATGCAAATTCTTGCTTTGAAAGGCTTTGAATTCCTTTAAATTCAGTCGGATCTTTACATAGCTTGTCATGGACTGATAAGAGGAATTGTGCATGCTTTGATAATGTTCTCTAGGAATCATCCTTATAGGAATTCTCCAATTACACAAATGCTTTTGCATGATTCCACTAAGCCGCTTATTACTGCAAACTGTCATCTGTCCACTCTTTTACTGCCTGGCCTCAGGTCACATCATAAATTATTTATGTTTAAATTAGAATGTCTATCTATCTATCTATCTATCTATCTATCTATCTATCTATCTATCTATCTATCTATCTATCTATCTATCTGTCTATCTATCTATCTATCTAGATTCAACAGAACAGAATGAGAAAAAAGTGACTCAAGGGGAAAAACAGTATAAAGAAAAATATGTGTATATTCTTCCATCCAAAGTGAAGTTGTACATGAAGTAGATGTTTTCTATTTTTTCCTCACTGGAATTCTTGTAAACTCTGTTCACCATGATGATTTCTGGGGTCAGTTTAATGGTTTAATGTTTTTTTTTTTTTTTTTTTTGTAGTGCCTTGTTTATGTATTTGCATTATTCAACAAATTAGCTACAGATGTGCAGCACTCATGACAGTTGAGTCTAATAACACTATTTTTGTAAAATCAAATTAGCTATGAGCTTTTAATTACACATGATCTTTGAATCTTAACCTGGATGGACATTGGATTTTTATGAAATGTTTAGCAGTCACTTACAATACTTGGCAAGTATGCAATTTAACTATAAAAAAAATCTTAAAAATCTTAAATGTATTTCTGTTTATATTTCCGTTTATATCTGTTCATGCAGGATTACAAACTTTCTGTTGTTTAAGTGTTATTTTGGAAAATATTTCAGTAAACACACAGAAGGTATTAAATTGAAGATGAAGATTTCACTAGTATTGGCAAGTAATTTACAGCATACAGAGTATCTTAATGAATGCCCCGTCAATGCAATACAGTCAATATTTAAAAAGAATAAAAACAACAGCAGAGAGAGAGAGAGAGAGAGAGAGAGAGAGAGATAGATAGATAGAGAGAGAGAGAGAGAGAGAGAGAGAGAGAGAGAGAGAGAGAGAGAGAGAGAGGAACACTGCCGTAATTGTATTGCACTGTTTGAGAGATGGTGAGCTCCACCAAGTGGCTGAGTTTTTAAGTTACTTCATGACAATTCAGTCTGAGCAATAGAACCTCTTGTCATTTTTAAATCATGAAGATATTACACTATAAACATGCTATTATTTTTATTTTTGAAAAAAAATTAAATAAAACATTGTATTGGGCAGCTCTAGCTTTTATAATCTGATGGGACTGCTGCTTTTTGCACAACATCATGCTCTTAGTAGATATACATGAAGTTTATCTAAAAGACTTGATGATGGTGTTTCAAGTTTTGTATCATATGGATTTCATTGCTCATCCAACATGTCATACCAACATGCATCGCCTCTCTTTTTTCCTTTCCATTCCATTTCCCAATCTGCCTCACTATTCGATCCCATCAGAGCTTCAAATCCATTCTCCATTCTCTGCGTTTGTTAGACGTCAAGGTCATAAGGAAGGAGGAAAGGAAAGAAAGAAAGAAAGAAAAAACTTTTCTCCAAAGACATTGTGTAAAATGAATGTAAAGACACAGACAGTGTTACCCCATATACGCGTACAACCATCCATCAGCACAGCACCAGGCGTAGAGAGGGCTAGCCCAGATTCCCTAAATGATCCATGTCTGAGGCAGCCCTCCGGGGCAAAGCAAAGAGAGAAAGAGAAGGAGAGAGGGAAAGGAATAACTGGCACAACACAGGGTTGAGCAAACGAGGCTGTGCTGGACTATGGGAAATGTATTCCCAGTAGGCACTGCTACTCCAGACTGATTTTTATAAGTCTCTGGAGAAATAGATCACTGCCTCGCAGACAGGGCTACAGCAATTATAAAGACAGCGTCTCACTAGCCAGGGCACAGCCGCTCTACTGACCTGACTTACTACTCTCTCTCTCTCTCTCTCTCTCTCTCTCTCTCTCTCTCTCTCTCTGTGTCTCTCTCTCTCTCTCTCTCTCTCTGTGTTTTCTCATATTAGTCCTTGCAGTGATGTTTAGTGTGACACAATAATACATAAAACCCTGTTGCTTGTACAGCCAGTATGTCTGTTTCAAACCACCAACGCACCTAAGCACAGTGCATTCCCACTTAAATGCTTATTAAGACAAAATTACAAAGCAGTGAGCTTTGTAAGCATATGTACACACACAAACACACCTACCACTTAAGCTAGTTAATATGACAAGTAAGGCTGTGAGGCTTTATATCAGAATATTTGCCCTTCCCCATTCCTTTCTTTTCTTTTTTATATTAAGCCACTGTTAATCCTCCTACACTGATGCCTTTCTTCATAAACAACTTTTTAATATGCTGCTGACTCTTAATAAAATAATCAAGTTGAGATAATTAAATGAAAGTGCTGAACATCTGTCAAGGATTTTTCCCCCTCTTTTGAGGGCCCATCCGCCTCCCTTGGCATGGGGCAGCAAGTAGAATTTTAAAAACGATGTGCTGTTTTAATGCTTAATAGGCATGCTGCATCAAAGATTAATATCCAGAATGCTATTAAAACCCAAGGACAGCCTTGAATATTAATTAGAAAATGCAATCACAAGAATCACCACAGTTTAATTGCCACAAACCGTTTCTGTGAGATTCCAAGGATGCACTTGTCATCACCGTGGAACAGCTAAACTCAGAGTGTGGAGGCCACTAAAAGGGGGAAAAAAAAAGAAACCCTTTATCAGCTTATAGCTTATTGGCGCCCTCTAAGTCAGCCACCACCACATAATCTCCTATCTGGACCCTTCCACAAACCCCATCCTCTAAACAGCCCTGTAACATGACAGCAATGATAACACTTTCTCAGCAGAACTGGGTTCGCAAGGACTGCATACATGTGCAATCCACAGCATGACAGCTTAATGCTACCATGCTGCAGTATAGCACAACTTCATCATGTCAATGAAAATGGCTGGACACTTTCTATTATTACATAATTTACTATACAATACTTGCATATTCTTATAACCCTGATGAATGCAATTTCTGTGCATTTTTACACGCAGTTTTCTCAGTTTCATAACTCAGGTCTTAACACTCAGAAATATAGAAACAGAAAGAAATGCCCTTTCCAAACATTGTGACAGCTTCATACTAAGATAAAAATACATATACAGTATGTTCAGTATTGTGTTTAAAACATACTCCCTTTACATGATCTACATGCCTCTGTTTTATTGACAGTTGAGAGAAAATATTTTTTTGGTAATAGCTGTAGTTTCCATGTTTTCATCAGTGTCACAGATTCAACAAAATATCCAGAAAAAAAAAAATTGATACATCTAAAAATTATATATCAATATTTTTACTGTACTTATTTACTTTCAGTGTTTCTAAATATATTTGTTTGTGAAATTTGAATCTGCCATATCACTCAAAACACAGACAAGGATGCACCCACACTAGCTTTACTAGCTCTTTAGCTTTTATAGTGTGTAAAGATGCAACAGATTTCAGTTGGTCACCTGGAGGAGAAACACGCATAGTGCTCAAGAAGACAGAAACAGATAAACGGATATTTATTCTGGTACTGAGAGTGCACTATCATACCTAATAGATGAAGTAAACTAAATTATACTCAAATTTATCTTCAATTTTAGTTGTTATTCAAGTATTATAAACAGATGATAGTAAATTCCAGATCAGCCCTGAGCAAAAAAAGTACAAGGCATACCTAGTCTGCACCAACATGAAATCAAGGGGAGACAATATCAGTGGAAAATATTTATGCCTCACATTAATCATATCATTGCACTACTCATCAGAACATTCCTGTATTTCCAGATCACAGAGAATCTTATTACATCTAATCTAATTACAAATTTGCACAGAGCTGTAAAGTATGTTTTTATTATTAAAAATAGCAATATAAAAATGTGTTAGTATTTACGTATCAAACAATGACATATAGCCTATAGTATGTGTAGCCTAGAATGTAGCATATATGAATTCTAAATAACAAAGGAAGTGACAAATGCTCAAAAATAAGACGGGGTTCTGAAGGTTAATATTATATACATTGATTGGGGATAAAATATGTATTTCTGTAAGGAACAATAATTGTGTAAAGGTGTAAGAAATTAATAACAGGTTTTGTTTACCGTAATAAGTCCTTAAGGTATGATAATAGGTGTGCTTTTTCATCATATCTAACTTTTCTAATAATGGGTGGATGTCCAGTTTGATTTCCACTAAGACCTAGCATGTATCCACATTATAGGCTTAAACAAACCCCAGAACACTAGCTTTACATTGATGGTAGCAGTGTATACATTGTATCTTTCCCCACTATTATAATGTTACCAATGTAATCTTACATACATGATCAGCACATGTTAGAAGTATGTAGGTTGATTCCACACTTTTTCATTTTATAATACTACATTGGCAATAGCATATAACAACTCTGCCTTTAACGTCATGTTTTATTCATAAAGACTGCTACAGAGGTGTTGAATGTAAACGTTTTCCCCAGCTCTCTGACCCTGAGATGCACGAACTGCATGTCCGAAGCCCACAGAGGCCTTCCCATTCTGGGCTTGTATGAATTCATTATCAACATTAGCAAAGTCAGTAATTCCACAAATTACAGCAGTAGAGACACTTTTAAACTGAAACCTTGTGAATAGTGCCCAGCTTCATCTGTATCTCATTAATTTAATTATTTCATTTATGCTCATAAGATAATGTGCTTTTACAAGTACTATTTTAATAACATCAAAAAGGACCATAGTTCTAATTTGTTCACAGACCAAAAAAGAGGCATAGATGCTTTGTTCTTCCATATGCCTTCAATGACATTGTGCCTTTTTATTCTCCTTGTCTTTCTCATGTAGATTCAGATCGGTGAACAAGAACGACATAATATTATGAATTGGCTTCTGATTTGCTTGTGATCCCCCCAGAGATACAGTGGGGTAATAAATGCCCATCAGGCTGGCATGACACTTTGGCCTTCTATATTTTCCTTGAAAACTGGCTTGCATGGAATGAAGGAAGAACGATTTATTAGGATTAAGTTCCAAAAGCCCATAAATTATGCATGCACTCCCTAAATTACTATTCAGCAGTGCTCTTGGGGCACACTGTGCTTCAGTGAGTCATTGTGGGTTTAGCTAAGCAGCCTGCTCTGTTTATTGTGTAACATAGACTTGCATGTAATCAGAACTTTGAGCATAGCACTGCAGTTCACTCTAGATTTTTGATCTACAGCTGTGACATCAACCTTCAAAGTAAATAAATGGTTATAAATATGTTTTTGAAGTACTTGTCATTCCCTGTTTTTAATGCAAAAGAGAGTTCAGTTAGAAACTGTTTGTAACTTTATTGTCATTTCTACTGACTGATTTGCTGCCAACTTAAAGCTATTCAGTTGCTGTTATCTTAGGGATTCAAGAAAGAAACCATAGCATGATGCATAATTTTGTGCCTCATCAATCTTTTCTTGCCTTCTTCCAGGCCTGAACAGTAGAGGAGAAAAGGAGACTGAGGATAGGATGTCCCATTCTGTTGTGATTTGCATTCATCTCCCAAACAACACTCAAGCCACTAATTGATTCCTTATCAAGGACTCTCCAGGAGCGATTGGATACAATGATAACTAATCAGCTCACTTTGCTCCTGCTGTTGTCCATCCTGGAGTGGAGCTCAGCCTTGCTCCGCCCAGTGCCTGGATTCAGCACAACTGATGGGGATGGACGGACACTTCACCGTTCTAAGCGTGGATGGATGTGGAATAGTTTCTTTCTTTTGGAAGAGTGGACCGGAAGTGGAAAACAGTATGTAGGCAAGGTAAGTTTGGGGATTAATCATTAATGGAAGCCAAATGCAAGACATATGATGTCATTAATGCTAATATAAGAAAACAAATTGTTACCCATACAGCAACATGTTCAAGCTAGGAAGAAAGAAAAAATGCTTGATATCCAATAGAAGAAAAACAGAGCAAACACAATAATATTTTAGAGAACTAACATAACCACCTCTGCAGAGAGGTGAGCAGGAGACAGCTATAACAACATCATTACATCAAACTAAAGCACCATACTAATAAAACTCATATGTACAAAATATCCAAGTCCATTTTAGATGCAAGTATCCATTATGACCGAAGCCCTTGAATACACTTACAACACAGTATGAAAGTCAAAGCCATGCTATAATGTAACTTCCCAGTATTTCACAGAAAGAGAAAGGTGTGGTGAGCAGCACTCTGATAAAAATCACAATAGTGCAAGTGTTCTTCTCAGTCTGCATGGCATCAGATCAGAGTGAAGTGCTTGTCAAGCCACCAGCGTAAGTGCCGAGCTCTGAGACAACCATAATTTAGAAAGCAGCAGTTACAGTCCTGGGGGGTTGGGGAGGGAGGGAAATGAGGGCGACTGTCGGCAGCCAATTTTCTGTTGAGGAAGCTGGCTTTCATCACTCCCTTCATCTTGCCCAAGTAAACAAGTGTCATGAGCAGGGGTTTGAGGCAGAGAAGGGACTTGAGTCTGTGAGCACCAACTGATAGCATCTTGTCCTTTCACATCTATGAAGTGTGAATGCAGAGATCATTGGGTAACAGACCCAAGCTTGTGATCAGGGAAACCGAAAAAAAAAAACAACAACAATAAAGACAGTGATAAAGAAAACAATAAATTAAAAAAAAAAAAAAGAAGAAGAAAGAGAGAAGAAAGAGATGCTCTCATCCATAGCATCTTTGTGTGGAGGTGCTGAAGCATTAAAGCAGTTCTGACTGGGACAAGTCCATCAGTAGAGGTAGTGTTATACTAATCAGTGGCCTGGCCTTCTTCCCAGTGTTTGGATGCTTCTGTTTGTGCTCTCTCTCTCTCTCTCTCTCTCTCTCTCTCTCTCTCTCTCTCTCTCACATGGGGCTGGCCCCATTCCTGCCGACTGTCCACTCAAATTTCCAAGAGAAGTACTAGAAAAACAAAAGACTGCCATAAATACTAAGGATTGAGAAGGGAAATGTTTCAAAGATGATTCTAAGCAGATGTGTTATCATGAATCCCATGAATTTCCATCAGTGTGTGCTAGTGAATGAGTTTGTCCATCTGTGTCGGAGCCTCTGTTCTGACCGATGAATAGGCACTTAAAAGCCCAGCAAGAACCCATCAGAGCCATTGATGGTCTTTCTGATAACGATAATTCACCAGCCATTGCTAAGTTCTACGGGAGGCCATGTTTATTTATGGACAATGGAGCCTCTATTCATATTTAAATCATAACAGTGGCTTTATTCAGACATGATCTCATACTTGCAAAATCAAAGCAATGTGCACAACTCAATTTGTATGAAAGATTGGAGCGGTTACGGTTCGAGAGTTAGTCTTCTTACTTATCATTTAGTTCGAAATCCAATCACACTGCATTACTTTTTCTAGACTTAATTCAAATTTTAAGTTGAAAATGCTAATTCAAACATGTATTTGCAATAACATTTATTGCAAATGAGCATGTAATTTTGGGACAGTTGCAAAATATATGTTTGCATTTTTGTGCACACCAATGTTCAGTGGCAGCCAAAATTAAAATGCAAATGCTGTCATTCGACATTTCATTTTTAATTTCAAGTATGATTCTGCCATATTAAAAAGTAATACCAGTCTTTCAATTTTATATTACTTTTTCATGTTCCAATTTGCCCTGTCTCTTTTCCATACCATCTCTGTTTGCAAACACATTTGCAAACCCATTTAAACACTTTAGGTAGGACTTTGAAGCAACATTGCATGTTTTGGAGGAAGTGACTAAAAAGCATCTATAGACAACAGATACATTTGTTTGCACTGGCTGAGGTTTTTTGTATATGTGGCTCCAGTGCTGAAGCTTTATCTAAATGTTTCCATATCTCCCATGTCTTCCAAGAGATATTCCTGTTCTCTACTCTCTCCTATATCATCCATTGCCCTAGCCTTGTCTGGGTGACCACCTTTTTACAACATGTAGCCTGATCTTGTTGGTGCACCTCCTCCACCATGAAGATGCAGCATTGGGCTGGATTAGCCTTGAATCAGTGTAGCTTGTTGGTTGCAAGGCTGAGGTCTCTCATCCCTTGCTGCACTAAGTTGGCCAACAGTGTTCTTTGTGCTGGAGTGTCACTTTGGCATGGGTTGCCTCTGATGATGTCCACATCCTCCCAGTTGACTAGGTGGGGGCCACAGTGGCTATTGCAAGACTCTGCCATCATTATCTCCAGCCTTACTTTGGTGCACTAATACTCCACTATGAGACTGAAAATGGGTAGTTCTAGGATGCCCTTGCTGTAGAGCCCAGTGGTGCCTGAGGGACCTGGTGAGAACTAGCCATTTTCTTATAGAAGAAGTAATTGTCATTTCCAGCCTGTCAAACTTTGTGATTGGAGCCTCGTAGATAATTAGTGGCCACATGAGATGGGACAGAAGTCTGAACTGCAGGCACCAGAGCTTCAGTTTGCCGGGGACTATGATATCAATTCTCTTAAGTCACTGATGGTGTCCTGTCTGAGCTGCTCTATTTGCTAGAGTAATCTCTAGCAAATAGAGTAAGCTGCATCATACAAACATTCTAGGCTCTTGATGGGCTTCTTGGCCACCATTAGATGTAGTTCACTGCCAATTTGGAAAGTTTGCTCTGACAGCATTCGAGCCAGTTTGATATTTTCCTGAAGTTTTCTCAGGAGCCAGTGGTGCATGCCCTGGTTGTAGTGAATGTTGTCAGGTCATCCATTTAAACTCTGATAGGAGGAAGCCTTAAGCTGGACTTTATCAGCTCTCCAGAAACCACCCACCATGAAGATTTTAAAATGACCTCCAATGCCATTGTGAAAACAAGTAGGGAGATGTTGCAGCCCACCATGATTCCCTCTTCCAGATGCTGCCAGGCTGTGGTTTAGTCTACCATAGTCATGCATAGCTGGACATCATAAAAATTGTCCAGGACAAGGTTTATGTTGGTCTCAGACACCAAAGTAATGTAATGCAGCCCAGAGGAAGTTGTGGAGAACGTAGCCAAAGGCATTGGCAAGATCAGGAAACATCACATGGAGATCTCTTCCATCCCTTTTTCCATCAGTCTGGATCTGATGCCAGATCATGGTTGAGTGTTCATGGATATCTTTATAGAGATAAATGAAGAGATTTCTTCCCAGGTAGTCCAACAGCCTGTGTGCCACCACACTAAAGACTATTTTGCCTTGAACACTGACCAGCCTGATCTGGTGGAACTGGCTGAGGTCAAAAGAGTCCTTCTCCTTTGGGATTAGGATGCCTCCTGCTCTATGTCATGTTGGGATCTCCTGTTTCTGCTGTACTTGCAGTATAACTGGGGCATTTTTGTAGGACTGTATGGCCCTCCATTGGTGCATGGATCTTTCTACTTTTGTCCACCTGGGAGGGCTGGTGTCTATTTGGTATTTTGCTTTGTAAATTGGTGGCATGTCAGGTGGCAAGCTGCCCTGCTTGTGTCACTGCCTGTCAGAAAAGGACTTTTCCAGGTGATCTTTAAGGCCTGCCTTTGGGACTGAAAGTGTCCCAGGCTTTTTTTTTTTGTTAAGAAGTTCTTTACGAGTTTGAAAGGATCTTAGCATATGCTAACTCTTGCCTGCTCTTTCATCCTGTGCTTTTTCTCAGGTTCTCAGCTCTACTCAATGTTGTGAGCCTGTCCTTGATGCCATCTTGCAAAAGGTTAATGCCCTCCTTCTTCTCCTTTGTGGCCTTTCTGCACTGCTATTTCAGCTGTCTTTATGCTCTGACCAGGCATTCTATTTCCTGCTAGCCCCTGGACTTAGTTGGAATGGGTGGAGAACTTTCCCTTTCTCTATTGTTCCAAAACATTCAACTACATAGTTATAGATTGGTTCTCTCATCATCTCCAACTTCTTTAAGGTGGTGCCCCCAAGTGTCTCCAAGATGTGTCAAAGGTCAGTATGGGTTTCCCTCAACAGAGACTATATAATGATGTCATCACTTCCTCTGAAATGTCCTTCCTCATGAGTTTGACAGAGCTGAAAATGTAAATAAGATTACAGAGTCATTTTATTTTTGGCTTTTTATGAGTTTTGAGTTGCAGTTGAGGATGAGAAAGTAATCTCGAATAGAAGGATTGCTACAACTTTTTTCAATATGGCAGGATCATACCAGTTTAGACATTGAGACATCGAATAGACATTTTAATTGCATTTTAATCCGGGCAGCCACTGTATATTGCTGTGTGCTACACATAAATACATATTTGCACCTGAATTTGCATTTTGTCTCAAATTGCGCATGCTAATAAGGAAAATACATGTTTGAATTTTGATTTTCTTATTAGCATTTGAATATAAATAAAAAATAAAAGAGACTAAATAAAACAAACATCCTTTATTCCTATAGCAGTTTAAAGACAAGAATAATGAATGAACACATTTTTAAAATTTATACAACACTCCTAGCACTAAACATCCAAAACAACAAGTAATTCATTGTTATTTCTTTTCACATGTTTATTAAGCATGGATCTCATATAAATCAATGTCAAACAGTAAATGTCAAACAATGTAAAACCAATATGAATAAAATTCAATATTCATAAGTATCCTGCTGCTACCTCAGGAATTTTGTCGTCCACTTAATGATTTAACGCTTGCCAAATCACAGAATGTAGAGAATATCCCTGAATCTACTGGAGGTAAGCACAGATATTGAGGTCAACACGAAGTACACAGAAACTTTGACATGCCTTGCACTACACAGCAGAACAGCAAATCCGCAGTACTTTTTGTACTTGGCACTGGATTGTCATTAGTCAGTAGAAGTACATAAGCAGTCAGACCCTAGTGAGTAGCAAACCACTCAGAAGTGCTAGAACCTGGCATGCAATTGGCCTCCTTTTGTGGCTGTGGTTTGATGCAAGGGCTGTAGCTCACACAGTGTTCCATCAGCACTATTGATGTGAACAAAATCCTATTAACCTTCCCAAGGCCTGTGATTCACTGGGTAAGTAAACAAGCTCGTACTCTTCAGTCTTCCCTTTGCCCTCATTCAGCTTCTCCTTACAAGCCCCTTCCTGTTCCTGCACACTTGACTTCTCAGTCAGTTAGGAAAACAACAATCCCCTAAGATTCTGCTAAACAGAATTAACAATGATTGATTGCACTAATTATGGTGAGCAAAACAGTGCAAGGGATTGTTAACTGTATGCAAACAGAGAGTGTGAAGTTTGCTAAAGCTTGCTAAGTGTGGATTATGATCTTGTTCACATGAGGCAACCTCACTAGCTGCCCTACAGCAAAATATGGTCTTACTGTCAATGAAACAACAATATCCATTCAATGGACAATTTACCTACTACCAAATAGAGCTTAGTAGATATATTTGTTAAAGAAGTAAAGTATATCCAGTGTCTGTGGCAGTCTACAGCAATTTTAACCTCAAAGTCAATTCTCCCTGCATTGACTGGTGATAAAAATCATACTGCAAAAATAATAAGTAATAATAAAGTATCTTTTTTTGATAGCTCAAGCTACAAAACTCTACAACAGAGGCAGACTAATTTCTTTACTGACAAATCCACGAGCACACTTCCATTTGCATACATATACATTTCTCTACTCATGCGTTCTAGACACCTGTTACTACTCATTAGCTAATTGTGTGGTTGATGATACATGATTTAGGTAAACAATTGTACACAAGTTAATGGAGACATTTGAGCTTCAGTTCTGTGATTATAAACATGCCATAGCAATACAATTATGCAAAACTACCTGGAATGTTTTGTCGATTACAGACACAGCAAAAATGTTTGTGTCTACTTTCGTATGAAGCATATGCATGCTCTTATATACTTTACCACCTAAAAAAAAATACATACTTTGTCACTAAGGACAGCAGATCATTCTGTATTCACTGAAAGCAATCCCACAGACATTCTGGCAGATGATTTTGTACACACTTTTACAGACAATTTTTCAAGGTGTGAAAGATATCTGAACGTGTGTGCTGTTTGTCCCTATCCACTTAAATACCACATCAGTATTCTGGACGAGACAGGGAAGGTAATTGTCAATGTTCATGTGTTTTTTCAACCCTTTCCAACAAGCTGTTCTGTATAAGATGAAACACACTGTGAAAAATACTGTATGAGTGAGTTATATGCTGTATGAATGAGGTAGAATATGTAATGAAGGCTACTATATATATATTATAAATATAAATATAAAAATAGTAGTCTCCGATACAATTTGTGCAGTTTTATAAGGAAATTAGCTGGTGATTTATTTTTATTTTTTTTGCAGAACCAGCCACAGTTCTTCTGGAGACTTTGACTTTCGTACTTGCTTCTTATTTTTGCAGCAAAACCCAGCAGCCTTCATTGTGTTTTTTTTTTTTTTTTTTTTTTGTCTGAAAAATGGTCTCTTACCTAATATGCTGCTTTCCTTAATGACATACAAACATTTTTCTGTAACATTTAATTTTGTGCTAGAAAACTAATGTTTGGGAATTTAAAATGTTTTTTGTACTGAGTTGATAATGTGGAAGTCATAAAATGAAAATATTAATAACAATGTTTGTACTAAAAAGAATAGGGTGCCTAAAATTTTGCACAGTTCTCTTGTTGATTTTGATGTATGTTTTGGATCATTGTCCTGCTGGAAGATCCAACCACAGCCCATTTTAAGGTTTCTGGCCGAGGCAGTCAGGTTTTCATTTAATATCTGTTGATATTTTATATTTGAGTCCATGATGCCATGTATCCTAACAAAATGTCCAGGTCCTCTGGCAGAAAAACAGCCCCAAAACATTAAACAGCCACCACCATATTTAACCGTGGGCATGAGGTACTTTTCCATATGGCTACCTCTCAATGTGCGCCAAAACCACCTCTGATGTTTATTGCCAAAAAGCTCTATTTTGGTTTCATCTGACCATAGAACCCAATCCCATTTGAAATTCCAGTAGTGTCTGGCAAACTGAAGATGCTTGAGTTTGTTTTTGGAGAGTAGAGGCTTTTTTCTTGAAACCCTTCCAAACAACTTGTGGTCATGTAGGTAACTTCAGATTGTAGTTTTGGAGACTTTCTGACCCCAAGACGCAACTAACTTCTGCAATTCTCCAGCTGTGATCCTTGGAGATTTTTTGGCCACTCAAACCATCGTCTTCACAGAGTGTTGAAACAATATAGAAACACATCCAATTCAAGGTTGATTCATAACATTTCCATCTGATTGGAACTTCTTAATTATTCCCCTGACGGTGGAAATGGGCATTTTCAATGCTTGTGCTATTTTCTTATAGCCACTTCCCATTTTGTGAAGCTCAACAACCTTCTGCCACACATCACAGCTACATTCCTTGGACTTACCCATTGTTGTGAAAGATTAAGGGAATTTGGCCTGTGTTACCTCATATTTATACCCCTGTGAAACATGAAGTAATGGTTGAATTTCCTGTTCCTAATCACCAATGTGTACTAAAAAATGTAAAATATCAGTGGGAATATACTTCAAATATATTTTTCGCATATGAATTCATAGGGGTGCCAATAATTGTTGCACACCTATAATTTAACAAAGAAAATTGTTTTGGATAAACCTGTGTTGTGTTTGCAATTGTTTGATATCCATGAGAGCAGAGTATTTTTGTGATTTTTTTTAACAAAATATCAAAAGGTTAAACAATAAAGACAAATTTTCACAGCCTTCTTTGCTCATAATAGTGGAGGGCACTATATATATATATATATATATATATATATATATATATATATATATATATATATATATATATATATATATATATATATATATATATATATATATATATATATATATATATATATGTACAGAGAGAGAGAGAGAGAGAGAGAGAGAGAGAGAGAGAGAGAGAGAGAGAAGAAATTATATATAGAGAGAAATTTCAATTAAGTAGCCACGGTTCTTTATGTAATTGTAGAGAACATATATGGACTGTTGACTGTTTACTTTGGGCCTAACCATTTGTTTTTAGCTGATATGCTTATCTGCTAAAATAATTTATATATAATCACAATTTTTGAATCACTTGCAGCATTCACTTTTTCCATTATATATTTAACAAAGACTATCTGTTCATGTTGCCAATCTCACAAAGACTGCAGTGTCAGGCAAAAAGGACACTATTTTGTGCCAAAAAGTTTTCACTGAGCAAATGAATTTGCAATCAGTATTCCTTGCCATGTCTTGCTTTCACTATGGTGTCTCTGAAATGTGGAGAGGGATTTCAGCTTGGGCAGAAAATCTGCATGGCCAAAACATAACCATGATATTTTTTATGAATCACTGTAAACCGCCACTGTGTGGCTAGGGGATATTTTATTCTGAAATGTCTTTTTAATTTGTCCCTAAAGCCCCAGAGGAGTCCTTTTTCTGGCCAGTAATTAGGACACCCCATGTGTTCCTCTGAGGCTATGAAGAGCAGCCGAATGAAAAACATTGGCGACAGTGTGGAAAAGAAACATCTGGAGAATTGTGATTCAGAGGCATTAGAAATGAAAAATACAAAGGGGATTGCAATCAATTAGTCCTGTTACTAACTGCAGTAATGGTACATGCTCAGATTGGCGTACATGTGACCGGGCATAGCCAACAGTCATTTTAGTGCATTAGTCAATAAAAAAGAAAAATGACCAACAATAGTAGAGAGAAAATTCAATTAAGTAGCCATGGTTGTTTATGTAATTGTAGAGAACATACATGGATTGTTTACTTTGGGCCTAAACATTTGTTTTTAGCTGATATGCTTATCATTAGTAGGTTTTAGGGTCAAAGCTTTATTTAATAATTAAACTGCATTACTTTTACAATTTTGATCCATTTAGCATATACTATAACTATATTGATAGATGCACAACATAAGCAAGAAAATAAACACAGCATAGAAATTGTTAACTGCTAACAAGTGGATTACTGATTACATATAAGATATAACATACAGTATAATCCCTCAGGTTGTGTACAAATGACCACAATCCAGCTCATATTAACAATTTATCAATGTTGTTGCTTGCTGTTTGTGCTTACTGCAAATAATAACACAATTATTTATGCATATATTCCATAAACCATTGCAGTCTGGTGTCTGTCAAATACCAATTATCCTACACTCATGTGTGTTTGTGTGTTGATTTCATGCTGCCATCTGCTTTTGTTGTGTGTCTTTGTCGTAGATGGTGACATATGAGAGAGCTAGGCTGGACTGTAGGATTTTTTCCGTAATAAAGGACACAGGACACTAATTTCAGGGCTGTCAGGGGATTTTATTCAAAAGCTATGATGAAAATGGTATCTGCATTAATATCGAAGCTCCTCCTGATCAAAAACCCACATTAGTGCTCTTTCCCTGAAAATATTTCCCTAAAAAGTCTGTTTATTTATTGAAGCCACAGAGCTTTCTATTTGTGAGCTTTCCACTGACAGAACACAACAGGTCCGAGATTACATGACTTATTATTATTTAGGCCAAGAAGTTTTTGAGGTATTGAGGTTTGAATTAAACCCAGTCAATTCAAGGGATCAGTTAAACAGGCGTACAAATATAAATTATAAATATAATAACTTTAATACTGATACTGTAAAACCAGTGCAGGTTTGAGTAGTACCTGTACTTTTGCAGTTCATGGGAGTTTCCAGGCACATAACTGCATTTAAACAGCTCAATATCAACCAAAGGTGATTCAATTATAACTTAATTGCTGATTTCAATAATTAATTAAATGATTAAACTGATTCATTATTACTTACATTATAATTTGTCTTTGGTCCAGACCACATCACAATTGTTACATGTGTCTCTAGTAGTGTTCTCTAAATAACTAGAAAATGTATATAATATCTGAAGTTATTAATATCTTTGTTGGCTTGTATGCTGTGATGCCCCCCTCCCCGTCTCCCTGTCACTCAGAACATGGAGCCATGAGGCAGTGTGCAATAACATTTCGTTAATTCATGCATCTATGTGTGAATGTATTACTGCCTGTGTGATAAAACCTCATCCCAACCATTTTTCCAAATTCATGACAGTTTCATTGTTTGTTTACATGTACGACTCTTATGTCTTAAAAAAAAGAAAAAAAAAGAAAGAGGTTAATCAATTCTGCCCCTTGAGATATCACATCCTAGCTGCTGGAAATGCAGTTCAAACAATGCAATATGTGTAGGTGTATGTGTTTTCTTGTGTAACACTTGATATTGGTGTAGAAAACCAATGACCTTTTTTTCCTCCACCTTGCTATTTTTTTTTCCCAGATTACAGTGGGTATAGAAAAGAATCACCCCCTTTAAAATAATCACATTTTGTTGCTTTTCAGCCTGAAATGAAGACTGACACAGTTTTTCTTTTATCCAGCTGTATTTACTCAGTGTATTTACTTATAACATCCAAGTGAAAGATATAACACCAACATGTCAGGAAAAAAAAACAAAAAAAACAAAACAAAAAAAAAACAAACAAACAAACAAAAAAAAAAAGAATTACTGAGTTGGAAAAAGGATTACCCCCTCCTAAAAATATTTTGTAAACTCAATAAGGTGTAGCTAATCACCTTCTCAATGGCACACAAAGCCATTTGACTTTCAACTGTGATCAGCTGTGGTCATTTTGATTAGCTCAGCATGAAAAGAGCTTTCCTGGAGCATTTTGTAATGCAACTATGGGTGGCAAGGCACTGTCAAAAGATCTCCGGGATAAAGCTGTGGACAGGCGCAAGTCAGGAGATGGATACAAAAAAATAGGCTTTATCAATGCCTAGAAGCACAGTGAAGTCTATCATTAAGAAGTGGAAGGTATTTTTGGTACAAAACAGACCCTCCCTGGATCAGGACGTCGCTCCAAACAGGATGAAAGAGCCAGGAGGAAACTGGCCAGAGAGGCCTACAGCAACACTGAAGCAGTTGCAGGAATTTATGACAAAGAGTGGTCATTGTGTGCATGTGACAACAATATCACAAATTCTCCACAAATGTGGCTTGTATGGGAGGGTTGCAAGAAAAAAGCCACCCACAACTGAGCTTTGCAAAACGCACCTTGAAGATTCTGAGTCCACATGGAAAAAGGTGTTATGGTCAGATGAGACTAAAATTGAATTATTTGGCCTCAACACCAAATGATATGTCTGGTGGAAATCCAATACAGCTCACCATCCAAATAATACCATTCCTACAGTAAAGCATGGAGGTGGTAATATCCTGTTATGGGGGTGTTTCTCTGTAGCAAGGACTGGAGCACTTGTCAGGATAGAAGGGAAATGGATGGGGCAAAATACCATCAAATTCTTGAGGAAAATCTGCCGCCCTCTGCCAGGAAGTTGTCAATGGGAAGAAGGTTTACCTTCCAACATGACAATGACCCAAAGCACACAGCAAAACTGACAACACAGTGGTTGAAGGAGAAAAAGCTGAATGTCCTTGCATGGCCTAGTCAGAACCCAGACTTAAACCTCATTGAAAATCTGTGGAATGACTTGAAGACTGCAGTCCACAAACAGTCACCATCAAATTTAACTGAACTTGAGCAGTTCTGCATTCCGAGTGGGCAAATATTGCAAAGTCTAGATGTGCAAAGTTAGTAGAGACATATTCCAACAGACTAAAGGCTGTAATTAAAAAATATAAGGCAAATTAAAGCAAGGGGATGATCCTTTTTCCAACTCAGTGATGTCTTTCACTTGGATGTTATAAGTTGCACTGAGTAAATACAGCTGGATAAAACAAAAACTGTGTCCGTCTTCATTTCAGGGTGAAAAGCAGCAAAATGTGATTATTTTAAAGTGGGGTAATTCTTTTCTATACCCACTGTATGTTGTGCATCATATGTTAGTGTTTGCACAACCATAATGTTTACGTCTGTACTAAAACATACTGATTTTGGTTTTTGCCATACATTCTTTAACCTAAAGGTACAGTATATAAATAAAAAATGCATGTAGTAAAAAAGGACAGATGAATATTTTTGTCAACAATATATCATATTGTTTATATATTGTAGAATCGTAGAATCTTTGAAATATTTACATGAAATTAACAGTTTCAAGTTTGTGCAAAACCTTATGATCCATTTTATATCAAATCCATCAGAGTGTCATCTGTGCACATACTTCAATAAAAGAGATTAGACATGAGTCTAATCAATATGCTTACATTTAAATATGTACCTAGAAATAGAATCTTAAATATTAAATATTAAAAATATTGAGCATTTACTTTCTTTGTTTTAAATATTTCAGAATTCTAAAACCTTCTGTTTATTTCCAATTTTAAAAAAAATCCCAGATTTTCAATGTGGTCTCAGACTTTTGGACCCAACTGCATATATATTAATCATGTTTGGTGTAAAAACTAACCAATACAAGATTGAATGTATTTTGGAAAAATAACATTTAAATTATTGTAAGGAAGTTTCACACAAAAAAATAAAAATGGATGTATGCCCAGTACATGGTACTAAAACTCTATGTAGCAACACAGGCACAAGCCGGCAGGTTGAAAACAGAGACTTATGTTATTAAAATAATAACAATAATAATACAAATAAAACACATTCACACACATAAACACAGAAACAAGCCATTTACAGAAGAAAAGAGTGCATGCATGCAAAAATACAGTATCTTAAATTTGCAATATCCTTGTCACAGCTAACAGTTGTAGATGGTTTAATGGACAGCTAATGTAATTGCATGATTTGAAACAGTGATAGCATGTGGTGACACAATCCCTAAATGGAAGCATGAGCCACTCAAATTAGCCTATTGGCATCCTGATGTGGTTGCAGACAAAGAGAAAAGGGAGCACCCAATTATAGCCTGCAGTCAGCTGTAATTACTCTAATCATGAAACTGTGGCCTCCAATGTTTCTTACACCAATAACATAATAGCGGCAATGTTCCTTGTTTCTTATAGTACAGTGACTAATTTTTATAAAACATTGGGGACATACAATACATAACAGTGTTGTCTAATGATCTTGGTACTTATCGCTTCTTTCTGATCGGTCATGTACAGTTCCAGTGAATTCCTCTTCAGGTAGCATCTTCAATCAAGATAAGAAGCATTGCAATCAGTTTGAGAGGTAGCCAGTGCACAACTACTCTTGTTGCTAAGAGACAGGTGCAAAAAAATTTTCCTTGGGAGAAACAAGTTTTTGTGTTCAAAGTTTTTGTGTTCAAAGTTTTGTGTTCAAGGTTTTGAGTTCACATGTGGGTTCCCTTGTCGACAGAAAATTGGCATATACTGTATACTGTATAGTTGCACTGTGATTTATTTTTTTGGAGGGTGGCCTTTTAAGTCATTATTGAAATAACACTCTACTCTCATTCCTCAACTCAAATGGGTAAAATTCCTAAAGTACATGGCTGTTTTTATTTGCCATTAGCTACATAAAGTTAATAATAGACTTCACACTAACATGCTTTGTGTAATGGTTGCGCTGAATAGGGCACAGGACTGTGGCTCTGTTCGAAACCGCGTACTTACCTACTACAGTAGGCGAAAAGCAGTACGCCAGAGGGGTAATATGTCCGAATTCTCAGGAGGCGAGAAACAGTAGGCGATAAATACCCGGATGGCGTTCTGCTTCCGCTGAGATTTTGCCGTATGCAATCGATGGGCACCATGTGAGTCAAAAATCGCATAATGCAATGGGACTGGTGCAGACGAGTTCAGAAAAAAAAAAAAAAAAAAATCACGGAAGACAGCGCATTGGCTCTTTTTAAGTATTAAACTTTGGTTAAACAGGACTTGTTTAACAATACCGGAATAAATTGTTAACTTGTTTAAGATTTTTGTGTTTATGATGATGTCGAAGGTCACATGACAATGCTAACACGGCGGATGTAGTATGCCTGGGATTGTATTCATACTACACACACATACTGATTTTTACGTACTGTTTCAACGTCCGTGCAGTCGGTACTGCATCGAATTCAGTATGTACAGTCACAGTACATGATTTCGGAAGCAGCCTGTGACTCCCATCAACCAGTGCACATCACATTATCACAAAACTCACGTCACATGACTGTTTGCACCTGATTCACGTTTATGTTTATTGAGCACTAGTATTTACTGTTGAAATCTCAATTCAGATTGGTCCAAAGGTCATTATTAATTTACTATAACCATAGCTCTGGCAGTAATTTTGTGTAAATGTGCTTATGTGTGTCTTATTCTAACCCTTATCACTTGTATGTCAACTTACACAGGGACTTGTAGAGCAGACACTCCACATAAACAGGTTAAAATTCAGTGGGTAATTATTGATATGTTGAGGTTTTCTGTGAGAACACATTTATTTAACATTGTTGAAAGAATCTCCAGTATCAGCACTTTGTGACAGTCAGAGGTAAAGCTGTAAGTTTACATTTTCAGACACAAAACATTCTTTGGGACAGAGGGCTTTGCATTTATATTTATATATTTATTTGAAAAACCAAGAAAACTAAAGCATAAATTCTGATACTATTATCACACTAGGCCTTTAGGTTATTCAATTCTGTATGTGCTTTAGAAAATGCTGAAAGATTTACACTAACAAAATTAGTACTGTAGATATAGAGGACAATTCCCCACCTACAGTACATATGCAGTTAACACTTTTTATTTATTTATTTATTTATTTTAGCTTCATTCTGATATGGACACAGAGGATGGTTCTGTGAAGTATGTCCTTACCGGAGATGGAGCAGGAACAATTTTTGAAATTGATGAAAACTCTGGCGATATCCATGCCACCAGAAGATTAGACAGAGAGGAGAAGTCCTCATACACACTCAGTGCTAAAGCAGTCAACAAAACATCTGGACACGTCCTGGAGAGGGCCTCCGAATTCATCATCAAAATCCATGACATCAACGATAACGAGCCAAAGTTCAGTAAGGACACTTACGTGGCCAGTGTACCCGAGATGTCCAATGTTGGTAAGTTCAAACATTAATCTGTTATGACACACTAGTGTGACAGCAGCTGGCAAGTTCTGACTGTTTTGTAATAAGACTTTTTTTGCTGATTCTGGCGCTGCCTGCTTCAGAGGCTTCTGAGATCTACTTAAAGTGAAGCACATCTTATTCAACAAGAAGTAATGCCTCAACAGCCCCATTGAATTCAAACATCAACTATCCCATCTGCTTTTTGGATATCACTTTTGAATTAAAGTGCCTTTATAAACAGTCCTTACACCATGTGAAATAAAACTGCAAGTCTACAATAAAACTTTCACATAATCAGACTGCTCATAGACTTTTGACTTCTTAAAAATGTAATGGTATGTCTCTCACAGGAGGCTTATGAAACATCTGGAACACATGCATTTTCATAGGAGTAAATGATACAATGCTCAATGATGAGTGCTGGAATTTGTAAGCCTAATTATATTTTGTTCTCTGGCCAATTAAATGTTGTCATTAAAAGGTATGATGAACATTTAACCTTAAATAATTAAAAGAAAATGATTTCATCCTGTTTTAATTAATCCTATTATCATCAATGATTTTTACACCTATTAAGACAAACAGACTGAATAAATGTAGATGAATGCACCAAAGCAAATGGAAATCCATTACTCGTTCTGAAGCACCAAATTAGCCTGTGGCTTTATCTCAAATAAATCAAAGCTCATTTCAGATGAGACAAAGCATGTCAGACTGTTTTGATTAGAAGTTCAGGGTTAGGATAACACAGACATTGTTGATATTAATGATATCATGGCTGACAAACAAATCTGTACTTAAGAAAATTAATAAGTGAAATGAGTCATGGCAGGTTTGTCACAGTAACTGGATTTTCTATTTACAGCTCCTTAAACTTAGTGAGCTTCATAAATTGAAGGCTTAATCTGTAGCAGTATGTGCAAATTAGTGCATTGCAGAGAGATACTGTAAATATATTTTATATTGCAATGAATAACTTTTGTTTGTTCAAATTAACAAATGATGAAACTGTTTTTATACATGAGTTTTTATAATCGGAATGGAATATGTAGTGTTTCATTATTTGGTTTAACATCACGCTATCGTATATTTTTTTTTTAGCTGCAAAACCTTACTTTTATGTAATGGGTCACATATAGTAGAAGTTGGAGGTAAAAGCATCACTCTTAATGGATCTTTCTCCGGCTTCCTGCGGCTCTTGCACTTGAAATCCTAAGACTCTCTACCAACAAGCCCACGCGCTCCCATTCATTTGTCTATTTCTCCATGGGCTTTGGAGTTACATCATACACAGCAACTCTAAATGGGACACTGCACTCATAAGCCAACTCGTTTTCCTCCCTCCTTTCATCCTTCTAAATGCAGAGCTGATTCAAACGCACAGCATGTGATGAGTCAAGAGGTCATGGGTGGCACTTGCGTTTAAGCCGAACAAACTGGCCATGTGTTGTGAACGTGCTCTCTGTTAATCAGGCCTGGCCATCCGTGAAGAGTGAGCCTCTGCTCACTCCATGTTTTCCCAGCACCATTGGAGAGCGACAGATGTTTCTGAGTTCATTAGTATTCTCCAAGCTGGGCCAAAAGTGAACACCACTCAGTGGAGGTCTCAAAGATGCCAAAGACGACATGGATGGGTGGGAGACACCATGTGCACATCTTTCGAAAGAAGATGGAAGAGTTGGGGCACCTTTAAAATTCATTCAAAAGTGGAATGAAATGTTTGCAATACATGGACACAGTGGCAGAGTGACTGATGCAGAGACCATTTAGATGATTACGATGAGTTTTGATTGTCACGTTAAAACTAATTTACGAATTACGATTTTTTAAAATTCAATAGATTATTTGAATGAAGGTTTGTTTTAATCTTTCAGACCTTACAGCTTCATTCATTTTTACTGGTCAACAAAATTATCATTAAGGCACAGAAAATCAGACAGAGCTGTATTCAAGGAAGAAATTGTATTTCTGTTTAATAGTATAAATGCAGACCTGTTAATGTTAGCATTTTGTCATTCTTAGTATAATATGTAGATAAAACATTTATTTAAAGCAACTGTACTATGTTGATTGGGAAAGGAAATCTAAAAATGTCATCCTACCATAAATTGAGATACCCTACTTTTGGTTTAATTAGGCTAATTATAATTCTTTGAGCAGATCAGACTGTGTTACTCTGGTTTCATGATCCCTAGCTAGAGAGAGAGAGCATGAAAAAGGATAGGATGACCCAGTATTACTAGACTGATGGAAATTTTGACTATCAAAGAAAAGTTCATCACATAGTAGTGCTGAGGTAATTATGAGATTATGATTTAGATATTAAGCACCATGATATAAGCTGATCAGGGATAAAAGAGCAAATGATCGGGCAGCGCCTGGCCTTCATCACTGGTCACACTGGGGGTGTGCACACAAATTTACATGTTTTAATTACAAATCAAAGGGTGTGCACGTCAGCGTAGTGCCAAAAAGGACTTAGTTCTTCTTCTTCTTAGTAATAGTATTAGTAGTAGTTGTAATAGTAATATACATTATTTTCTGATAAAACAATTGGATATGATGATTTGCTGTGTGAGCTATTTTGACAATTTCTTCTTTCATTGATTCTTTCCCCCCTCTTTTATCCTTCAGGTGCATTTGTGATGAGAGTAACTGCTACAGATGCCGATGATGAATCCTATGGAAACAGTGCCAAGCTTGTGTACAGTATACTACAGGGACAGCCGTATTTCTCTGTGGAACCCGAAACAGGTAAATACACCACAATATTGGATGTTGAAAAGTATTTTTAATAACATTCATTCGTTTTTTATCTATTTAATAAAATCCATTTTATTTCTTCCATTTCCACACTATATTAGCTGCACATATTTCTGTTCTCTACATGGGATCAGTAGTAATACTCACTTGCATAGCGCTGTCCCTTTATCCCTTGAGCTTGTGCTGTGATGTTAGGCAGTCATGCTACTCAGAGCATTTTCTGACTAAGTGAACAAGTTATTCTGGGTCACTGTATTGAAAGCAGTGCAGTACAGCTATGGGCTAATGCAACTGTATGAGAAATCCAATTTGAGCATTGCATTGTGTGGTTGCATTCTCCCTTTTATATCCCATTTAGATACTTACAATGAAGAATATTTACCCATTCACCTTAGACTCATTCCTCTGTCATCCTAAACCACAGCCTAGTGTCTTAACAGGGCATAACTGTACCTGGATTTAGAGCTACAGACTGTCTGCTGTTGAGAAACTAAATCACATATTAAAACATATGAGCAAAATTCATGACATTCCTATTACTCGAGTTATTTCAATCTACTTGTGATGCAGCTAATATGTTTGATGGATGATTTGTTTTATTCGATCAGATTTCACTCTAAGCCAATATGCTTTCTATCTAAATCAAGGTGAAATCACGATGCAGCCTAAAATTCTACAGTGTTGCTAGGGATTTGCAGTTGAACAAAGTGTGATAGTCATTATATAAAAGTTCTTGTGCTGCTGTGGCAATTTGGCTATTGCAAATAACATATTTAATATGAGAATATCATATCTGGGTGAAGAGTATTAACCCCATTTACAGTTCAGTAGAGCCTTTGAAAGTGCTTTAATTGAACATAAATAAAATACCCAAACATCCCGTCTTTCGGATGAGATGTTAAACCGAGGTCCTGACTCTCTATGGTCATTAAAAAATCCCAGGCCACTTCTTGTAAAAGAGTAGGTGTATAACCCTGGTGTACTGGCGAAATTTCCCCATTGGCCCTTGTCTATCATGGCCAACTAATAATCTCCATCCCTGAATTGGCTACATCACCCTCCTCTCCTCTCCACATATAGCAGGTGTGTGGTGGGCGTTCTGGCGCATTATGGCTGCCATTGCATCATCCAGGTGGATGCTACCCACTGGAGGTGGTTGAGGAGATTTCCCTCTATACTATATAAAGCGCTTTGAGTGTCTAGAAAAGCGCTATATACATGTAACAAATTATTATTAGGGGCCAAGCACTGAAGGTGCGATGGCACCTATTGTATCTGTTAGTTTTCTTCTTCTTCTTCTTCTTCTTCTTCTTCTTCTTCCGCTCTTGAGTCTATGGCAGCCCATAGAAGCGCTTGCGGGAAAGCTATGAAATTTGGCACACTGATACAGGAGAGTCTGAACTGTTAATACAGCCAATTTGGACTCTGTAACTCAAGCCCTCTAGTGCCACCAACTGTCCAAAGTTGCACTCATGTTAACTTTTGAACCGTAAGAGCTAGAAACAAAATTCTTTTTTCTTTTTTTTTTATTTCAATTTCTGCCCGACTAGATTTTCTGCCATTTTGAATTTTCTGAAAAAAAAAACCAAAACTTTTTCAAACTCCTCCTAGGCCATTTGTCTGATTTTCATGAAAATCGATTCACATCATTTTCAGACGATGCCGACAAAAAGTTATGGAATTCAAATTGATTAGTCAACCCGTTCTCAAATAACACGCAAACGAATCAGATGGCGAGCACACCAAAATGGACGTCATGCTATATCTCCGCAATGCTTTAACCTATTGAGACAAAACTTGGTAGCTGTCATCATAATCATGACCTGAGGGTAGCTGCATAGTTTCGGTAATGGTTAATTAGTTAAAAATGGTTAATTTTGCTGATAACTTCTGAAAAGTTTGACCAAAAATCACAAGATTGGTCTCTTTCAATTCTGTGCTGCATACCGAACTATATGCAATTTTTTCCATATCGGCCATTGTGGGCATTGAGTAATGGCATAAAATGCTATATTTTACAGGCAGATTGACATTGTTATGTAACTTGGTCAGTGTTTTTGGTACAATACCTGGAAGGTACTCAAAAAGGTTCAAGACAGCGCCACCTTGTGGTCAAAAATTATGATGGAATTTTTAAAAATGTTAATATATTTTGAGTAGTTTGGCCTACAGTCATGAGACTGGTCTTGATAGATTCCAAGAGTCACGAGGAGAGCAATGATACCACTTAGGTCATGATCGAGCAAACTTCCTGTTCACCATTTTGAAATGTTTTGAAAACTGTAGAAACCAATAAAAAACAAATAGAAACATTTTAGAAAAAAGAAAAGAAAAAGACAAAATTTACAGTAACCTGATTGCATACCTAAGTGCTTATGCTTGTAATACAGCACTCAGTCTTTTTTGGGTTAGAGTCTACCAACTCATCACATCTTGATTTGTCATTTCACACAAAAATGCACCAGATCTATCAAATTCCTGTGCACAGCCCTCTTCAAGTCATCCCACAGGTTTTCAAAAAGATTCAGATCAGGGCTCTAGCTGGCCCATTTCACAATGTTGATCTTCATCTTCTGAAGCCATTCCTTTGTTGACTTGGATTTTTGCTTTGGGTCATTATCGTTTTCTTCATCTTCAGCTGTCTAACAGAGGTCTGTGGTTCAGACAGTTCAGAGATTTTGTGAAAAAAAAAAAAAAAAAAAAAAATTGGTATTTGGAGCTATCCATGCTTCCTTCTATCTTGACTAAAACGCCAGTCCCAGCTGAAGAAAAGCAGCATCATGGTATATTAACATTTTGGGAGCTGTTTAGTGCTTTTTAACAGTGAGATCCTGTACATGCTTTGTAAGCTCTTTGCGGACTATGACTTCAGCAGCTGTATAATAATTACTTTTGAACATGAGATTGAATGTGATTGGTTAATTCTGAGCAGTCACATACCCCATTAAAAAAAGGGTGTGCACACTTGTGCAACTGGGTAAGTTTGTTTTTTCTATCTTCCCCCATTTGTTTTCACTTGAATTTTGTTGTTGCTATAATACATTAAAAGATCTGACAATTTATTTTGGTTTTAATTTTTACATCACAAAAACCTGCAATTTTATCAGGAGTGTGTAGACATATGTTTTTTTTTAATATCCACTGTATATAGCATCTTAGCTTTCATAGTCACATACTGTAGGTATTAATCCTTTGTTGTATTATTTATTTTATGCTGTTTGGCCCAGATTTATTTATTTTATGCTGTTTGCAACTTTACACTTGTCTGTTTGCTTTACACGACACACGACTCATGTTGGACAGTGGTAGTAGCTTGCCAAAAAAGTGGTGGTAAACCATAACTATATTCTGGGAACTGTTTCAGAAGATAAAAAAGATAAATGAATGAATCAAATAATCACTCAATAAATAAACATGAGGAAAATGCCAATTTTACCCCTTTTTCACTGAGGCACAGATCTTGCCTACAACTCTGCATAGACTTTACTCTGCTTACTTTTAGTGACATACTCACAAAAGTGGCCTACAGCTGTTGAAATATGCACTTTGATGCAGTGTGAATATACCGTTAATTCCTTCATTTATCTTCAGTAACTGTTTCATCCTGGTCAGGGTCATGGTGGATCCAGAGGCAGATGGGGATGCCAGTTCATCACAGAGCACCATGACACACATTCGCAGCTAGGGGCAACTAACCATAGCCAATCCAAGGTGTGGAAACATCACATCAGTAGATTTAGACATTTTAGAGAAAAGCCTAAATTAATCTAATACTGTAGAGTGAACAGAATGAGCTATTAATTGCTTTAATTCTTGTCTCCATGAAAAACAGTGCACCGTCGACTTTAAATTCATCATAAAGTCAAAGGTAAGCGCAGAGTTAAGGGATTTGGATTATGGATTATGGATCAATTCAGAACAGTAAGGGAGAGCTTTATGGCATCAGTAGCTCCCTTGGGCTCTGGGTGGGGATAAATCATTACATCAGTGATGTTAGCATCAGCCAACAATGTTTTCAAAGGCGTTGTAAAACAAATCTGATGGGCCGGTAAAGATGATAACAGACTAAAGTCCAATTTCATTCAAAGACCAAGACAAACTGAAACACTCTGCTGCACTACTGTAGACCCTTGCAACCAAAAGGGTTTATTAAATAAGGCCTGGTATGGCATCCAGTTACATATACCTTAGCAAAATTCCACCCAAAACAAAAGCCCTCTACCTGCAGTCCAAAGAATGACTGCTGTCAACGATATTATCTGGTATACTGCTATTCCTTTGGGAGTGAATCAGCTGGCTTAAATGCTGCCCAGAATGTGCAAGGAGCATACACTAACCACAGGCTAAGTGGCACTGCAATTCAAAAGTTGTCTGATGCAGGGCTGGAAGCAAGTGAGATTATGGCAGTGAGTGGGCACAGGTTAGTTAGCTGCATTTCCCCTTAAAAACCTATAGCTTAGATAATGTAGATCTTTGTTTTTTAAAATGATTTTAAATGAAAAGGTGGGTCAGCTTGCTAAAACCCTACTGGAGACCATCCCTTGAGAGTAGAAAATGTTGGAGTATAAAACATAACACCAGCAAAGCAACACATAACTTCGTTCCAATCACCAAATTCCTATTTCATTGGATGTACCTTTAACGGGAATGTACAAATCAGTCTGGGCCAAACGAGCAGTAAGCTAGCCAGCGAGCAGCAAGCTAGTCAGTGATTTGCTACACTGGCATGGCAGCATGGCTTCTTTGGGATCTATTTCCATTAGGGGAGGAAAAAATAAACAAAATATTTGGTCATATTGTGTCTGAATTATCAGTTACTTGATATTGATTTATTGTTTGTAGAACTGTTGTATAAAAGCAGTTTCGCACTCACAATCGTGCTGTGCCGATATTCAGTATAACCGCACTTATTCAGCACTTTTATGCAACATTTGTTCAGTATAACCAATCTCTTTCTTGTGCGATATTGCTTAAATATTATGCATAAATAGTTGTAATTATTTCATTAATCACTGCAAATTCATCTTCATCATTCTCATTACAAATTGATAAACTAGAAGTACTGTACATCAACAGAAAACCAGAAAATTAGGGAAGGGTTAAAAGGCTGTATCTACTGTTATTTTATTGTTTGTATTATGCCAACAGCTAATTCTGTGCACAGCTGTGTCCATGAGATACTAAACTGATGTAATGAAGCTAATCTAATCATTATGTATTTCAGAGTATTTTATTTAGTTCACAACAGGTGAACCCATTGTGGAATTCAGGTGTGTAATTACACATATGTTTTAATTACTCATATTTCCATATTAAATATTAAAACTATATAATTTTTATAGGTGGATTTAGATAACTACAAAATGGAAAATGAGTATGTACTGATAATAAAGTTACATGCCAGATAGATATGTCAGATAGAACCTGTCAATGCTAAGGTCATAATAGGCATGCATTTTTGTTTTCCATCAGGTGTGATAAGGACAGCTCTGCCCAATATGATACGGGAGAACAGGGAACACTACCAGGTGGTAATCCAGGCTAAGGACATGGCAGGACAGATGGGTGGTCTCTCAGGGACTACTACAGTCAATATCACACTGCTGGATGTCAACAACAGCCCTCCTCGCTTCCCTCATAGTAAATCCCTGCTTTTACATGTTGTACATGTGAACGTCATTATGAAGAAAAAATCAACGTCACTGCATTGAGTTGAGTTAAACATAATCCTTAAAGAGACCTTTGTAAAGCTTGTGTGCATTCTACAATTGACCTTCCTATAAACAACCGTTAGAGTCAATATGCATGTGAATCTTTTCATGTCCTACATACAGTGCCTTGAATAAGTATAAATCAGGATTTGGTTATAAAAAAAATACCTATATTTGAACATTTTTTTTAATCCATTATGAAACAATAAAAAGAATATGACACAACCACGATTGCCTAGAGAAGGCCGTCCACCAAAAGTCAGTGATCAAGTAAGAAGGGCATTAGCCAGAGAAGCAACCAAGAGGCTAGGAGAAACTTTGCAGGAGCTGGAGGGGATCCAAGCTTGGATGAGAGAAGCTGATCACAGGACAACCTTAAGCTAGAGACTCCACAAAGCTTTATGAAAGAGTTTCGACAGGAAAGCCATTAGCGAGTTTACCAAAAGCCATGATGGAAGACTCAGAAAACTCAGAAGACATGTAGAAAAAGGTTCTCTGGTCTGATGAGACCGCTTTGAACTTTTTGTCATTTGCAAAAAGTGCTAGGTTAGGCAGAAAACCAACAATGCTCATCACTCTGAGAAACCCCTTCCCACAGAGAATCATGGTGATTGTAGCATCCTGGGGGCATGATGCAGTGTATGCAGGCAAATTCAGGGCGGTCTAGAAGAAAACATGTTCCAGTCTGCTTGAGACTTGACACTGGGCTGGAGGTTCATCCAACAGAACAAAGACTCTAACCATACTGCCAAAGTTGAAAACCAAGAATCTGAATGTGTTAGAATGGCCCAGTCAAAGCCCAGACCTGAATCTGACTGATAATCTGTGGTAAGACTTTTTTTAAAAACTGCTGTTCACCAAAGATTGACATTCAATCTGACATAGCTTGAAGCATAGGCAGAAATATTAGGATCGAGATGTGCAAAGCAGCTAAATCAAGTTGTAAAATTTCAATCCAAGAAAAGATTCTAAGACTACAAATTCAGTCTTTTTCAATTCCAGGTTATAACACTTCAAAATGTAGAAAAGTTCAAGGGGGTGAATACTTATGCAAGGCGCGTTAGATCTACGTAGGACACATTTACATGCTTGTCATGAAAATGTCTAATTAAAAATTTAGATATTTCTAATGGAAGTAGACATTAAGTGTGTGTGTGTGTGTGTGTGTGTGTGTGTGTGTGTGTGTGTGTGTGTGTGTAAGAGAGTGATAGAGAAGGAAGAATAGAGAGGGCAATAGAGCTTCTTTTAGTTTGATAATCCCTCTTTTTGCTACACTCATAAATCCAGTGCATGAGGCAACACCAGAAAGACATAAGCCTATGTAAAAATAGGCATACCCATGAAAACTCCAGTGGTTCGTTGGAGCTAAAATCCTATTAAACAATAACCATAGAGGGGCAGCTTTGTGTCTCCCCTGAGACATGGGTAAACAAATAGACAAATGCACTCTGCAGTGGCAGAGAGAACAAAAGGTTCACTCAAGCACCTGGATGTTTACTCAATTTACTCACTCGCCTCGTTCCTTCCCAAGGTGCATACCATCTCTCCACAGCCGAGTCAGCTGAAGTGGGATCTTCTGTTGGCCGGATAAAAGCAAATGATGCAGATGCGGGAGAGAATGCTGAAATGTGGTACAGCATTTTGGATGGTGATGGGCAGGATGTATTCAGTGTCATAACAGATGGAACTACTCAGGAAGGGGTGATCATAATCAAGAAGGTGAATGGACAGATATCAAATGTTTCAAACATCTGAATCCTGTGACTTGCTATAATCCAATACTTAGTACCAAGGACCCACCTTCCACCATTCTATAGGGATGAGATTATATTACTATAAAGCTATACAGTAATAATGGAATTATCTATCCATCCATCCATTTTCTGTACCGCTTATCCTACACAGGGTCGCAGGAGAGCCTGGAGCCTATCCAAGGGAACTCAGGGCACAAGGTGGGGGACACCCTGGATGGGATGCCAGCCCATTGCAGGGCACAATTGCACACCCATTCACAAACTACAGACAATTTGGAATTGCCAAACAGCCTACAATGTATGTCTTTGAGGAAACCCCCGAGGCATGGGGAGAACATGCAAACTTTGCAGATTTGAACCCCCAACCCCAAATAAATTGAGATATTGTGTCTTCAAAATTCAAAATATGATATGAGTCATTGCATTATATATTGTACAACCCCACTTCCGAAAATTTGGGACAGTATGGAAAATGCAAAAAAACAAACAGAGTCATTTGAAACTTCAGTTCACCCTGTACTATACTGAAAACACATTATTAACACATTATTTGATGTTTTACTTTGTGAATTTAATTTATTTTTGAAAATATACACTCATTTCAAATCTGATGACTGCAACTCACTCCAAAAAAGTTGGGACAGTTGACTGTTTACCTCTGTGTAACATCACCTTTTCTTTTAATTTTTTAACCACTTATTAAGGGTTTGGGCACTGAAGACACCAGTTGGTTAAGTTTAGCATGCGTAATTTTCCCCATTCATCCATTATGCATTTCTTCAGCTGCGCAACTGTACGGGGCCTTCGTTGCCTTATTTTGTGCTTCATAACGCACCACAAATTCTCAATCGGAGACAAGTCAAGACTGCAAACAGGCCATGCTAGCACCCACACTCTCTGCTTAAGCAACCATCTGGGCAGAATGTGGTTTGGTGTTGTCCTGCTCTGGATGGCAGCATATGTTGCTCCAAAATGTGTACATATCTTTCTGCATTAATGGTGCCCTCACAAATGTGCAAGTTACCCATGCCATGGGCACTGACACACCCCCATACCATGACAGATGCTGACTTTTGGACCTGACGCTGATAACAGCTTGGATGGTGCTTTTCCACTTTGGCTCAGAGAACATGACTGCTGTTTTGTCCAAAAACTATTTGAAATGTTGACTCGTCTGTCCACAAAACACGATTCCACTGTGCTACTGTCCATCTCAGATGAGACCGAACATAGAAGTCGGCGACGCTTCTGGACAGTGTTTATGTATGGCTTCTGGTTTTTCATAGTAAAGCCTTAACTTGCATCTGTGGATGCAGTGGCAAATGGTGTTGACTGACAAAGGTTTACCAAAGTATTGCCAAGCCCATGTCAGGATATCCATTACAGACTCATGACGGTTTTTAAGACCGTGACGTCTGAGGGTTCGGAGATCATGTGCATTCAGAAATGTTTTTTGGCCTTGCCCTTTATGCACCGAGATTTGACCGGATTCCTTGAATCTTTTAATTATATTGTGCACTGTAGAAGGTGAAATGCCCAAAATCCTACTGATTTGTCTTTGGGGAAAGTTGTTCTAAAAGTGTTGGATTATTCGCTGATGCATCTGTTGACAGATTGGCGAGCCTCAACCCATCCTTGCTCTTGAAGGACTAGGCCTTTTTTGGAGGCTCCTTATATACTATGATATACTATAACAGCCTCACCTGTTCACATCACCATCTTATATCAACTTGTCACATCACTAGTCCTAAATTGCCCCTTTCCCAACTTTTTTGGAACATTGCATGCATCAATTTAAAAATAAACTTCATAATCTTCATAAAACTATGCAGTTGATTAGATAAAACATCAAATACCTAATCAACCTAATCAAATTGTCTTTATACGTACATTTACAAATCACTCCTCTTTGTTTTTATTAGCATTTTCCATACTGTCCCAACTTTTCCGGAATTGGGGATTGTAATATAAACTTACAATTAGTAAAATTACTGAAATTACTTTGCATTGCATCTGTTGTTCTCTTCAAAGCAAGATTCTATGATTTACTGAAAAATAAAATATTGTGCTATACTGTTATCCTGTCCTTTCATACCTTTCCACCCATGCTCTTTACAGTTTCTCTCATTCCCAAACCTACACTAGTACAAATTCACACACTCATCTGCATACACATGCATTTGGAGTTAAGTGTGCTGAGAAAGTAATCCCTTCAATCAAAGATGCTTAATTCTATTCCCTGCCAAAGACTCCTTTATTCCCTTTTGTATAGTATAGGGATCTATTGGGTTTGTCAAGCCCACCTTGGCCTTATCACACACTCTCTCTCTCTCTCTCTCTCTCTCTCTCTCTCTCTCTTTCTCTCTCTCTCTCTCTCCCTGTATGGTCAGGGTTTCAAGAAACTGTGGCCATTATCCAAATCCTATTGTTAAAATACGAATTAGAGATAGATACAGAAAAAAAGGCTTTGAGTCTCTTTGAAAAAAGCTTTGAGACATGCAATTTAAATTATGTATTAAGGCCAGTCATTGGCAAATTAACCAATAAAGATACTTCACATAGAAGAAAAGTGGGAATGATAAGCAAGAGCTACATAGTAGATCCATTTTAAATGAGAAAAGTTCGAGTCCAGCACCTAAAAGATAACAAAAATACACCTTTCTGGCCAAAGCTGAAAAGACCAAAAGAAGTATTTTTGAACAAAAACTTTATTCAGATCTCCCATTTATTTTTTTTAACTGCTTCTTTGCTCCTCAGCCACTAGATTATGAAAACAAGAGGATGTACTCACTGCGTGTTCAGGTGACGAACACACATCTGGATCGGCGATTTGAACATCTGGGTCCATTCAGCGACACAGCTACAGTCAGGATCGCAGTTACAGATGTGGATGAACCACCTGTTTTTGGTCGGACCCATTATATCTTTGAAGTGGATGAGGACACAACACCTGGTAGTCCTGTAGGAACTGTAAGTGCCCGTGACCCTGATGCTGCCAATCACCTGGTCAAGTAAGTGATGGATGAAACCTTTCTAAATGGCATGTTTATTTATTTATCTTTATTTATTTATTTATTTATTTATTTATTTATTATCATTATTATGTATAATATATATCTCACCACTGACATGTTTAGCCTATTCAATTTTAGCCAAAAATTAGTTTATATACACAAAATACACTGGTAACTCACTTTCTCTAGGTATATTAAATGTGTGTGCTAGATAACATTTTAACATGTTTAATTACATAACACTAGATACAGATGTGCCAACATTGCTAATTAAGAAAATTCTAGGAGAAATTCACCACAAAAACCCTAGCGCAAGTTAGTAGCAAGCCAAGTAAGAAAACAGACTGATCTGCTGCTTAATAATTAGAAGCTTTTTCTTTTTTTTCTACCAACCAAAAAGTGTCACACTCCGGCCTACTTGGCTTTGTTGGCTTACAAAGCAAAAGATTGTGAAGTCAAATTTTACTTAGACAAAGTCAGGGTGAAGTGAAAGTAACCACTACCAGAAGCAAATGCATGCCTTTCTATACAGTACCCTTTTGGTCAATTGGATTTTTAGCCAGGCAAATTTTATTTGTGTTTGGTCTGACCACTGCTTTACCTGAAAAAGCAGAAACAGATAGTTTTCAGATGTCTCCTTTATTTACAAATGCTTCAGCTAATTCATAAATGTTGGTACCTCTGTAGATAACAGTATTAATTTGAAAATATTTATAAGTAAATAATTTCTGATTTGCTTTAAAATTAATCATTCACTCCTACTGCTGCTCTTAATAAAACATGTTATTACAATTTCACAAATTTGTCCTCTAAACCCAAAAAGTATCCTGCCATAATGTGAGGTTCTGCAACAGAACATTCACTAAACCATTATTTTGTATGTGTGAAGGTTTGCTATATTCAGTTACAGATGAAGCTGGTGTAGTGAAAAGCCAGGTTACCAGACTAAAAATTAACAAACAATAAAGCAGCTCTGTCAGAAACCAAAAGATGCCACACCAAAAATGTAGCAAAACACCAAATATATATATATTTAATATGCAGAATATGAGTATAGTGACACATTAAAAATTGCTCCATTATAATGGATCCTCTTGTCACATTGTGATACTTTCTACTTGGTTAAATCAAATTTCAGCTTTCAGCTTTTCATCTATGTGTATTTATCTGTATTTGGCTGTGTTGTCTTTGTGTGCATACCATTGGAAAGGTGAAAGAAAAGCAAATTATTCATGAATTCTCTGCTGGTAATTTTCCCAAGGAAGTTGAGTGGCATGAGTACAGACATTGTTTATTCCAATATTCTCATGCACCACCCGTTTGAATTCCTTCCAACTTCTGTAAATCACAAACGTGATTTGAAAGAGCCTGCATTTTTTTGTTCTGATATACACTCACAGACACACAGACATGCAGAGACGCAAACACACACACACACACACACACACACACACACACACACACACACACACACACACACACACACACACACACACACACACACTGTCTGAAAAGCAGAAAGCTGTCACTCTGGTTCTGTAAAACACATCATACTACACTGCATATTTAAATGTCACCAGAATATATAAGTTGACATTGATAAATGGGTCTGAAATGAGGGATTTCCTTGCTTTCCTTCTTGACAACAAAATAAATAGGATAGTCAAAGTGATCAACTCGGTTGAGCTCTTTCAAATGAGACCTAACAAAATGTCACCTTATTAAAGCACAGTTGCTCCCAGGTGAAAAGATTTCCATTTAATCATAGCTACCTAATACATCCAGCTGAGAATATAATCAACAAATGTATTGGGGAAATAAATAAATAATTCTACAAATCCTTAAATGTCATTAAATACTAGGGAAAATTACTGAAGGACCTATATCTTTGGAAAGCAGTAACTGGCTCAGTCCAAACACTCTTAGCTGCTTTGCTTTTAACATTGATTTGGCCAATAACATATTTCGTTCTAATTGGCAAGTCATCCCGTATATACTCCAACATTTATGAATAATAAACTACTGCCTGAGTGTTTATTTGGCTGCTTCCCAAATGCAGGCCTTGTTCAGGGTCATTAGTAATAACTATATGATGAACACTGCTCGCCTGCACTAAAGCCTAAAACTGCGTCTGCTTTCTTCCTTGCTGGTCCATAATTACTCTTCTTCTGGCCTGTATTCGATATGGGCATTCTTCTCTGCAGATACACCATCGATCGGCACACAGACCTAGAGAGGCTGTTTAATATTGACTCCAACAATGGCACCATCAGCACACTGCAAGCTCTGGACAGAGAGATGTCCAAATGGCACAATATCTCCGTCCTGGCCACCGAAATCAGTGAGCACACTTTTCAATCTTTAATGGCAGAGTTGTTATGAGATTAACAGTGACATGCTTATTTGAGAGCACAAGCTTTGTTTTGAGTTTTAGCACATTTTTCATTTGAATTGAGCATATTAAGAATGAACAAACAACAATGCCTCGAGTTTGCCAATAATTTGTCAATGCTGAAAGTTTTTGGAATTAGTGAATAATAAGTTACATCTTTAAAATCCTATTTTCTCAATATGCATTATTCAGACATTCAGTAGGGGTGGAGGACAGTGCTCCATCTCTATCTGTTTACTGCCCCAGATATCCATCCTTGTATCTATATCTAAATATATCTATATATTTATCCATTCTAATCTGGGTACTGTTGTATATACGGTATATATACAAAATCTATCACCATATATATAAAACACACGCACACACACACACACACACACACACACACACACACTGACTCGAGTCTTGCCTTTTGTCAAAAAAAAAATAATGCACCTATTATATCTGTATTTATATATTTTTAGAACACATTATCTGTGCAGTCTGAAAAATGTATTCATATTCGGCCATATCACTAATATAATATGTATAAAAACAAATACCAATACATCATGCTGTGAGCTGTTTTTAATTACTGTATTCCCTGCACATATTTGTTGGCAACAATGTAAGATTAGAAGAAAAGAGATCACAGTCCATATGGAATTGTTCAGTGCTTTATTTTTTTGTTGTCTTAGTTGCCTAACCATTGCTCAAAGACCTAACATAATGTTCTCATTATGAAAATATCCTAAAGCACTGAGCTATCAATTCTCCGTTTAGATTTAGATATACTGTGTGAGACATTTTGGATTTCAGTATATATTTTTTTAAACACAGTTCTACATTTCATGAAATGGTAGATAATTAGGAAGTGGAATGTCACTGCTTTATTAGTTCATATACAAGAGACCTAACAAAAGGTGTAATATAAAATCTGTTGAACAAATCAGGGGCATGACCAAGGAACAGAACACAGTAATATGTGAGGCTTGACCTTAAAGGCAAGGTTAGAGTTTATAAAAAATCAAATTAAAAAAATTATATAAATATAAGTATAAGTACCAGAGTGATCGAAAAGGAAAACGCACACCAAGCGCACCATCCATGTATAGAACTGGCTCGCTTGCCTTATTAATGATGTGCTGAAGCAGCAGGTTTAATTCTGAATGTATTTAGCATAAATTTAGTTGCATAAATCCAAGCACATGCCTCAAAACTCAGTGGATGGTACTCCATCTTGCAGAAATAAATGAGGCATAGTTTTTCAGGGCAAAAAAGTGCCATATTCTTGAGTAGTTCAAATCAGTCAATCAACTCAAACCTAGTTGAAATGATTCTCACTGACTGAACAGAAAAAGCTTCCCAAAACAGAAGGAACTGAAAATGACTTCATTAAAGGTATGGCAGAGTGTTACCAAAAACAACGACATTCAAATTTTAAACTTTATTTCAATAGCAAAACTAGAAACACAACAGCAAATTCAGAAATACAACAATAAACCCAACAACATAACAGGAAATTTGGAAACACATTAACATAAATTACAAATGGAAAGAGTAGGACCTTATTAAACATCACATGCTCGTTACTGATTGGACATGGCGTGTAACTATCACAAGCAAAAATAATCCAGTTAGACTAGCAAAAATTATGTAATGCAAAGTTACTTATTATACTAGGGTGTAATTCTTCTAAATAACCTTGCGTCCTTTATGTCAGTTTTCAGCATTTGGAAACTCATTAATGCCCTGCAATGTTGACAGCATATCTAAAATAACATTATATGAATGCCCTTAATACTAATAAGCATGAATAAAGGTATAGGCAAGGAATAGGTTCATTTAGGCTTATAATTCCTCTTACCGCAAACATCCTCCTGCTCTCTGTTTTCCACTGTCTCTCAGACTGACATGCTGTTTTTGTTGAATTGCTTCATTCTCTGACTTGCTGTTGTATATCCAAATTTGTGCTGTGTTTTTGGTTTGTTAATGTGTTTTGCACTTATAGGTAACCGTATATTGATTGCTTTATTGTTTTGTAGCAAATCTAATCTGATGTTACATAGCCAAAACAACAGAGCCGACACTGTATAGCAAATAATTATAATAAATATGAAATACAGAATGATTGCTTACAGAAACTTGTTTCTCACATTCAGGTACATCTCTACAAACTAGAGTCCCTGTGTTTATCAAAGTCCGGGATGTAAACGATAACGCTCCTGAATTTGCCATGTATTATGAGACCTTTGTCTGTGAAAATGTCAAAGTTGGACAGGTATGTGATCGGTTCATCAGTTTCCCCCTTTTCAGCCAAATATATGATCATTTTCAAATTTCCATTATATGACCTTGTCAAGTTTTTTATTTGCCAACAATTACTGCATATAACATGAAATGACATGAAGAACTTGAACAGAAAATTAACCATGAATAATGCTAATATTGCCTATTGTATTTCAGCTCATTCAGACCATAAGTGCTGTGGATACGGATGAGCCTCTTGTCGCGCATAAGTTTGTCTTCAGTCTGAGCACAGTCAACCCTAACTTTACCATTTTTGACAATGAAGGTAAATATCACAGGGTGAAATACAACTGATTATTTGAAATTATGCAATACATTTTGGCAATAAATAATTCTCTATATAAACTTTAATACTCTTTTATGACATTTTGGCCACAGCAGTAATACACTCTAATTAACACTTTGGTCTGTGTCAGAAGAAAACAAATATCGATAGTAAAAAAAATTTTGAGTTTGAAGAAAATACTAGCACCACTGAATTATCTCAGGATAAAGTGATACAACTATCACACGGTTGTTTCCCAGCACAGATAACAGAGACATGGCCATTAATCCTGGTGATTTTGTTTGTTTACTCTCCAGATAACACAGCACGGATATTGACACGCAGGGGCAGCTTCAACCGACACGAGATGAGCTCATACCTGCTGCCCGTGGTGATCTCAGACAATGACTACCCTATACAGAGCAGTACGAGCACTTTGACTGTGAGAGTGTGTGCCTGCGACAGACGTGGGAATGTGCAGTCATGTAGTACTGAAGCCCTACTGCTCGCTGCTGGCCTGAGCACCGGAGCGCTCGTCGCTATCTTACTCTGTATCATCATACTGCTCAGTGAGTAAAGCTTGTACTAGCAGAACTTATCCAAAGTCCATTGTTGAACTTTTCATGCGTCTCAAATATTTGACTTCCCCTCAGGTATTTGACTTCCATACCAATCAAAATCTATCTACTCAAATCTCAGAAAAGCTACAAAATTGCTCTGACCACAATCATATCCCATACATCTGTGAATTAATTTAATGCTATAGATGAGACTATGACTTACCCAGACCAAAACCAGGAGAGGACAAATGATAAACTCATTAGCTAATCATTTGGGGAAGTCGAAGCTTCAGTGTGCTTGCCCAGTCTTATGTTTCGGTTCCCTGGAAAACAAATTGACTAAGTTAAAAATGGTAGCTAACAATGTAATAACATATGACAGCCTAATTACTTAATAACATAAATTAATACCAACTAAGGGAAACTAACAAATATATGGTTTTCTAATGAGGGACAACGGTATAGCCATAGTCATTATCCTCCCCGGATAAGGTGTTTGACGTAGCATATCGCACTTGTGAACTTGACAAGAAGTCAACAAGTCGTTGGTGAGTCGTTTTGGTTATGATCTTCAATGTTCTCATCTTACAAGTAAAATCATGAGTCTGGCTAGCATTCTCTCTGTATATTTAACCATGAGGTGACTGCATGTTATGCTACCCTCAGCCAGATCACCACAGCTGATGAGTTTAATAGATTTGAAGTACACAATATAGTTATAAAATTAAGGTGTGTCACAACAACGTGAAGTGCATTAACAAACATATAAAAAAGCATTTTTTTCTATCTTGATTTACTGTGTAAAATGTTTACTAAATGTGCTAAAATATATGTAGTGATTTGGAATCTGTTAATACTGTTAGTGCTCACTCATCAGCCTTCATCATTCTATAGATTTCTCATGACAAAATTTCCAAAATGTAAAGACTATTCATATTCAGGGTTTGTTCACTGTTTGTTTAAAGGTTTGCTCACTGCTGCTGAAATCATATTCAATTAATAACAGTTACGGCATGTCAAATTCAGAATCAATTCTGAATTAGGTATTAGGTCAGTAGGTATTTTTCATTTAGCACAGTGCAGGCTTAAATACCATAGTGGAAACATTCCAATTTTTATTTAACAAATCCAGAACTAACCTTTCTCACAAAATATATGGTATGCCATGCATGCCAGAGCGTGGTGGCTACTCAGCTCATAATTGATGAGAGGTTTTCATTCAAAATGACAGAAAGAACACACACAATTGCAGACTTTATCATTCCTTGTAAGGAGTCCCAGTGAAGACAGTATTGGGAATGAACTAATTTGATTACATTTTTGAGAAACTGAAAGTGTAAATTAATTTCATCCTTTCCAGAAAGATGCTATTCAAACATGCTTTGAGTGTGCAAAGGCCAACATGCAGAAGCACTTTCTTTACTGTAGATGGGCTAAAAGGAGCAAAATATGCTTTCTTCTGTTAATGACAGAAACACACAAGAATATAAATACCCAAAAATTATGTTAATATCCATAATGTTTTTTTCTAGTATACCTAGTATCCATCCAGCCTAACAAACTTCCAGGGTTAGCAATTGATAGTGTCAGTATATCAGCAACATCATGATATCTGTTGTCTTCAAAGTCTGCCTCAAACCATGTCCTTTTTATTTTCATAGCTATCAAAGCACTGCTATCCACTTATGAGACAGCATAGGCAGCAAGGAAACAAGGAAGCTGCCTTCAGTTTTGACTTGTGATTAGATTTTTTTTTCTCATTATTATGATGTATACTCCATTGAATCTCTGCAGTCCGCTGGTGTGATACAGCCCCAATTCCGAAAAAGTTGGGACCATATAGAAAATGCTAATAAAAACAAAGTGGAGTGATTTGTAAATGTACTTTGACTTGTATTTAAACAGAAAACATATAAATACCAGGTATTTTTTATGTTTTAACTAATCATCTGCATAGTTTTTTGAAGATAAATGTTTATTTTGAAATTGATGCATGCAACACGTTCCAAAAAAGTTGGTACGGGGCAATTTAGGACTAATAGCGATGTGACAAATTGAAATAAGAAGGTGATGTGAAACAGGTGAGGCAATCATCTAATCATAGTATATAAGGAGCCTCCAAAAAAGGCCTAGTCCTTCAAGAGCATGGATGGTTCGAGGCTCGCCAGTCTGCCAACAGATGCGTCAGCGAATAATCCAACACTTTAAGAACAACTTTCAATCAGTAGGATTTTGGGCATTTCACCTTCTGCAGTGCACAATATAATTAAAAGATTCAAGGAATCCGGTCAAATCTCGGTGCATAAAGGGCAAGGCCAAAAATCACTTTTGAATGCACGTGATCTCCGATCCTCACTGTCTTAAAAACCGTCATGAGTCTGTAATGGATATCCTGACATGGGCTTGGGAATACTTTGGTAAAGCTTTGTCAGTCAACACCATTTGCCGCTGCATCCACAGATGCAAGTTAAGTCTTTACTATAAAAAACCAGAAGCCATACATTAACACTGTCCAGAAGCGCCACCAACTTCTATGCTTGGTCTCATCTGCGATGGACAGCAGCACAATAGTATTGTGTTTTGTGGTCTGACGAGTCAACATTTCAAATAGTTTTTGGACAAAACAGCCGTCATGTTCTCCGGGCCAAAGAGGAAAAGGACCATCCAAGGGAAAAGGACCATCCAAGCTGTTATCAGCGTCAGGTCCAAAAGCCAGCATCTGTCATGGTATGGAGGTGTTTCAGTGCCCATGGCATGGGTAACTTGCACATCTGTGAGGGAACAATTAATGCAGAAAGATATGTACACATTTTGGAGCAACATATGCTGCCATCCAGAGCAGGACAACGCCAAACCACATTCTGCCCAGATGGTTGCGTAAGCAGAGAGTGCGGGTGCTAGCATGGCCTGTCTGCAGTCCTGACCTGTCTTCGATTGAGAATGTGTGGCACATTATGAAGCACAAAATAAGGCAATGAAGGCCCCGTACAGTTGCACAGCTGAAGAAATGCATAATGGATGAATGGGGAAAATTACACTTGCTAAACTTAACCAACTGGTGTCTTCAGTGCCCAAACGCTTAATAAGTGTTATTAAAAGTAAAGGTGATGTTACACAGTGGTAAACAGTCGACTGTCCCAACTTTTTTGGAGTGTGTTGCAGACATCAGATTTGAAATGAATGTATATTTTCAAAAATAAATTAAATTCACAAAGTAAAACATCAAATAATGTGTTAATAATGTGTTTTCAATATAGTACAGGGTGAACTGAATTTTCAAATTACTCTTTTTGTTTGTTTTTTTGCATTTTCCATACTGTCCCAACTTTTTCGGAATTGGGGTTGTACATAAGACATACGTCCTTCAAATTCACCTGTATCTGTTCATTAGGCCATCCTTTACATGTCATGTGCTGCCACACTGTACTGTGACCTACATCTACTCTATCCCTGATAAATGTTGTAAAACACTGGTAATCAATGTAAATGTGTTGTGAAACCTCACAGCCACTTCACTGTGGCAGCCATGAACAGATTCTATTTATAACATCCCCAAGTGCACAACCCTTGGTGGGCTGACTCTCTTATCTCAACCTCTGAATAGTGTTGCTAAAATGGCTTATACAGATTTTGGCAATGTAATCAGATGAAACTTTTTATTCTTGTCTATTTTCTACTATTGCCATGAACAAGTCTTAATTATAACTTTTAAATTAATATGCCTGTTAACTGTTACACTGGTTTAGGTCATGGGAAATGGTTGAAAATTAATCACCATATACAGTATTCTTTTGTCTTTCAATAGTAATTGTATTGCAATTATTAGTAAACTTGGCTAATTTGACCAAGGGTAAAATTGGATAGAATTTGACAAACATTTATTTAATTTCCTTTGGATTTTTTTTTTTTTTCAAATTCCAGTTGTTTTTAAGAGTGCATACTGCTGTATATTCCTTAATTAATTAATTAATTAATTAATTAATTCTTTCATTAATTCATTCATTCATTCATACATCTTCAGTAACCACATTATCCTGATCAAGGTTGCAGTGAATTCAGAGCCTATCCCATGAACACTGGAAACAAGGTGGGAATAAATCCTGGATGGGATGCCAGTCCATCACATAACACATTCACACATTCATTCACACCTAGAGGGAATTTAAAGTCCATCTACTGGCATATTTTTGAGAGGTGGGAAGAAAACCAGAAGAAACCAACATGGATATGGGTAGAACATGTTGAGAACTGTTTATGAAGCATATTTTTAATTATGTATTATAACCAACTGTGTAACCCCATTTCAAGTAATTCACAAGATTTTATGGTGAATAAACCTCATTTAAATTATATTACACTACTCATTTGTGAGTAAAATAGGCACAATGTATGTTTTATTTGAAGTAGACCAGAAGAAAAAAAATTGTTGAGTGGTTATCAAAGATGGGTAGGCTACATTTATGGCATTTGGCAGATGCCCTTATCCAGAGCAACATACTGTACAGTTATCTCATTTATACAACTGCAGCTTGGCAGTGCAGGGATCTGAACACATGACCCACAATTCAGTAGTCCAATGTTTTAACCACTGAGCAACAACTGCTTTGTCAAGGCTAGACTGCTATATCAATGTTTAGCCAAAGTATTTGCATTACAAATTTAATCAGGTTAAACACTAAAATGAAAAGTGCCAAACAGTGATCAAATCAAAAAAACTTGACAGTTTGCAAACTGCCCATCCTTCTGGCCTCTTCATTATCTATGGCCAGTCAAATCTGACTAGAACACCATGAATGTAGAAAATTTTAACAAACTGTGAAAAAGTGGGGAAAACAAACAAACAAAAAAAAGACCATTTATCATTATAATCTGGACAAAGTCATTAAGCTTTATGCCAGTCAGACGAGAGGAACCATAGTTATAGACAATTGCAAATTGGGCAAACCTGACTGGAACACAATAGGGTGGTTAAATTTTTAAAAAAATTCACAGTGTTAGTTTTCACCATCAATTAACTAAAACAATGAACCTGAATATGCTTTAAAACATATTCACATTGACATTTTATCAAGTTTTCTGTTTTGGATCAGACCCTTTTGGATCTGTGTGTTCTACTTTCATCTTTTTTCCTCCTTTAATTTTCTACAAACAATCCCAAAGTAGGTTAAAAGTAGGGCACCCCATTAGGATGTTACTTCAGGTAATACTTACAGAAAGTCTCTTTTCCTGAACCCCCCGACCCCCCCCCCCCCACCACCACCACCACCACCACCACCACCACATCTCTCTCTCACACACACACACACACACACACACACACACACACACACACACACACACACTTTCTCTCAAAATGCAATGGAGGGAAAAAATGTTTTCATTATAAACTGCATGAAATTGACAGAAAGTCCTTTCTGCTCTTGTAAGCCCCTAAGTAGGTCACATGCTTCTGCCATCATAAAACACCACATTTACCTGGATATACTTTAATGCAGCATAAAAAACTCCAAACTCCATTTTTTCTGCAGCACCGAGCTAAAATATGCCACACTTATAGCCAGGGGCACTTTGATAGGACATTTTCTTAGTATGCCACTTAACCAAGCATGACTCATGTTCCACCTGAGGTAATATCATCTGCATTAGTACAACTATTTGAGTCACTATGTTTGTATCAGAGATCATTGTTAACCTATAACCCACTGCCCTGTGATTCATCTCAGCTAATTTTGCTGCTAAATCAGGTGTCCTCAGTAGAGAATGTATGAAAAAGTACATAATAGTGAGTCCTAGGACACAATCGTATAAATCCTGATTTAATGGAGAATGAGGGTAATGCAAAAATAATGATATGAATGTGCAGAATGAGCAGCTTTTGTCTCTCTCTCTCTCTCTCTCTCTCTCTCTATATATATATATATATATATATATATATATATATATATATATATATATATATATATATATATATATATATATATATATATATATATATATATATACAGGTGCATCTCAGTGAATTAGAATGTCGTGGAAAATTTCATTTATTTCAGTAATTCAACTCAAATTGTGAAACTCGTGTATTAAATAAATTCAGTGCACACAGACTGAAGTAGTTTAAGTCTTTGGTTCTTTTAATTGTGATGATTTTGGCTCACATTTAACAAAAACCCACCAATTCACTATCTCAACAAATTAGAATATGGTGACATGCCAATCAGCTAATCAACTCAAAACACCTGCAAAGGTTTCCTGAGCCTTCAAAATGGTCTCTCAGTTTGGTTCACTAGGCTACACAATAATGGGGAAGACTGCTGATCTGACAGTTGTCCAGAAGACAATCATTGACACCCTTCACAAGGAGGGTAAGCCACAAACATTCATGCCAAAGAAGCTGGCTGTTCACAGAGTGCTGTATCCAAGCATGTTGCACAACCAACCGAGAGAACCGCAGCCTTATGAGGATTGTCAAGCAAAATCGATTCAAGAATTTGAGTGAACTTCACAAGGTATGGACTGAGGCTGGGGTCAAGGCATCAAGAGCCACCACACACAGACGTGTCAAGGAATTTGGCTACAGTTGTCGTATTCCTCTTGTTAAGCCACTCCTGAACCACAGACAACATCAGAGGTGTCTTACCTGGGCTAAGGAGAAGAAGAACTGGACTGTTGCCCAGTGGTCCAAAGTCCTCTTTTCAGATGAGAGCAAGTTTTGTATTTCATTTGGAAACCAAGGTCCTAGAGTCTGGAGGAAGGGTGGAGAAGCTCATAGCCCAAGTTGCTTGAAGTCCAGTGTTAAGTTTCCACAGTCTGTGATGATTTGGGGTGCAATGTCATCTGCTGGTGTTGGTCCATTGTGTTTTTTGAAACCAAAGTCACTGCACCCGTTTACCAAGAAATTTTGGAGCACTTCATGCTTCCTTCTGCTGACCAGCTTTTTGAAGATGCTGATTTCATTTTCCAGCAGGATTTGGCACCTGCCCACACTGCCAAAAGCACCAAAAGTTGGTTAAATGAGCATGGTGTTGGTGTGCTTGACTGGCCAGCAAACTCACCAGACCTGAACCCCATAGAGAATCTATGGGGTATTGTCAAGAGGAAAATGAGAAACAAGAGACCAAAAAATGCAGATGAGCTGAAGGCCACTGTCAAGGAAACCTGGGCTTCCATACCACCTCAGCAGTGCCACAAACTGATCACCTCCATGCCACGCCGAACTGAGGCAGTAATTAAAGCAAAAGGAGCCTCTACCAAGTATTGAGTACATGTACAATAAATGAACATACTTTCCAGAAGGCCAACAATTCACTAAAAATGTTTTTTTTATTGGTCTTATGAAGTATTCTAATTTGTTGAGATAGTGAATTGGTGGGTTTTTGTTAAATGTGAGCCAAAATCATCACAATTAAAAGAACCAAAGACTTAAACTACTTCAGTCTGTGTGCACTGAATTTATTTAATACACAAGTTTCACAATTTGAGTTGAATTACTGAAATAAATGAACTTTTCCACGACATTCTAATTTATTGAGATGCACCTGTGTATATATATATATTTATTATAAATTCTGGTTCAGCTCATTATATTTAACTGGTTCTCATCTTCTACTATAGTACTGTGCACAAGTTTTAGGCACATGCACTTCAAAATAATGAAATTAAATGTTTCTACATAAAAAATACCGTAAAGAGCAGTAAACAGTAGTAAATTAAACAAAGTCAATATTTGGTGTGACAAAAAATAAAAAGTAAAAATAGTAGTCTCCAGTACTATTTGTGCAGTTTTATAAGGAAATTAGCTGGTAAGTTTTATTGAGCATCGTGCAGAACCAGCCACAGTTCTTCTGGAGACTTTGACTGTCGCACTTGCTTCTTATTTTTGCCGCAAAACCCAGCAGCCTTCATTGTGTTTTTTTGTCTGAAAAGTGGTCTCTTACGTAATATGCTGCTTTCTTTAAGGACATACAAACATTTTTATGTAACATTTAATTTTGTGCTAGAAAACGAATGTTTGGGAATCTAAAATGTTTTTTGTACAGACTTGATAATGTAGAAGTAATAAAATAAAAAATCTATAACTGTTAGGTTTCCCCTTCTCTAGCTCTCGCTACGCGGCAAGGAGTAGCGAGTGGCATACTTCCGCATTCCATTGCGCACATTCCAGCGCTATGCAAAAACTCTCCGATGGACGTTTTATTCATGAACTCACGTTTTGTTTACCTCTGCCATGTGTTCGTTCACGTCATGTCTCCGCCTCCTGTGTTTCCCCATGTGCGTTTGTTTTCGTTTGTGTCATGTCTCCGCCTCCTCATTTCACATTTTGTTCATATGTATTGATGTCAGGTGTTATGGATTTGGGCATGTGATTGAGGTGTGTTTAAATACGCCGCTCCGTTTCCGCTTCGGGCGGAGTATTATCTTTAGTTTAGTTTAGCTTAGATGTGTTTAACCTTGCGCGTTTTTTCCCTTAGCTCTTTTCCCGTGGTTTCCAGACCACCTTCTAGCTTTGCACGTTTATTTCCAAAGCTCATAATTCGTGGTTTCCAGACCACCTTTCTAGCCTCGCGTTCTTATTCCTTAGCTCATAGTTTGTGGTTTCCAGACCACCTCCTAGCCTAGCGTATATTTCCCTGTTTTTTTTGGATTTACTACCTGTCGTGGATTACTGTGTTTCTTTTTTGGGATTACGGTGACATTTCTGTTTACGAATTCATATTGGATGGAGTCTTTTATGTTGTTTCTGTTTGAACTGTTACTAATAAACTGACCACTTTCCCCTGCAAGTGCATCCTGCTTCCTTCACCCCACGGGTCGTAACAGAATACTCCGCCCAAAAAATGGATGCAGCGGGGAAAGCGAGACCACACCACGCCACGCCCTGCCATGCCACAATTAAAATGCGTGCAATTAATTCTATGTTTTTTCCTCAGTGGACTTTCATCTATCCTCATGATGAGTTTGATGGCTTTGCCACTTGGTCTCGATGTTTTTTTTTGCAGGCTCAGATTTATTTTTTGAGTTTGGAGGACCCCAAACCCGACGAAGAGGAGTCAGTGGGCGGAGCTTCACCTCGTCAGTAGATCCACAAAGCTCCAGACAGTTTCGGGCTTTGTGGATCTACTGGTCCAGGTGTTCGGAAGCCCAGACTTCCAACCCGACCTCAGGACCTTTTTGGGGAAGGATCGTCTGGGCAACCGAGCTAGTCAAACGTTCCTGGAGTACTATGAGAGTAAGCAGGCTAACGTGGCGGCATACACCTCTCATCCCCTAACCCAGGAATGTGCCACCGAGGGATGCACCCGACCAGCCATCCTGCAGTGTCCCACCTGCAGGAACCAGGGAGTCAGGAGCAGCTACTTCTGCTCCCAAGGCTGTTTCAAGGGCAGCTGGCAGGTGCATAAGCGGCTCCACAGGAGGGCACCCTCAGAGCTCCAGCCGGAGGCCCAGCAGGAAGTCTCCTCCATGGAGCTACAACTGGAGGTTAACATGGCGACCTCCAGCCCCGAGCTCCAGCAGGAGGCCCAGCCGGAGGTCTCCTCAAGGGAGCTGCACCTGGAGGCTGACATGGCAACCTCCAGCCCCGAGCTCCAGCCGGAGACCCAGCCGGAAGTCTCCTCCACAGCGGAGCTGTTCCTGGAGGTTAACATGGCGACCTCCAGCCCCAAGCTCCAGCCGGAGGCCCAGCAGAAGGTCTCCACAGTGGAGCTGCTCATGGAAGTTAACGTGGAGACCTCCAGCCCCGAGCTCCAGCCAGAGACCCAGCAGAAGGTCTCCACAGTGGAGCTGCTCATGGAGGTTAAAGTGGTGACCTCCAGCCCCGAGCTGCAGCCAGAGATTCAAGAGGAAACCTCCTCTCCTGGCCTGCTTATACCGGAGGTCCATGAGGAGACCTCCGCCCAAGCCGTGTTCTCGTCAGAGGTTCGAGAAGAAACCTCCACTCCTGCCCTGTCCATGTCAGGGGCCCACGGGATGGCCTCTTCTCAAGCCCAGTCCATGTCAGAGGCCCACGGGATGGCCTCTTCTCAAGCCCAGTCCATGTCAGAGGCCCACGGGATCGCCTCTTCTCAAGCCCAGTCCATGTCTGAGGTCCATGGGATGACCTTTTCTCAAGCTCAGTCCATGTCCGAGGTCCAAGGGATGACCTCCGTTCCAGGTTCCTGCCCTAGTCCTAGTCCATGTCCAAGTCCATGTCCAGGTTCCTGCCCTAATCCTAGTCCATGTCCAAGTCCAAGTCCATGTCCAGGTTCCTGCCCTAATTCGAGTCCATGTCCAAGTCCATGTCCAGATTTTTGCCCTATTCCCAGGCCAATTTCTGATCCAGTTCCCAGTCCTACTCACAATCCTGTTCTCAGTCCTGCTCCCGTTCCCAGTTCCAGTCCAGTTCCTAGTTCAGTTTCATGTCCAAGTTCAGGTTCCGACCCTGTTCCTAGTTCAGTTCCATGTCCAAGTCCAGGTTTCGACCCTGTTCCTAGTCCAGTTCCTAGTCCAGTTCTTAGTTCAGTTCCATGTCCAAGTCCAGGTTCCGACCCTGTTCCTAGTCCAGTTCCTAGTTCAGTTCCATGTCCAAGTCCAGGTTCTGACCCTGTTCCTAGTTCAGTTCCATGTCCAAGTCCAGGTTCCGACCCTGTTCCTAGTCCAGTTCCTAGTCCTGTTCCTAGTCCAGTTCCTAGTCCAGTTCCTGATTTAGTTGCTAGCTACAGTGGTTTAATTTCTGGATATGTTTTTGCTCTCCTTCTCAGTTCAGAGGCTGATTTAACTCCCAGCTCTGGTTCCAGCTCCGTTTCCAACCCAGCTCACTCCTCTGTCTCCTCCTCTGTCTCCAGCCCTGTCTCCAATTTAATTTCCAACGCTGTTTCCAACCAAGTTTTTGATTTTGTCTATGGTTTTCGGTCTAACCTAGTTCTCTGTCCTGTTTCCAAATCTGTCTCGAAGTCTGTTTCCACATCTTTCTCGAAGTCTGTTTCCACGTCTTTCTCGAAGTCTGTTTCCACGTCTGTCTCGAAGTCTGTTTCCAAGTCTTTCGCAATGCCTTTCTCGAAGTCTGTCTCGAAGTCTGTCTCGAAGTCTGTCTCGAAGTCTGTTTCCAAGCCTTTCTCCGAGTCTGTTTCCAAGCCTTTCTCCGAGTCTGTTTCCAAGCCTGTCTCTGATCCAGGTGCCAAAGCTGACTCCGATCATGGGTCGTAACAATAACAAAGTTTGCACTAAAAAAAGGGTGCCTAAAACTTTTGCACAGTACTGTATATCTGCTGAACTGCAGTAAGTGATATATAGTTTATTGTTTTGCATAGATTTCTCTGTCTCTGTGACACCCTTTCCACCAGTACTTCATTCATGAGTAGACAGGTGATAGCACTGATGGTTAAACCTTAGCATTTATGACTCTTGAGTGCAATACCATGACATTTGCTCATTACCTTCCCTTCCCCTCGCTCCACTGTTTTAGTTGTTCTTTCTGACAAGCTGTCCAATTCACCATTGCAGTCCAGCACAGTGAAAGGGGGCCACTGGGCCATGACAAGAGGCTGCTACAGTACCTCCATCAAAAACTACCCCTTCCACACACTCACCCATACATACCCTCAACAAGCCCTCACCACCTGTGGTCCTTCTGTCTGGGCATCATGCAGCACACACACCTCCTGCGGGGCCTCCTTCATAATTAACACCTGAGTGGGAGGCAGGGGCAATCACTCCATTTACCTGCTGAGAGGAGAGAGCAGCTGCTGATCAGGAAAAAAAAAAAAAGCTGCCAACAGGAGCACCTGTTCTCTTCTCAGACAGAATTTGCTCCCTATTCAAAAGGAAACAGAAAACATGTCTTAATGCCAGTTTACAAATCAGCCCTGTGCTGCATGTCAGCCCTTACATGAAATGCCCAATTAAAATTTTAGACAGAGAAAAAAAAAAACATATTTTATATATGTATATATATATATATATATATATATATATATATATATATATATATATATATATATATATATATATATAATAAACAAACAAATAAACATATATGTGTGTGTGTGTGTTTATTTGTTTGTTTATTTATTTATTAAAAGTTGGTTGAGCCTGGTCAAATTACATCACATACAGTACTGTGCAAAAGTTTTAGGCACATGCTAAGAAATGCTTCAAAGATGCTTTCAAAATAATGAAATTAAATGTTTCTACATAAAAAAGTCTATGTTTGGTGTGACAAAAAAATAAAAATAGTAGTCTCCAGTACAGTTTGTGCAGTTTTATAAGGAGTTAGCTGGTACGTTTTATTGAGCATCTTGCAGAACCAGCCACAGTTCTTCTGGAGACTATGATTGTCACACTTGCTTCTTATTTTTTGCAGCAAAACCCAGCAGCCTTCATTGTGTTTTATTGTTTGAAAAGTGGTCTCTTACATAATATGCTGCTTTCTTTAATAACATACAAACATTTTTCTGTAACATGTAATTTTGTGCTAGAAACCTAATGTTTGGGAATCTAAAATGTTTTTTGTACAGACTTGATAATGTAGAAGTCATAAAATAAAAAAATCTATTTGTTTGCACTACAAAATCGATGCCTAAAACTTTTGCACAGTATGTGTTTTTCGAAGCCTTGGACATTCTATTATATAACATGAAGACAGGGAGGAAAATAAAGCAAAATATATTTTTTTTTCTGAAACTTAAATACTTCAAGGTTATATCCCAGGCAGTATTAAGTATTTATCACAAATAGCGTATGGCTCCTTTCGCACTGTTCATGACACATGACACATTTTGAAACACACTCCTCTGCATCTTCTGCTGAACCCTACACAGTTTTATGCAATGCCAGTTCGTTCTTATCTCTTCTCCTGCCCACAGCCAGCCAGCGGCCTCTGAATGCTTTAATAAACTGATGATCTAGTAGTTCTCATCAGAGGATACTTGATTGTTCCCCCTTCTATTTATTTGTATTTATTTATTTATTTTGTGGCTTAATGACTGTATATAATCCATTTTTACTAAGCTTTTTTCCCCCCTCTGGTCACTCGCTAAATGAAGGTCACTCCTAGGGTTCGATCACAGCTTTTTCTCTTGCTTGTTGCCATGGTGATCATACTGGCTTTCAGTCATTTTCTTCATATTTACCACTCTAGCTGATGTTGTCCCATCCACTCACAGAATGTTTAAGGGACACAAAGCATTGTTTATCTCAACAGTTGCTATGGAAATGGTAATGTTTTTGTTTTCCTGTGCCCGTTTCTATAGTGATTGTGGTCATGTTTGCGGCACTGAGGCGGCAGAGGAAAAAAGAGCCTCTGATCATTTCTAAAGAGGATGTGAGGGACAACGTGGTGAGTTACAACGATGAGGGTGGAGGGGAGGAAGACACACAGGCCTTCGACATCGGCACTCTGAGGAACCCTGAAGTCATTGACACCAACAAGATGAGACGTGACATCATCCCAGAAATGCTCTTTCCCTTCCGACGTGTCTCACCCATTAAAAACAACGCAGACGTGAGGGACTTTATTAACGGCCGTCTTCAGGAGAATGATTTGGACCCTGCAGCACCACCGTATGATTCACTGGCCACTTACGCCTATGAGGGCAATGGTTCGCTTGCAGAATCTCTCAGTTCACTTGAGTCAACAGCAACTGAAGGAGATCAGGATTTTGATTATCTTAGTCATTGGGGACCACCATTCAAAAAACTGGCTGATATGTATATAGGAAAAGAGATGCATAGAGAGACTTAACACCATGTTGTAACACTGTCCTGAGTATTCTGACTCATATCACTCCATGAGCTTACTCACATCAACACTCTTTTACCCAACTGTATAATCCAGTTAGAGTCAAAAAAGACTTGAAAATCATGCTCAAATTAATTGGGAGATTTGATTAAAACATTTGTTTTCCTACTCTCATTCTTGATCTAGTTCTTCTCTTTCTTCCGCTTCTCTCTGTTTTATATTCCATAAAGATGCCTTTGAGGTTTAGGAATTTGTTGTGATCGATGGTGTGAATAATGTGTTTTGTATGTTCGAACAGTGATAGCAGCTTTCTATACTATTGATGTTTACTGCAAATAAATGGAAAACAATCTGATTATTAGCTTAGCTTTTATTGCAAACCATATATAAAATAAATACATGTAAACTATTTGGTATCTTGGGTTAAGAGGCAGTGTTACAGTGAAAGTTTTTTATTGGTTCAAAGTGTCAATGTGTGCATTCATCTCAGCACATAGAATTAGATTATGTACAATGAAAAGTGTAATCTTGTAGAAACCTGGTCATACAGTCTTCATTCTGGTCAAATGCTGTCATATTGTTTTATACTGTATTTATATTTTTATACTTATTTTGATAATAAAGTTTTGAAAATCTCTACCGTGTTTTAAACATCACTGTTTTTTATCAGTTGGAAATCAATGGATGGACCCAAATGAATACCAAAAATTTTTATGTCTTTCCCTTTTTAGCATTTGACCATGAAGAGAAATGAATATTTCATCTGATACTTTCCTGACACCATGTATTTTTTTATTTTATTTTTTTTTAGTGAAACTGATTGCTTCTTTCAGATGTAAACAAGTAATTGGCTTTTTTATTAATAAGAAAAAAATGAAAGAAAAAATAAATAATAGTAATAATAAATAACAGTGTGGAAAAAATATAACTCAATGACAATGATCAGATAATAAAGAAAGTTTATGTGCTGTCAGGCAGCACATAAAGGTGCAGGTGCAAGTTTGACTTTTGCAACAGGTAGACAAATCCAAAACAATAGGCATAATCAGAATCACAAAACAAGCGAGGGTTAGATGATCAGCAAACAGAGTATCAAAAGCAAAAACCAGAATCAGGGAGGAAAAAAGAATGGAAATGGAAACAGAATAAGATTGGTCTGACATCATGAGAAAACTTTGCACTAATACCATACCTGGATTACTTATGTGTGTGTGATGGGAAATGGAGTCCAAATCAGCCATGTTGTTATTCTCTGGTGGATTCTGTGAATTTGAGTCCACGGCCAAGTCCTGTTCTGACATGACAGGAGCATTCAGGAATTCTTCTTGATCTTTATTTGTTATAATATATTTGCTGTTTATTTAATTTCATTTATAATTATTTGTTTCACACTGCCTTTCATGTAAAGCCTAAGTTAAAAATTCTTTAGCACATGCATTCTCAAGAATCTTAATCTCCTGATTAACACAAAAGTTGAAATTTACATGCCTGTTAAGAGTTTTAGTTATACATTTGCTTGTAAGATTTTGTTTCATCACCCCCTTATACACTGGTGTATGTCTCCAGCTGGTATGATTACCAACTGGAGCAGCTTTTAATTTGCACTTTAGATACATGGACATCTGCCAGAGTAGCAGGGAAATTGTTTTGACAGAGAAAACATTAAAGAGAAAAGTAGCATTTCACAATTTGTGCTTTATGGATCTTGATCTAAATAAACAACTTAAACATAACTGAGCAATGTTTGATGTTCTAAAGGTTTAAGATTAGGGTAGAGGGAATACAGTATGTGGACATTGCTTTCAGAATGATCAGCAGCTCAACAATTGATATTTGAGGATAGGATTAAGCCTTTGGGGACCCTTGTAGATGGACCATCTTCCATGCTGAACATTTCAAGACTCTTTATCATTTTAAAGATTTGCTTGTGGGCTGCCTACAGTCAATTCAAAACTACAGGTCTTTAATACAGTTCAAATCCAGAGACTGTGAGTTTCATGGCCAAACTCAAATGTTGTATTCCTGCAAACATTTATGTATTTATTTAAATGTATGGTTGAAGTATCCTTTTTCTACATCTTGCCAGAGTGGGGTATCAGGTGCTTCCCTTTCCATCAAACTTGGTGATGTGCATGATCCAAAAGTTGCATTTAGGTATCTTCTGCCTCAACAATACGAGTTCTCTGTGACTTTGACCCAGGCATGGTTTTTGGTGAGAGATGAGTATTTTGGAAACTTCTGGAATTTTCAGGCACAAGAGTGATGGAAATTTTTTTTAAAAATAAATAAATAAAATCAGTTTGACCTCATGAGAGAGGTCAAATGAGAACAGCCAGACAGGTTCAAGCTGACATTAAAGCCTCAAATAAGCACTCTTTACACCAGCAGTGAGCAGAAAAACATCTCAGAATGCACAACACATCAAACCTTGCGGTGGATGGGCTACAACAGCAGAGGACCACATCACATTCCCCTCCTGTCAGACAAGAACAGCAATCTGAGCACAGGCTCACCGAAACTAGACAGATCAGAAAAATGTCACCTGGTTGAATGAATCTCACTTTGTGCTGTAACATGCATATGACAGGGGCAGAATTTGGTGACAAAAGCACCAATCCATGGACCACACCTGCCTTGTGTCAACAGGTCAGGATGGTAGTGGTGGTGTAATGGTGTGGTGAACACTTTCTTGGCACACACTTGGCCCCTTAATACCAATCAAACATTGTTTAAATGCCACAGCCTGTCTAAGTATCGTCACTGGCCATGTGTATCCCTTTATGGCCACAGTTTATGCATCTTATAATGGCTAGTTCCAGCATGATAATGTGCCATGCAAAGGAATGTTTCCATCACCTGTTCTGAGAGCAAATGCGAGTCTTACCCAGTAACAATATGGTGTTCCTAAAAATAAATAAATAAATAAACAAACAAACAAACAAATAAATAAAAAGTGGCCAATAAAAATAAAGTGGTTTGAAATAAAATAATTTGAGATAATGTTTATTTTATACAACAACATTTCCCACTTACATGAAGGATGCCAATGATTATGTCTTTGAATGTATTGAATTAAGAATGTGACCACCAATTTATATTTTAGAATATTCAAAATGTCCTTGATGACAGCTTGGTATTGATGCACATCTGGTATTATCTCAACTACCCACCTGGAACACACACACACACACACACACACACACACACACACACACACACAGTACTGTGCAAAAGTCTGAGCCACCCTATTTTTTTAATGTACAAATTTTGTCTTTGATGCTTGTCATGACTTCTGTATTATTGAGTCCATAAAAACATTTTAAAGTTCCAAACATTACTTTTCAATAAATAAATAAATAATGTTACAGAAAAAAAATGTTTGTATGTCAGTAAAATAAGAAACATGGTATTATATAATAAAACATAGTACTGGCTGTCAGGTTTTACTTGCAGAAATAGAAGCAAGTGTGACAGTCAGAGTCTCCAAAAGAACTGCTGCTGATTCTCCAAGATGCTCAGTAAATCTTACCAGCCAAATTCCTTATAAAACTGCACAATGTGTGCCTGAGACTAAACAAAATATTGACTTTGTTAAGTTTATTGCCTTTTACTGGTCTTTATAATAGGTTTTTTATGCAGAAAACCTTTAATTTCATTATTTGAGAAGGTTTCACAACATTTATTTACATATACATATATACATACATGAAAACATGAAAGGTTCATGGAACCACAATGCAATGATTTCACAATGTGCTCTCGGACTAATCTTGAGGAAGGTAAGAGATAAGCCAGCAGTCACATGAAAAGAGTTTCAGGATGATCCGAAAGCAGCAGGAACAACAGTTACACAGAGAGCAATAAACAATGAACTGTACCACAAGCATCTCCGTTCCCACACTCCATGCAAAACTCCTCTGCTAAAAAAAGAAGCAATTAATGCAAGTCTAAAAGCATTTGGACAAATCAAAACTATTTAGAACAATATACTCTGTTAAGACGATATGAAGTTAGAACTCTTTGGCAATGTCAGCTTGTCATATTTGGAGAAAAAGGGTTGTGTGTAAGACCCCAAGAACACCATAACCACAATGAAGTAAGGAGGTGTGAGCATCATGACATGGGGCTCCTTCACTGCAAATGGTACTGGGGCATTACATGACACTGAAGGAAACATAAATGGAGTAATATACCAAAACATATTAGAGGACAATTTAATCTCATTGGCCAAAAAATTAAATCTAGGGGAAAGATACATTTCAACAAGACAACCACCCCAAACATATAGCCAAATAACTCAAGAAAGCCTTGCAATCTGCTGACCTGAATCCCACTGAACAGTGATGGAGTATTTTGAAATTGCAAGTCCATCAAAGGGACCCTCGTAACATTGGGGAATTGAAGATGATTTGAATTGAAGGAAACTGAACCATAATACTGCAAAAAGCTATTAAGGCAATGGTAGCTCAGCAGTTAAGACAGTGGACTCCTGATTGGAAGGTTGTGAGTTCAAATCCCAGCAATACCAACCTGCTGCTGCTAGGCCCATGAGCAAAACACTCAACTGCTCAGTTGTATAAAATGAGATTAATGTAAGTTGCTCTGGATAAGGGTGTCTGCCAAAAGTTGTAAATGTGTTAACTCCTTACTGTAGATGTCTTTGAGCTGTACCTGCCAACAACAGCTTTCAACAAACTGTTAGTTTATGGTGTCTGAATACATCTTCCTTATCAATATCACCCAGTATGTGTATTTTTACTTTCTTTAATTATTTTTGACATTCTCAACCAGAAACATTAAAAGAACAAGGCATTAATGAGTGCAACTCAGAAAATGTCCTACATCTCACAAACAGAGGCAGGCAAGCTGGCCCTAATTAATGTATGCTCTCAGTCTAATAAGACTTTTATTTTGAATCAATTTAGACTTCTTGTTTTTTAGACTTGGCTTAAACTTGGTGAGAATGGTCAGATTGCTGAATTTGTCAGCAGATCTCTGTGACTAATTTACTGTCAATTATGCTTCATTTGGTGATTTTAATGTTCACGTTGATGACATTTTTAAAACATTTCCTTCATAATTTGTAAACATTGTTGAACCATTTAATTTTGTACTATATGTTTAAGGTTCCACACATAATGGACCCTATGCTGGATTTGATTTTCATGCTAGGCTTGGCATTTAATTCAGTATATTTGGAAGACATCAAAGTCTTTGCCTACAAATATATTCTTTTTGAGTCCACTTTTAACTCTAAAATGATCAGCTCTAAAAATATGATAAGCAATGTTTTAGTACTTATTCAACTGCCAAATTATCATTGATCTGAGTGTATAAAACACTTTGCTTTATCATGTCAATGATTAGATTAGTTGGTTTAATAATCTTTGCTCTGCAACATTAAATAATGTTGCTCCTTTTAAGACTAGGTTAGCCATTCTTGGTTGAGTGCTGAAATATTCTGTTTAAAGAGAGTATCGTACATGCATTGTGTGTAAGTGGAAACAGAAAAGGCTGCAGGTTCATTACCTACACTTGGAAGCTTTATTGGTTTCCTATAACCCAAGGGTTAGGGAGGCAAGAGCTGCTTATTTAGTAAAGTAATCAGTGCCAATAAACAGAACTCACAGTTTTTATTGTCTACTCTTGATCAGCTTGTAAATGGTGCTCCAACTGTCACTCCTGTTTGCAGCCCATCTTCTTATGAAAAACAGTGAGCACATTGATCTCTCTTCACTGGTTACCACTTAATGTTAGGATTAATTATAATTTGCTGGTGCTCACATACCAGGTATTGAATGGTGAAGCTACTGAATATATTTCTGAATTGCTGTTTCCCTGTAATAATGTGAAGTCTCTTAGGCCCCAAGGACTAAGCTTAAGTGAAAGGGGGACTGTTCTTTTTCTGTCTGTACCTCTACACTTTGGTAGCCCCATTACATTAGTTTACCAAAGACAAAGTTTTACATGTTGACAAAGTTTTACATTAAAAAACAATTTTGACATTCTTGCTTTTAGTAGTAGCTTTTTCCCCTCATAATTATGCCTGTTTACTGTGTTTTATTAGCTTTTATCATATGATTGTGTTTGGTATTATGTGTATTTTATGTTCTTTTAAGAAGCATGTGAAGGATTGTGGTGAATATACAGGTGCATCTCAATAAATTAGAATGTCATGGAAAAGTTAATTTATTTCAGTAATTCAACTCAAATTGCGAAACTTGTGTATTAAATAAATTCAATGCACACAGGCTGAAGTAGTTTAAGTCTTTGGTTCTTTTAATTGTGATGATTTTGGCTCACATTTAACAAAAACCCACGAATTCACTATCTCAACAAATTAGAATATGGTGACATGCCAATCAGCTAATCAACTCAAAACACCTGCAAAGGTTTCCTGAGCCTTCAAAATGGTCTCTCAGTTTGGTTCACTAGGTAAGCCACAAACATTCATTGCCAAAGAAGCTGGCTGTTCACAGAGTGCTGTATCCAAGCATGTTAACAGAAAGTTGAGTGGAAGGAAAAAGTGTAGAAGAAAAAGATGCACAACCAACTGAGAGAACCGCAGCCTTATGAGGATTGTCAAGCAAAATCGATTCAAGAATTTGAGTGAACTTCACAAGGAATGGACTGAGGCTGGGGTCAAGGCATCAATAGCCGCCACACACAGACGTGCCAAGGAATTTGGCTACAGTTGTCGTATTCCTCTTGTTAAGCCACTCCTGAACCACAGACAACATCAGAGGCGTCTTACCTGGCCTAAGGAGAAGAAGAACTGGACTGTTGCCCAGTGGTCCAAAGTTCTCTTTTCAGATGAGAGCAAGTTTTGTATTTCATTTGGAAACCAAGGTCCTAGAGTCTGGAGAAAGGGTGGAGAAGCTCATAGCCCAAGTTGCTTGAAGTCCAGTGTTAAGTTTCCACAGTCTGTGATGATTTGGGGTGCAATGTCATCTGCTGGTGTTGGTCCATTGTGTTTTTTGAAAACCAAAGTTACTGCACCCGTTTACCAAGAAATTTTGGAGCACTTCATGCTTCCTTCTGCTGACCAGCTTTTTGAAGATGCTGATTTCATTTTCCAGCAGGATTTGGCACCTGCCCACACTGCCAAAAGCACCAAAAGTTGGTTAAATGACCATGGTGTTGATGTGCTTGACTGGCCAGCAAACTCACCAGACCTGAACCCCATAGAGAATCTATGGGGTATTGTCAAGAAGAAAATGAGAAACAAGAGACCAAAAAATGCAGATGAGCTGAAGGCCACTGTCAAAGAAACCTGGGCTTCCATACCACCTCAGCAGTACCACAAACTGATCACCTCCATGCCATGCCGAATTGAAGCAGTAATTAAAGCAAAAGGAGCCCCTACCAAGTATTGAGTACATGTACAGTAAATGAACATACTTTCCAGAAGGCCAACAATTCACTAAAAATGTTTTTTTATTGGTCTTATGAAGTATTCTAATTTGTTGAGATAGTGAATTGGTGGGTTTTTGTTAAATGTGAGCCAAAATCATCACAATTAAAAGAACCAAAGACTTAAACTATTTCAGTCTGTGTGCACTGAATTTATTTAATACACGAGTTTCACAATTTGAGTTGAATTACTGAAATAAATTAACTTTTCCATGACATTCTAATTTATTGAGAAGCACCTGTATGCATATGCATACACTAATTTTGCAACAGTGCAACAGTGACGGTCTTACAATGCAGGAATTTTTCTTTTAAATCAACATTCTGCTATTCCCCGCTTTAAGTTTACACAGAATATAATCTTACCCACACTGTGCAGAGTGTGCTATTAATGCATATGCACAATACAACCACTTCAGAGAAAGCAGTAGAAAGACTTATTCATTACAAAAGCACATTTCACATTTATTGGAAATTAATATCAAGGTGCATATTTATCTAGTGACAGTGTCTAACATCAATAACAATACTGACAGAGCTAATGGTACATTATTATGGCTCACAGTCCTGGAATAAGTAAACTAGTCTGGTCAGGGTATTGCTAATTTTTATTTTCAGGATTTAGAGGATAATGACAATAACCTAATAACTGTCCAAAGAAAACAACAGCATCACCAGATTCAACATGTGCTTTAACAAAATGATATTACTCAAAAGGACAGTGTTTCAAATATCTGCAAAACATCATGGAGTACTGAGAAACTACAATGTTCTGAACTAATTTACCTATAGAGTTAAATTAAAACTGTACTCATTAACCTCAAATAACATCTGAATATGATCAGTGAGTCAGTGAATGGTCATCATAGCTAGAGGGAGCTGACTGCAGCAAGGCCATGTCATGACTTGTTCCAGCTGAATCTGTAAATGAGACCTGGGGTCAAATTCACTCAAGGTGACCACTCACCACACATACTGTCACTGAATATTAATGGGGCTTGAGTATTTATAAGACGATGAAGCATGTGTGCAGTCCTAAGCCTCAAATGAGCCATTAATGTCTGAGGTAACCAAATAAGAAGCACTCATACTTTTATCTTCAGAGCTGTTCCTGTGGGGAGTAATATGAGCAGTAGTGAATTTGCCAAATTTCTGTTATGCACTTTGTTTCTTGTACCCACCACTGTAATGCATAAGAATCAAGAACATGATATAATAATCTAATAATCAAACTTCTCCTATCATAAATCTAACATCTAATTGGGATAATTTGTCTTTAATAATGTTCCCAAAAGCCTTAATGACACTGAGCAGCAGACAGTGTCACATTAAAAGCCCTTAAAATGCATGCAGAGTTCTCATTTATTCTGCAATCAGAAAGGAAAACGTGACAAGCAATGCCACCATTAGGCTGCCATGGCTGTCAATGTCAAGACTTTTTGATTTCTCCAGATATTTACCACCAACAGGGCAAGACTGACGCAAAGCACAGTTTCCTGTAGTGGTGGAAACAGTTTAATCACAGCTTTTAGACAGGGTAGGGAAGCAGGCATCACACAGTGAGCTATTTGGAGAGAGCAATGACCCATGCACTGCAATGAACTGTGGGGAATGTCTCACATCCCGTGGGACATTGCAGAGTTGCCATGGCAACGTTCTGGGAAAAGATCCTCATATGCATCAATCAGACTGATCGCAGGAGATGATCATAGTGATCACGGAGGAAAGAAGCTCTCTCACTCTCAATAACGTTCACTCTCAAGAGGCATACTTAAACTCTCCACGTGCCACATGGAATAATACATGAAAGCCCTCTTGTTATTGCTATGCTGGCACTTCATAGGTTGACTGCTGGTAGAAGGTTGAATAATCTTCAATAAGCTGTCAATTACTCATGCATCACAGGCCTTAGAAGCTGATGGCAGATCAGTTTTATATAACATTTTACCATTTTACAGTGCAGCAATGATCAGTTGAGTCAGCAAACCATGGTGAGTGTGATGTACACACCCCTGTGGTATTCAGTTTCTCAATTCAGCAATGTCAGCTTTCTTATTAAACACACACTCAATAAGTTCTTATGATATTCTAGGAACCTGCCACACTCAATAGTCATTAATTTAATACACAGTCCCCTCTGAAAGTATTGGAACAGCAAGGCTAATTCTATTGTTTTTTGCTATACATTGAAGACATTTGGGTTTGACATCAAAAGATGAACATGAGACAACAGGTCAGAATTTCAGCTTTTATTTCCTCACATTTACATATACCGTAGATATGTTAAACAACTTAAAACATGCCACCTTTTGTTTGAACCCACCCATTTTTTCAAGTGATCAAAAATATTGGAACATGATTGATAGGTGTTTCTTCCCAGGTGTTTCTCCCAGGTGCGCCCTGTTAAATTAATTGTTTAAACAATTAATACCTCTGAATATCTACTCTTGGTTTGGGCCCTAGGTTTTACCTGTGAAGACTGCATTTGTTGTTAAAAAGGATAAACCAACATGAAGACCAGAGAGCTGTCTATGAGAGAAAAGTAATCCATTTTGAAGCTGAGAAAAGGAAGAAAATCAGAGCCATTGTACAAACATTGGGCATAGCCAATACAACAATTTGGAATGTCCTAACAAAGAACGAAACCACTGGTGTACTAACAACTAGACATGGAGCAGGTTGGCCAGAGAAAATAACAACAGTTGTTAACAGAAACATTGTGAGAGCTGTGAAGAAAAACACAAAAACAACAGTTAGTGACCACCAACAACCTCCACAGGGCGGGGGTGAATGTATCACAATCCACCATTTGAAGAAGACGTCAAGTGGAGAAATATAGAGGCCATACCACAAGATGCAAACCACTCATGAGCAAAAAGAATCAGAAAGCCAGACTGGAATTTGCAAAGAAATACAGAGATGAGCCACAAAGGTTCTGGAACCAAGAACTAACCTCTACCAAAGTGATGGAAAGGCCAAAGTGTGGAGAAAGAATGGATCTCCTCATGATCCAAAACATACAAGCTCATCAATCAAACATGGTGAAGGTAACATCATGGCTTGGGCATGCAAGGCTACTTCTGGAAAAGCTCACTAATCTTTACTCATCTTTATTGATGATGTAACTCAAGATGGTAGCAGCACAATGAATAAAGAAATTTACAGAAAAAAAAAATCTGCCTTCCAATTTACAGAGAAATGTATCCAATCTAATTGTGAGGAACTTCATCATGCAGCAAGACAATGACCCCAAACATACTGCCAACACAACAAACACTTCATCGGGGGGAAAGGTGGTTTTAGACTAGCCAAGTCAATCACCAGACCTTAACCCAGTTAAGCATGCATTTCACCTCCTGAAGAGGAGGGAGAAACCCCCCAAAACAAACAACAACTGAAAGGAGCAGCAGTACAAGCCTGGAAAAGAATCACAAAAGAAGAAACCAACAGTTTTGTGATGTCACTGGGTCACCAGCTTAATGCAGTTATTGCAAGCAAGGGATATACAACCAAATATTAACTGTTATTTACTTTAATTTTCTTTAATTGACTATCTGTTCCATTACTTTTGCTCACTTAAAGATTAGGTGATCTGCCACAGAACGTGCCATGTTCTAAGTTGTAATTAGATAGATTACATGTCAATATCAGGAAATGAAAGTTGAAATTCCGATGAAATGTATTTAGAGTATAGCAAAAACAGAAGAATTGCCCTTGAGTGGGGAGTGTATGTGTGCGTGTATACACAGTATCTCACAAAAGTGAGTACACCCCTCACATTTTTGTAAATATTTTATTATATCTTTTCATGGAACAACACTGATGAAATGACACTTTGCTACAATGTAAAGTAGTGAGTGTACAGCTTGTATAACAGTGTAAATTTGCCGTCCCCTCAAAATAACTCAACACACAGCCATTAATGTCTAAACCACTGGCAACAAAAGCAAGTACACCCCTAAGTGAAAATGTCCAAATTGGGCCCAATTAGCCATTTTTCCTCCCTGGTGTCATGCGACTCGTTAGTGTTACAAGGTCTCAGGTGTGAATGGGGAGCAGGTGTGTTAAGTTTGGTGTTATCACACTCACACTCTCTCATACTGGTCACTGAAAGTTCAACATGGCACCTCATGGCAAAGAACTCTCTGAGGATCTGAAAAAAATAATTGTTGCTCTACATAAAGATGGCCTAGGCTATAAAAAGATTGCCAACACCCTGAAACTGAGCTGCAGCACGGTGGCCAAGACCATACAGCGGTTTAACAGGACAGGTTCCACTCAGAACAGGCCTCGCCATGGTCAACCAAAGAAGTTGAATGCACATGCTCAGCATCATATCCAGAGGTTGGCTTTGGTTGGTTATTGAACAGCTATATACTGTATGCCCCTTATATATGCTCCTATGGACAAGCTGCCACTGCTTCTGAGCATGAATAATTTGTTTGGCACACATTTGTGGCCAGTGATTGTTGAAATAACAAGCTCCCTAAAATATTGTAAGGGAACTGACTTCAGAAGTTCATGTTAGCAATCAATAATGAAAGTGTTATGTGACAAAATTGACAGGTCAGCCATCAGAACATCCACAAGAACTGACAGCAAAAGGAGAAATGAGAGGGAAGAAAGTCAAGTAGAGAAGGAGGACTCATAAGCCTTGCAGGTTTGTGGCACAGTAAACAGGTACTTCAGTTCCGACTCAAGGGTGTATGGCAGAAGAACACCAACAAGTCGGACAATTAATCATTTGAGTCTTGCTGCCCCCACAGTCCCAGTGGATGTGCTCATTGCTTTTAAAATCTATCTTAAAAAGCAGTCCAGCTCTCAGGGGAAGCAGAGGGTAATAGTGGGGCAGATGCTCAGGAGGTGCTTGGCTGTGAGGATAGCAGCCTAACAAGCTGTAGAGGGTTTGTGTTGTGTTGATGTTTCGGTGCTTGGGGATTTAGGGATTCTAAACCAATTTAGGATAACAGTTTAATATATTGGTAAGCACTCTGAATTTGAAAGGTCTAGGGTTTCTTTATATGAAGCAGAGAGGCTTTCAAAATATCAATACAGTATTATAAAGAGCAACCAAAAAGTAGAAATGAAATCAAATAAATATTTGGCTTGATCAACCTTTGATATTTCACAATTGCATGAATTCTTGTAGGTACATGTAGTTAATAAGTAAATTAGTTGATAAGTGATATCAATAATTTGAAGAATTTGGCATAGTTCCTTTGTGGACTGTCTCACTTGCTTCTGTAGATCATCCAGAATTTATTTATTTATTTATTTGGACATCTAAAATCTGGCCTTTTCCACAGAGACACTAATGCAGAAGACATAAAGTAAACAGGTAAATGTTTAAGACAAAATTTATAAAGAAATTTAACTACCTACGATAGATGCACATATACATGTTGCGTTCACATTCTAAGCTTGAAAATCACTGTCAAGAGAGAAACTTGCCATTGCTTTATAATATCATGATCATCATTGTTTACAATTCTTCCATAAAAGCTTCTCCTACAGTACATATAATCTAATTTGCTGTGAAGACTTACAAGTGGAAAACAAACAAACAAACAAAAAACACCCATTTAGCATCTCCATTAAACTTTCTCAGAGACAGGGAGACTGAAACTTTGCCAGATGATACACTTTCTGCTATTGTGGCTCTAGATCTGTAGTGGACCTAGATAAATCTCTGTCTACATTTCTTTTTTGTATTTCATAAATGTTTTACACATGGTTCATTGAGGTACATAGAAAACACAAACTGGTTTCTCTATGTGCAATACTACTGCAAGCTTCATAACATGAATGCTGGCAAGATCAATTCATGATAGAACATGTGACAAGTGGCAGTGATGACCTCATTCACTAACACCTGTCAGTGCAATCATTCCATCGTTTGCAAGACCATAAAATAGAGGTGTAGCTGGCTATATTGCAATCATGGTCTTAGACAAAACTGTAATGAACACACAAATTGGTGAATATTTTGCTTCCATCTGGATAATTTTCTTAGGGGAAAGCTGTAATTGGCGTTTTTGAATTCAGGTAGCCTGCCTTCCTAGCACTGTGGTTATATGTATTCATCAAATCTCAGATGATTATGGAGGCAGTGGATGCCAATCATGTCATTTCCAGCTTAATGTTGATGCCATGGTTCCTTGACAGCGAGGACATGCAATTTAGGGATTTTAGGGAGAAAGCAAGGAGAAGACAGTCATGAGAGAAATGTAAGGGGGTGAGTGAGATAATTACAGTTTCAGCTGCCATACTGCACACATTAGAGTTTTGCCTAAACACCAGGGTATTCAAACAGCAGAAGGTAAAATAGTATTGAAATTATTTTGGCTGGTGTAATAAAACATCTTCCTAAACTCATCTGACTGACAGATTCTTCTCTTAGGCTATGTGAGTTAAGCTAGGGTAAATTAAAAACATGGAACCAGCTTTCAGAATTCACACATTCTCATCTAGCTATCTACCTAAATGAGCACAACCATCTGCAGTTTGAAGCCAGGGAGCCATTATATATATATATATATATATATATATATATATATATATATATATATATATATATATATATATATATATATATACAACAGCAGTTTATGATTTAGGATTTATGATCCTCTTTGAAACAGTGCATATTAATAAAGTTGATACACTCTATCAAATAACACATAAAATTTACATTTTGTAGTCATTTTCCCAATTTAAATGAACAAAAAACATCATTCACATGGAAAAAGTACATTTATCACACCTTCAAATCCATTAAATCAGAATCAGGGGTTCAAGATTGGGTGCCAGTGATTTGAACCTGCTTAGGGAGTGCAGGCGGAACCTGTTTTATTTATACCCCTCTCATATCTAATGTATGGTGTTCCCTTTGCTATTGAGGTGTGTGATGTCTTTATGCCAAGATCTAAAGAGTTCTATAAGGCCTTCAGAAAAAAGGCTGTGGATGCCTATGAGTCTGGCAAGGGATTTACAAAGATCTCTAAATTATTTCAAATACATCATTCCACTGTAAGGAAAATAATCTACAAATGGTGCAGATTTCAAATGACTGCCAATTGGTCCAGGACTGATCGTAACAGCAAAAACAGCCCAACAGCAGACCGTCTGATGCGAAAGAAGTCTCCAAGAACCCCAACATTTCATCACAGGATCTGCTAGTAAGTCTTGCAGCTGTTGGTGTCAAAGTGCATGCTTCTACAATCAGAAAGAGATTGCACAAATTTGACCTGCATGGGAGGCATGCCAGGAAAAAGCCTTTGCAAGGCTACAGTTTGCCAATGAGCATATAGCCAAAGACCAGGCCTTTTGGAATAATGTGCAAATTAAAGATAGAGTTGTTTGGCCACAGTAACAGCAGATATGTTTGGTGCACACCAAAGACAGCTTTTACACCCTGCCCGATTATAGAAAATACTGGGCAACTCAAAACCAGAAGGGCAAAGCAAAAGGCAGAAATCTAGGCATGGCAAGGTCAAAACACAGAAAGTCTATCTGTAAGAGGCTGTGCTACACCAGCGGCAGCCAGCAGAGGGAGGCAGTGGCACACAGTGAGAGTGGTTGTGAAGGAGAACTCAGTTGCCCAGAATTCTCCAAGCTGATTAACCTGGATTGGCTGCACCTGCCAGACAGGACACTTAAGGCCAGCCTTGGCCACACCCTTTGTCCCACCTTTGTAGAGGGGTGACTGCTATGGTATGGTATGGTATGGTATGTCAGGGCTTTGCCTGAGGTAAGGTGAAAGGAAAAAAATAATATAAGAATAAAAAAAGAATTAGAAAAGAAAAGCAGAATGAAAGTGGAGGAAAGAAAGGATGAGAGATTTAAGGTATGGCCAGCAAAAGAGAAATAAACTAAGATGAAAATATAAGACCTTGAAACTGAAAATAAGAGAGAAATTGCAGATAAAATGTATCTCTGGAAAATTGTAAAAAAGATTACTAAGGTGCGGGAACCTTAAGGTTGCCATTTTAGCGTCCCCTTTGTTTGGTTTTCATGCCTCACTCACTCACTCACTCACTGAAATGCAGCAGTGCCTGCCCCATTTCTAACCTGTCGGTCTAGTGGTGCAGTAGTAGAATGCGTGCCATTGGTTGTGGAAATTCTTGGTTTGAAGCCTGCATGGGGCTATTTTTCAAAGTGCACAAAACACACCCAAACCCTTCCCTGAACCTTCATTTTACCTATTTATAAATGATGTTTAACTTTTTGCTGTGCCCTGTTTTTCTTTTAAATGTCTGTTTTATTAAATGCTAATTCCAAGACTACCGTTTGTTATTTTGAATAGTGTGGAAAAGAAAATGTTATGAACTTTTATCTTTTATTTGACTTGATTGTTTGGTTGCTATTATTATATTGCTGTAACACATCTGGGTTGGGAATGAGGAGGCAGAAGGCAGGCTGATTACAACTCAAGAGCTTTTATTCTCTCTATTTTTACTTTTGCTTTTCAGCAGACTCATTCAACCACACACACATGCACTCACACACACATCTTTGTGCTTGTCGTCTCTGTCTCTCTCTCTCTCTCTCTGTCTCTCTTGTTGTGGGAGGCACAAACACACACTCGGGCTAATCCAACACACATGAGAATCATGTGTTATCTGCTGATTTGACCCGCCCCCGCTCCATCCACAGCTGATGATTGACCATGCCCCCACTGCCACAATTGCATAGTCAGTGCAATACAGTGCAAAATAAACACTGTAATGAGATGACTGGATTTTTCCCAGTTTGTCCGGTAAATTTTATCATCCCCGGACATGTTGGCCAGCACCAAAATTTCTTAGCAGAATCTCTGGTACGTGTGTGTGTGTGTGTGTGTGTGTGTGTGTTAGTGTTAGATTAGTTTCTTTGCATAAGAATAGTTTAATAGGTTTTGTCTGATTTTAGAGGCAAGTGTCTTGTGTTCATGTTTACAGATTAATATCTTGAAATGCCGATCTTGTTAATGTGCTCTTAATATAGTGTTTTCACTAAATTTAGGATATTATTACCAGTGGCCATGGAGGTAATATCTTATGCAGATTAATAAATACACTAATTTCAGCTTATTGCTGGATGAATAGTTGATCAGCTGTTACATATTAAGTTACATATTACATATTAAGTGCACAATTTCCCCTTCTTAGCTGATCTGCTAGTCTCCCCTACACATTTTTGGTGTTTAATCTAAATAGCTAATTTCCTACACTCAACTGGTGCTGAAGATTGTGACCACACACTCTCTCTGCCATTGTAGGTGGTACCCTGAGGAGAGAATGACATTAATATTTAATCTTTTACAAAATGAAAGTGACGGCTTATGTATGGTAACCTATACTTGGAATTTGTCCTCTGCATTTGACCCATCCACATTAGCACACACACAACAAACCATGAACACACTTGGAGCAGTGGGCAGCCATTTTTGTTGCAGCACCTGGGGAGCAGTTGAGGATTAAGGGCCTTGATTGAGTGCCCAACAGTGGCAGCTTGGCAGTGCTGGGATTTGAACTCATAACCTTCTGATCAGTAGCCCAACTTCTTAAGCATTGAGCTACCACTACCCCTGAATGTAGTGCATGTATGCAAATGCCTTGCATATCTGCACCTGCAGCCGGTGCCTCCACGCTTCCTCTCCTCTGTAACGTATGATGGTCCCCAAACTGATTTCTGAATTAACCCAGACGGAACATAGAAAATTTCGTCACTCAGGTGACCGAGAGTAACCCCGAGAGGCCTCCTGCGGCCAGATGCCCTTTGGAATGCAAAAGACTCTTTGGAACCCACACAGGACTTACCCCTGCAAAAAAAAGAAACCTTTGATGACTGAACGTCTGGGAAACTTCACGATTAGTTCGTCAGCAGGGGTCCACCAAAACTCCGACCAAGGGCCTGTAAATCTCTGATCTAATCTCTGTTTACGACCACATGGATTAGCCTCAGAGTCGGCAAGGCCAGAAGAGAAAACGTCCTCCCTAAAGGTCACCCTGAGGTGACCAAGGACCGGTGGGACATTAGAAGAATGCCAGCCCCCTCTTCTGGACATACACACGCACACACACACACACACATACACACACACACACACACACACACACACACACACACAAGCTTACCTTACACACACAAAGGAGAAATCTCTCTCTCTTCAATGTAACGTGTAATTATACGTAATTATTCGATGCCTAAATAGTGTGATGTTATCTTGTTTACATATATTGTTTGTTTATGTAACTAACCTTAATGATTTTAGATAGTTTTAATATAGCATATCATTTTAAATGTCTGTAACCAGGTTTTATTTGTAATATTCTTTACAAGTCCATCGAACGTGATATGTAGTTAATCGTCTCGAGATACCCTGATTGATTATGCATATCATATTGCAATGGGATACATTATTTCATGTTTTCTCGTAATTTCATATATAATATGGTATAAACCAGCTCCTCCCTTCTCATTTAAATTAGGGTCCGAGACCAGACAAAGAGAGTTCATCCGGACATGCAAATCTAACATCCTGATTGGCCCATAGCCCAAAGAGGCGTGTGCGTTGGTGTTGTCTTTAAAACAACACCACGCTCTTCTTCACATTAAGTTCAGAGTTCAGTCCAGTCTTCTCTTCGTCACTCTTCAACTTCACTTCTACACTCTTCTGGTTTCTCTCTAGCCCGGGGCCACGTGCCCCGGGAAGAGGAAGCCAGGATCTCTCTCTCCCGGACAAAAGATGCAACTGCTTCACAGCCGAAGGCCGTTTCAAACGGCGCAACGAACCAGCGAACTCTACACGACCTCGCGCGACTTTTCAAACCGAAACTATGCAAGTATAGTTAATGAACCTATATCTACGTTTAAGATTGGACCCCTGTGTTACAGGAGAATTAAGTTTGTTGCTGGTTCTTGAAAAAGGCTAATTAGTTGTGTTTTGTCTGCTTCCCTTTTGCTTCATTACTTTCTCTCTATTCCTTTTCTTTCCTTGTATATAGATGTACATATGTATGTTCTGCTTAGAGTTAGTCGTGTGTATCCATAGTTATATCTAGCTCTTAAAATCTATTATCCCACGCTTGATTTTCTCTGTTTTGTGCCGTGATGAGTCAATTAAACGCTTCATAAGATCTCGTTACCCGCTCTAATTTTTAATAACAAACTTCGTGAGTTAATTCTTCCTGGCCAGAAGGATAAAATCCCTCTTTAGAGTTCATAAAGCTGATCTAGGCCACATACATAGTCATAATTAATTATAATCCGTTGTAGTTAATTATCTATATGTATATGTGCACCTACATGAATTCCCTTTCCTGGCTGATGTATATTTATAACTGGTCACAACACGTGTTGATTAGATATATAGATATATTTCACGCCATCCGAGCTAATTCCTTATATAAATTGGAGAATACATTTAAACGTGTTAAACATTTTTTAAAATTTGTTACATGAATTGTAACTGGTGGAGAATAATTTTAAACATTGCAGATTCATCCAAGTTACTACACATTCTGGTAGATAATGCGGGCACGCTTTAAAACTCGTCTCCTTTAAAAAGGTGCGTTGAATCCAAGCATGCGCTTCTGTTTCGTTTCATGTTTAAAGTTGATCCATTTCATTATTCTGGTGGAAAAGAATAATGCTAGTAATGCTTAATTCGTTACACCTCCTTGATCACCTGCAACCTGTGATTCACCATTTCATGGTTTCTCTCTGCACGGGAGAGCTTTCTAATGAAGAAGGCACAAGGGTAGAGTTTAGAGGGTTTACTTTGGTGTTGGGAGAGGATTGCACTGATACCACTTTGAATCACTTTGATACCGCCACTGTGAATTGAAGGTCAGGATCTGGGACTTCTGCAGAATGGGAGTGGTAGTAAAACAGTTTCAGGGTTTTAAAGGCTTTCAGGGTTCCACCTGCGATTCCAGAGTTTTCTTGTGAGGCGGGAGTCCAGGGGAGCTGCCACTGTGCTGAATCCCGAATAAAACCCTGGTAAAAGTTTGCAAACCCCAAGAATCTTTGCATTTCTTTGACTGGCTGGGGTTTGAGCCATGGCTTCACTGCCTTGACCCTACTCTGATCCATCTCTAGTCCACAATCATTGATTTATACAGGTGCATCTCAAAAGATTTGAATATCATGGAAAAGTTCATTTTTTTCTGTAATTTAATTCAAAGAGTGGAACTTTCATATAAAGTGAAATATTGCAAGCCCTTTTTTGTTTTAATCTTGATGATTATGGCTTACTATTCTAATATTAGAACAAAGAATTTATATTACAGAAATGTCGACCTTCTGAAAAGTATGTTAATTTATGCACTCAATACTTGGTCGGGGCTCCTTTTACACGAATTACTGCATCAATGCAGTGTGGCATGGAGGTAATCAGCCTGTGGCACTGCTGAGGTGTTATGGAAGCCCAGGTTGCTTTGATAGTGGCCTTCAGCTCATTTGAGAGCAGTGGTAGTTCAGTGGTTAAGACATTGGACTACTGATTGGAAGGTTGTGAGTTCAAATCCCAGCACCACCAAGCTGCCACTGTTGGGCCCTTGAGCAAGACCCTCAATTACTCAGATGTGTCAATGAAATAAATGTAAGTTGCTCTGGATAAGGGTGTCTGCCAAATGCCATAAGTGTGTTGTTGGGTCTGGTTTCTCTCATTTTCCTCTTGACAAAATTCAGGTCAGGCGAGTTGGCTGGCCAATCAAGTACAGTAACACCATGGTCAGCAAATCAAGTACAGTAACACCATGGTCAGCACATCAGTTACTAGTAGTTTTGGGGCCACACTGTGGGCAGGTGCCAAGTCCTGCTGGAAAAGGAAATCAGCATCTCCATAAAGCTTGTCAGCAGATGGAAGCATGAAGTGCTCTAAAATCTCCTGGTAGACGGCTGCATTGACTCTCGACTTGAGAAAACACAGTGGACCAACACCAGCAGATGACATGGCACGCCAAATCATCACTGACTGTGGAAACTTCACACTGGATTTCAAGCAACTTGGATTCTGTGCCTCTCCACTCTTCCTCCAGACTCTGGGACCTTGATTTCCAAATGAAATACAAAATTTACTTTCATCTGAAAAGAAGACTTTGGACCACTGAGCAACTGTGTTTTGAGTACAAAGGTGTTTTTAGTTAATTAGCTGATTAGAGCTCTTCTCAGGTCGACATTGTTGTGTTATAAATTCTTTATTTTCTTTATTTTAATATTTTTGAGATACTGGATTTTTACAGTATCTCATTTCCATGAGCTTTAAGCTGTAAGCATCAAGATTAAAATGAAAAAAAGGCTTGAAATATTTCACTTTATGTGTAATGAATCTAGACTATATGAAAGTTCCACTTTTTCCAGAATATTCCTTTTCCAGAATATTCAAATTTTTTTAGATACACCTGTATATCCAAGAACTTGACAGATTGTTGGTGAAATTTAAATTTTTTTAGTTTGAAATTGGTCATTTTTCAAGAGTTTGTTTAGCACTGCTGATACCTGGAAGATGTGTTCAGACTCTGTGCAGGAATAAACCAAGTTGCCATCTATGTATGTAATTATGCACATGTGCAAGAATATCTTTGGTGTATAGCAAAAACAAAAGAACTGGCCTTGATGTTCCAATACTTTTGGAGGGGTGATAGATAGATAGATAGATAGATAGATAGATAGATAGATAGATAGAATTTTTTTTCTAGATCCAAATATATTTACTCAAACAATCACATTCCCTGTTTGAACTGCAGGTAATAATTAGTATATCAGTTTCAACCATAAGGGATGGTGATTTGTGAAAAGGAAATTATGGGGAGATACTTGGCCATAACTTGCCCTTGATGTTTGTGTTTTATGTACATTGATAGAAGCAACCCGGGAACAGTATGGAAAATGCAAGAAAACAAACCAAAAGAGTCATTTGAAAATTCAATTCACCCTGTACTATATTGAAAACACATCATTAACACATTATTTGATGTTTTACTTTATGAATTTAATTTATTTTTGAAAACATACACTGATTTCAAACCTGATGACTGCAACACACTCCAAAAAAAGTTGGGACAGTTGACATTTTTACCTCTGTGTAACATCACCTTTTCTTTTAATATCACTTATTAAGCGTTTGGGCACTGAAGACACCAGCTGGTTAAGTTTAGGAAGCAGAATTTTCCCCCATTCATCCATTATGCATTTGTTCAGCTGTGCAACTGTACGGGGCCTTCGTTGCCTTGTTTTGCACTTCATAATGCACCACACATTCTCAATCGGAGACAGGTCAGGACTGCAGGCAGGCCATGCTAGTATTCACGCCAACAGTTAACACCCTTATCTATGTACACTCCTGAGCATAAAAAAATAGACCAAGCCCAAAATGGCAAAATATTAAGCTTTAATGGTCATAACAACAAATAATTGGTCAGAAAATTAGCAAAAATTAAACAAATAGATAAAGTAACTTAGAATGGGATAGCTTTTCCCTTTGATTTCTTTACATGTTTAAGCCTTGTGGGTAAACTTGTGGACAGCTTATTATTATTTATTTATTTATTTATTTATTTATTTTTACTTTATTTAAATTTTGTACACCCAGACGTGTTAGTTTGAATTTTACATCAAACGTTTGAATCATTATATTCATTATATTCATTTTTTTTAAAAATGATTTTTACCTTGTGTTTTACCTTTGTGTACAAAAAGACTAGTGAATTTCCCTGTTTCTAGCTTTTCCTCAAACAGTTCACTGCAACAAAAGTAAATAAGCAAATGGTGGCACAGGAGGTCTCAGGAGTGCATTTGTTGAATTCTTGCTAATTTTCTGACCAATGATTTGTTGTCATTAAAAGCGTAATATTTTGCCATTTTGGGCTTGGCCCATTGTTGTTTTGCCATGGAGTGTACCTGAATGGTGCTATTATCTCCTCCAAATTAAATTGCAATGCTGGTTACCACCAGGTGCAGCTTTACATCAATTCTACTTGTATATCACACTTTACAATACACACACACACACATACACACACACACACACACACACAGATAACTGCTCAAGTGTTTTACTATACAACTATACAAATACTATACAACAGATGTTAGGGGGCAACATCAGTGATGAAAAACTTATGTATTAGGAAACATCTCCTACTGAATAAACAAAAGGGTGTGTGCAGCAAAGCACAGCTGGAGTTTCTTGGCTGCCTCTTCTTAAAGCATTGAATATCAGAAGACCAGAATGACTGTTGTTCTTAAGGACCTCTCTACTCCCATCAAAATCACAAGTCTGGAGAGTGTGACATTGCTCCCTTTCCAGATTGTATAACTATCTCCCAACCTATTTGCAAGCTTTCCATAAGATACCAGCCATAGTTTTAGGACCTGAGCATTAAGATTTTATAAACAAAAAATCCAAATGACAAACTACCAGCCCAACAATGACTTTGACACTCCCTGTTGATGTCCTGGTATGCTTAGGGACAAATCTCAACTAACATAACATGATGCCAACATATTTGAGAACTTTTCAGAAGGTACCAATCATGTATGTGGGAGCTCAGGATCAAACCTGAACTTTACAGTCCCTAAAAAAGCCGCACCATGACCAAAATCCAGGCACCACCAACTGTAATTATACTGCTTCATTGTAAAGCACATACAAATACAATCCAGCAGACTGAATGTCCAGATGTCCAAATATGGTCAGTAACTGGTGGATCTTGTGGTTCCTTGCACCTCAGAAAGCTGGTAGAGAACTTAGTGAATGTTATGTTCTGGCTAGAAAATAATAACAATAAATCAGCCACTGTGCTGTAAAGAGGTTGGTTCTTCCATCATCACAGGAATACATAGTCAGCCTTGCCCATAGTGGAAATTTAGGCATTAAAAAATACAAAATGGTAACTAAGGGAGAAGATATGCTTCAGAAGATTAGACAGCATGGTGAAGGGGAAACAAAAGATTTAGCCCCACTCTAAACATTTCAGATGTCAGAGCCACCCCAATATCCTTGGGTAAACGTTCAGGCATTAAAATATAACTCCTTACTGGCCATGAGCTACTGCAGAGCCTTCCATAAAAACTGAGAAAGATACTGAGCAAAAGACCACAACAGTCTCTGACCGATTAACTCTAGGGTGGATGTTGTCTGAAACAGGGCTCTCTAGTGATTCATTAAAGCCAACTGGCTCACAGCTCAGCCCCAAGTTTACATCTGATCTGTTCTTTTCACTGGCTCTAAGCAGTTACTTATTTTTCTTTTGATGCAAAGATGTTTGTATTTCACCTTGATACATTTAATGATATTGACATTTACTCACTATTACAGAAATACAGGTGCATCTCAAAAATTAGAATATCATGGAAAAGTTCATTTTTCCTGCAATTTAATTCAAACTGTGGAATTCATTCATATATTCTAGATTCATTACACATAAAGTAAAGTTTTAATCTTGATGATTACGGCTTACAGCTCATGGAAATCAAAAATCCAGTATCTCAATATATTAGAATAAAGAATTTATAGTGGCAGAATCTTGAGGACAAAGAACTTTGCACTTTCAGGTTTCTCTTAACATGATAAGCTGCCTTTTTACTTTAACTTTTAATTACATTATTAACTTCAAGAGAGAGAGAAAAATAGAAGCTGGTGAGGGAACGACTGCTTATAGCTGCCATACTATAAGTGAACATAGAAGTGTATAGTATTTCTATAAGCAGAAATACAACATTAAATGTAACTATAAATGGTTAAAAGTAAGATGTGTTCTTAATAAATTAATAATTCTTTAATGATAAAATCATTGACAAATTGCTGTGGAATAAAAGAAACACCAAGATGTCCCATTATTGAAAAACAGTCAACTTCTATGTCATGTCAGAAGTTTTTTGCCCTGTCCTTTTTAGACTTGAGAATTGCTCAATTGGGGTAAAACAATACCCTAAGCAAAAGCAAGCTTTCAATTTTAATTTCTTTGAGATATTTTAAAGAGAACATGTTGCATCAGCCTTTTATTATGTAGGTTATGTAAGGAATAACACACAGCAGACCATGCATCAGGCCATTATGACCCTGCAGTGGATTCTTCTAGTATAACAGCATGGTATGAAGCGTTTTATTCTGCTTATACCACAGCAATTTCACAACATTTGCAATGATTAATTTATTAACAAATAACACATCACACACAATCAGCATGTGACACTGTCTTCTGTTCAAAGAATGTCCTGCAATGCGCTTACTTGTCACAACCTATTATACAAAACTAGTATGTAGCACCACCTTGTGGAAGTTATATACAGGATATCACTATGGCTGTCTGATCATCTGGAATTACCATCATTTATTGGGTTAATACAATGTTGACATTATATTTTATCCCTAAATAGTGACACCAATCCTGGTGCCAAACCAACACCAGCTAGCACAAAGCTGTCTAATTCATTCCACCATTATACTTCCAGTGAGTCCCATGACTTCTCCTAATATTGAATGGTAATATAATATAATATAATATAATATAATATAATATAATATAATATAATATAATATAATATAATAACACAACATGTTTGTTTAGCTGGCAAACCTTTTCCATGTATTTCTCTTCTCATGTTTATGGAATTTGTGTAAAAATAAGAAATGCACTATACGGCAAAAAGCTTGTGGACATCTGACCATCATACCCATGCATGCTTTTTGAACATGCTATTCCAGATTCAGTCCCCTTTTTGCTGTTATTATAACCTCTTCTGGGAAAGCTTTCCTCTAGATTTTGGAGCATGGCTGTGGGGATTTGCCCATTCTGCCACAAGAGCATTAGTGATGTCAGGCAAGGAGGCCAATGTTCCAGGTCACCTCAAAGGTGTTCAGTGGGGTTGAGGTCAGTGCTCTGTGAAGGCTATTCGAGTTCTTCCACTCCAACCTTTGCAAACTATGTCTTTGTGGACCTCGCTTTATGCATGGGGGAATTGTCATGCTGAAATGAGTTTGAGCCCCTTAGTTCCAGTCCCTTAGTTCCAGTGAAGGAATGTTGTAATGATAAAGCATACCAAGACATCCTTTTATACATACAATTGTGTGCTTCCAAATTTGTGGCAACTGTTTGGGGAAGGCTCACATATGGATGTAATGGTCCAAAAACTTTTGATCATACAGTGTATTTAGAGGAATTGTTTAAATTAAGGTATGCCAGGCACATTGATCATGCAATAACTTTCACTGCAGGCTACTGTTTATTTAGATTACAATACAATTTCTGGTTTAGAAGATTTTATATCTTATACACATCCTAGTCTTAGGAACAAACAAACAAACAGACAAAAACAAAACTAAAAATATTAATAATTTAAAAACATAATTATTAAAAATAATAAAAATTTAACAATCATGTCCCTAATGTAAAAGCTTGTCAGGCTACACAATGGACAGTGTAATAACAGATGATTTGTGGCAGAACCTTGCTTAGACTAGTGGAACTATCACATCACGTGGCATGTACAAGCTTCAACATTAGTCTGACATGGAGCTGGTTTGTCCAAAAGAGCTGGTTTGTCCATAACTGAGCAAGGTTTACGATTAGCTATGTTTGTGGGGCCAAACCTGTTCTATAATTGCTAGGCTAAAGACAAACCACCCTTACAAAAATAAAGTGTAGGACACTTTATTACATTTTTTAAATGTTCTATATGTGCATTAGGTATTTATATCATATATAATATATATATATAAAATGCTACTAACCTTCCAAATGGGCTTTAAACAGGTTTCAAGTCTTTTTGAGTAGCAAGGAAATTTGCAGTCAGCAAATGTGATTTGACCTCTGATTATGAGCTTTAATAGTGAGCTATCTGAAATGCTGTAGCAGCTTCTCGATATAGCCAACTAACAGGTTAAATTATTATTATTATTTTATTATTATTAGATTTTTTTTTTCAAATATTCGTGAATTTATTCAGTGTTTACAATATTAAAGTATTTTACTATATAAACTGTCAGTGCTCAAACCATACGCGGCACACTGCATCAAATTGGTCTGTATGGCTGTCGTCCCAGAAGGAAGCCTCTTTTAAAGATGATGCAAAAGAAAGCCCACAAACAGTTTGCTGAAGACAAGCAGACTAAGGACATGGATTACTGGAACCATGTCCTGTGGTCTGATGAGACCAAGATAAACTTATTTGGTTCAGATGGTGTCAAGCGTGTGTGGCGGCAACCAGGTGAGGAGTACAAAGACAAGTGTGTCTTGCCTACAGTCAAGCATGGTGGTGGGAATGTGATGGTCTGGGGCTGCATGAGTGCTGCCAGCACTGGGGAGTGTACTGTGACATGTACTGTGACATACTGAAGCAGAGCATGATCCCCTCCCTTCGGAAACTGGGCTGCAGGGCAGTATTCCAACATGATAATGACCCCAAACACACCTCCAAGACAACCACTGCCTTGCTAAAGAAACTGAGGGTAAAGGTGATGGACTGGCCAAGCATGTCTCCAGACCTAAACCCTATTGAGCATGTGTGGGGCATCCTCAAACAGAAGCGCAAGGTCTCTAACATCCACCAGCTCTGTGATGTCGTCATGGAGGAGTGGAAGAGGACTCCAGTGGCAACCTGTGAAGCTCTGGTGAACTCCATGCCCAACAGGGTTAAGGCAGTGCTAGAAAATAATGGTGGGCACACAAAATATTGACATTTTCACTTATTTTGAGGGGACAGCAAATTTACACTGTTATACAAGCTGTACACTCATTACTTTACATTGTAGCCAAGTGTCATTTCGTCAGTGTTGTCCCATGAGGGGTGTACTCACTTTTGTGAGATACTGTATATATATATATATATATATATATATATATATATATATATATATATATATATCAGTATATAGTATACTAAAAGTATACATAAAGTTTACTATGCTATATACTATCTAAATACTAATTCTATTCTTGCTACAGACTAAAATAGGGCAAAATGTATAAATGGCATGACAGTATTAATACAGACCACAGAGTGTACAGATGGCCATTAGTGTTAGAAAATTTAACACACATATTGAAAACACAACCAGATGAACACAACAGCAAGTCTAGTCCTTCTTGTTACTAATTGGTATGCTTCAAATACCCTTAAAATGTACTTCAAACAGGAAGGAAGCTTTTGAAGAAAAATAGTTTCAGATATTTGATCTTTCTGTGATCTTAACTCTGTTTGGATCAATTCCAAAACCTAATCAGTTCATCTGCTGGTTAGTGTTAATTCCATATAAATCCTACAAACATTCAACCACTCATTCTTGAGATCTTGCGCTAGAGAGATTTTGGGACAGACTCTCAGATAGACAGATGTTCACACAGGTGGACAAATGGAAAACAAAGAAAAAACCTGAAGCCACCTATTTACGGAGGCATAACAAATGTGAGGATATAAAACAAAGAAACAAAAACTAGATGACGTAAATAAGGAACTACAGCAAGATCACAGAACCAACAGCCAAAAAAACTTTTTTGAGCACACAATTGTAGTAAGCATAAAGTTTAGCATAGCATGAATATAATATGAAATTGAATGAACTGAACTGGAAATATCTGGATGGAGGAAGGAAGGATGGACTATTTAAAAAGAGAAGACAAGTTACTAGGTACTACAAGAATGTATAACACTATGAAAGACACAATATGAGAGGAGGCACGAACACAAGTTCAAGGAAACGTGCACGGATTCCCCAAGAGAATCAGTGATGCTTGAGTTTATATACACACACTATACACTCCTGATTTCCCTGAAGATTGAAAGCAGGTGTTAGCATTCTGCCTCACCTGATTACTGGGTTTGAGCTGCTAGGGATGGATACATGAAAACTTTTCACATGTTTCTAGTTTAGAGATATATCAGAAACCACTAAACCTTCACCAAAATTCAAATTGTATTAGAATACACCATTGTTTATATATATATATTTTTTATATTCATGCAATTTATTTTATATATTTTGTCCTGAATGTATTATACTATTGGACTATGATTTTGTCATGTATGCAAGTCATTACCATCATTACCTTGTGCCACTTTAATCCCTTAAAATAAATAATACCTTACATGCAGTCATGCAACTACAGCAAATGCTTTTCCTTTAAGTTTCACAGTAGTTCATACTAGTATAATGAATAATATACTTTAAGGTCAGTAACTGAATAATAAGCTTGGAGTTTTACTGTCATATAAACTGTATTACATCCACTGCACTGAAGGGGAGTCAGAGGCAGTTGAATATAAACATGAGTATTTTTATGCAGACTGAATTATAGTCATGGTCAATGGCAAAAGTTCAGTACACAGACAAGACAGTTAACAAAAGTTAATCCATAATCAAGGTCAAAATAGGCAACCTGGTCAATATCAGTGAGTCTAGAATAAAAACAAGCAAATAAGGGAACAAGAAATACTGTAAATGAACTCTGGACATAGAAGCAAAATACATAAAAACAAACAGCTTAAGATATACAGTAAAACCAAGATTTTACAAGGACACAGTACAAGTAAAAGGTCATACTGTTTATATTATTAGCAACGTGGAACAAGAGAACAAAAGAAAAACTAGAGACAATAACAAACAGTGCTAAAGGGTTATGTAGTAGGCAGTGGGCAGTGGTAGCTCAGTGGTTAAGACGTTGGACTACTGATCGTGAGTTCAAACCCCAGCACTGCCAAGCTGCCACTGTGGGCCCTTGAGCAAGGCCCTTAACCCTCAACTGCTCAGTTGTATAAATGACATAAAAATGTAAGTCGCTCTGGATAAGGGCGTCAGCCAAATGCCATAAATGTAAATGTAGTAGTAATAGTTAGACTCATATGTCTCACTGACCTTGCAGAGCATTAAATGTAACTACAAATGTAATCACTAATTGCTGTGTTATAAGCAGAATAAAACACTTTAGAACAATTTACCAGAAAGGCAAATTGCTCGAATATTCAGAGACTTAAACATATCATATTGAAACAATATGGAGACTTTACAAGTAATCTCACATAACTAGGGTTGAGAATGTATTACACTGAGTTTTGTTTGTTCCAAAATTCAACCTTAATCCTCTTGCTTGTGTTTAGGGAACCTATAATCTTCTCACTCCGTCCAAATGGAATCAGTCTATGTTCAGCTAGTTCAGAGCCAGCCAGTGATCACACAATGGCACAGCGCATTTACAAACCCAAAGTGGGATTCACTAATGCCTACAAGAGTGGAGAGCTGATAAGTTCTTATGTGGCGTATATGGCAGGGGTGAGCAATTAAACAAATAAATATTAAGATTAATGAGATACTCACACAAACACACATGTAACGTGACTATCTTCTTGTAGGTATCAGTCAGACCCAAATATGTGGGAAGGCATTTTAGATGGTGGTGCTGGTGGTGTTCTAGGCAAAATATCTGCGATTCAACAGTCCAATTATAAACAAGTATAATTTGAGTGATGAGATGAGGAAAATTGGAGAATTCAGACCATGCTATCAGTGCTGGCATTTCCACCTGTGTTTTTTTTTTTTTTTTTTTTCTTTTTCAGTGTTTCGTCTCGGGTTACTTGACTGCAACCCTGTTCCCTGAAAAAGCGGGAACAAGATGCTGTGCATCAAACGCTAATGAGAACATTCTTTGTTCGACCGGTTGCGAAGTATGTGTGTCAAACACGCCAAGAATTTGGCCTAAATAACCTCGGTGAGTTACGTCATTGATAATGTGCACCTGCAGGTTATAAATAGACATGAAACAGGCATACCTTCAGGTTACACTTTGTCTGAGAGACGCCAGACACGTCTGAAGTGTGGCATTGAGGTGCAGCATCTCGTTCCCGCTTTTTCAGGGAACAGGGTTACAGTCAAGTAACCCGAGACGTTCCCTATCAAAAGCTACTCTTGATGCTGCGCATCAAACGCTAATGGGAACAAGAATACCAACACCGCCACACTGGAAGTGTCTGAGCCCCCAGGGTTGTGTAGTGTGTGTGCACAAACATTGAAGAAGGTCTCAGACATGCCTAAGGGATGTTGACTCAAGGACATGCGAGCCCGGAGTGGCATGGACTAGCTATAGAATCTGACAAATGTGTGCGGAGAGGACCAACCTGCCGCATCACACACTTGCTGGAGGGGGACACTTTTTGCCAAAGCCATAGAAGATGCAACCCCCCTGGTTGAATGAGCCCTAACTCCTGACGGCGAACGCCTCATAGGCTAGGGCAATGGCATCCCTCACCCAATGAGACACTGTTTGCTTAGTGGCAGCCGCCCCCCGATTGCGGCCTCCATAGCATATGAAGAGCTGCTCCGACTTACGCCACTGGCTGGTGCGGTGGACGTAAATCTGAAGAGCACGTACTGGACACAGTAAGTGAGGTCTTTCCTGCTCCGTAATCATGAAAGGCGGAGGACAGAAGGCTTCAAGAACGACCAGATGCATGGTCGAGAATGGAACTTTCAGGAGGTAATTAGGGTGAGGATGCAAGATAGCTTTGACCAGCCCAGGGGCAAAGTCTAGGCAGGACCGCAAGACTGACAGAGCCTGCAAATCCCCAATTCTCTTCAGAGAAGTAATAGCCATTAGAAAAAACATCTTTAGCGTCAGAGACCTGACAGGTGCTGACTCTAGTGGTTCAAAAGGGGTGCCGACCAGACCCTTGAGCACTATATCTAAATCCCATGAAGGGACTGTAGCTCTTGTGGACGGTCTCAACCGCTTGGCTACACGAATGAAGCGAGCGACTAGAGGGTGCTTTCCCACAGAAACCCCATCAGTCGGCATGCCATCTGGCAGGAGGGACAGGAGCATCCGTGCAGACACCAGCAGACTCCGCAACAGTTTCTTCTGCCGGGGCAGTCAGATTACTCAAGACCCTGCTGCCTCCCTATACAAAATAGTTTACAGTTTACAGCCCATGTTCTGTGTATTTATTGTCCTGCACTCATCTCACACTGTTGTGTATCCATCTTCTGAAGTTTTGCGTACTGTTGTGTGTTGCACCATAGTTCTGAAGAAACGACATTGTATACAAGCTATATTCCAATGTATACAAGCTATATAGAGGAATGACAATAAAAACTCACTTGACTTGACTTGATATTACATCAAGTACTGACATCTGTCACAAAACCTGACCACAACAAGCTGACGGTATGTAATCACACTTTTCAAAAGTACTCCTTTAAAGATTGATTTTTATAACCTTTAAATGAGAACTGGTGTAATCCTGTTTAAGAAAAGTAAACTCTAAACTTTCATCCATCCATTTTCCATATCACTTATCCTACACAGGGTCGTGGGGGAGCCTGGAGCCTATCCCAAGGAACACATCACAGTTCACAATCGCACACGTTCACACTCTACGGACAATTTGGAAATGCCAGTCAGACTACAATGCATGTCTTTGGACTAGGGGGAGGAACCCTGAGTACACAGAGGAAACCCCAGAAGCACGTGGAGAACATGAAAGCTTTTTTTATTTTATTATTATTTTTTTTTAATGGTGTCTCTAAACTTTTAGGTTATACAAAGGCACCTTTTTTAAAATGTGATTCTGATCTATCAGAGTACTGTACAGGAACACCACACAGTTGCCTTTCCAGTTCAGTGTCATGGTCACATACCCCAGCGTATATTATTAGAATGTTTTGTTTTTTTGGTGTTGTTTTTTGTTTTTTTGGGTTTTTTTTTTTTTTGGTCAGAATAAAAGAATATTACAAGAGATTAATATGTGTTGCATGTAATGCAATGACTTATATCAGCACTTGATGGCAGTATGTCCCTAAGGTTGCAACAGTGATGTTTTATTCTGTTCTTATTTTAGATAAACATTTTATATTAAATATATGTTCAGTAGTGTTAAAGCCATATACTGTTATAATGAATAACTATGTGGTGTCTTATTAAAGGAACCTAATTCAGACTCATAATAACATGCAGATTACTGTATTTTGCTTTATTTTATTTAAATTGTATCTTACTTGGTGCTTTTGACAGGATGAGAAAACATTTTGGGCAATATGAGCCTTATACCAGCAGTATTTTGCTGCAGATATGACTTTTCTACAGCACAAGAACTTAGCTATACTTCAATATTTAGCTTTGCAGCAGTGACTTGGCTTGGAGTACTGGCATTTGAGGTCTATATCTTTGTGTATAATTTTATGTCTGAACTTGCTTTTGTAGATAATTGTGTTGTAGATAAACCTGCTGATGTTTTCTGATCTGAAATTAATGTGCAAGTTGCCAGATCTGCATAACAAAAGCAGCACAATTGACAAAAAAATATTTAAAGTATTTAATAGTTTAATAGTTTCCCTAAATTTTTTGTTCACCCAGGTCCTCAGTGGATCTAATTTTATTACACATTTTGACATAAATGTCATAAATTTCTTCTTTCATTTCATCTATTGCTCCTGTTTGATTTGTTTAGTTTTTGTAATGTGCTTTTGCTTACATTATGCTCATGTTTTTGTCATGGTTTCTGCCTTGTTTTCACCCCTGTCACTGTTGTGTTACCTGATTATGTTCATGTGTTAAGCCTATAATTAGTTGGTTTATCTATATCCTGCAGTTTCATTCTCTCAGTGTGAAGTCTTAGTGTGTATTTGTGTTGTTAAGCCCAAGTCTTGTTTTCCTAGTTTCCTCTGTTCTGGTATTGTTCCTGCCTTTTCTGGTATTGACCCTTACCTGTTTACCAGTTTTCCTCATTTTTGATGATGGATTATCACAGTGTGGTACTGCCTGCCTGGACCCCTGCCATGGACACAGGGTACAATTATCGAACTTGCCTTGATAATACTTAATAGTATATGCACTTGAATCCTGCTTTCAATCACTGTATATTACAGTAACGAAATTACAGATGAAGATGAATAAAAACTGCCAGTTCAAAGGTAGTAAAACACCACAGCTAGCAATGCTGCCTATAAAGCTCTGAGCAACATGCATGGTGTTAATTTACACCTGGTTTTGGGAGGCGGGCAAAATGTGCACAACTGCACATGTCTGCCGGTAAGTGCCCAAAGTTTACTACATCAAACAGAATATGTCAGTTATACTTACCATTTTTGCACAATCCTCCCTCAAATATATATATATAAGTCCCCCTTTTTGGTTGATTAAACTGACTGTTTAGGCTTGTAGGCCAACTTCATACATAACACACAATATGCCCTAATTGCGCCTGAAAATGAGGCCTGCACACTCCTTCCTTTCCTTCTATCTCGTACAGAGGCCCTGGATTTTGACTTTATTGGACTGACCACAGTGATGTCATTCCTCCATCTCAGACCATCTATGACTTGCTTATAATTATAAAATAAAATAAAAATCACTTTTTTTTTTAGCTGTGCTCCATTGTTAATGCCACAGCACAGTTTCAATATACAGTAGGTTTCACCAGTAAATTCTCCATTTTCTCCACTGAGACAAAATCCGATTATAGGAGAAGCAACCATTCGAGTAGCATAATTCATATGAGCATCAAAGCATATGACTAGTATTCATAATAAAGTAAACTTTCTATTAATAGTTGCTTATTCAAGAACTATAGTCTTTTAGCATTTAAAAATAAAATAAATATGAGTACTTCCATCTAAAATAAAATACACATTTCATATGTCTAATGGATAAATGTTGGCAAATAACTGCTGGATTATTCATTCACTATTATGTTCTTATTCCCTCTTTTGGCTTTGGCAATTTGTGTCAAAGTGCAGTTTCAAGTTTAGAGGCATAGAAATATGATTAAATAGATAGATAGATAGATAGATAGATAGATAGATAGATAGATAGATAGATAGATAGAGAGACAGACAGACAGACAGACAGACAGACATACAAGTATTCACCCACCTTGAACAAATTTTGAAGTATTATAACCTTGGGCTGAAATGGTACCTCATGAATCTACACAAAATAACCCATAATATTGAAGTGAGGGGGGAAAAAATCAATACAGCTATTTATGTATAGTACATTATTTGCAAATCATTCCATGCTCTCTGGCATGTATAAAAATGCTGAGCAAGCCCAGCTGACCTCAATTTTGGACCATGATGCTGAGTGGAAATGATCTAAGTGACTTTGAAAGCAAGTTCATTATTGGTGAATGCACAGCAGGCACTTCATTCATGAAGCCTGCCTGAATACAGTATGCTAATGTTTCAGTGTTTCAACAGTGACTAAAGTGACTTCTTCATTTAAATCTGTGGGAAAGATGTCAATACATAGAGCTAAACACTGTGTTTGAAATCACATTTTCCATGACTGTGATGCTTGTGCATTAGTGCAATACGTAAGAAAAAAAGAAAAGAAAAAAAAAACAACAGAAAAGCAGCTGTTCTTCAGGTCACTGAGAATGTCAAGGCAGGTTGTGGCCAGACTGTCAGCAGGTCTGATATTATACTAGGGTTGCAGTGCATAAACCCATCATTACAAAGACCACTGCACACTTCAGTTCAGTGGCAGTGGTCTGCAGATGTGGGGATCTGGTCAGATGCCATCCTTCACCAAGTTCTCGACAAGTGAACGCAGTTCGATATATGCAAATGCATGTGCGTCATGCCCCAAAGGAATAGTACAAGCTCAAATACTTGAACCATACAGTGAGGGGGGCAGGTGGCTCAGTAATGCATGTGGGGTAATTTTCTTGCCATATTGCTTAGATGGAAGAGTGACTACAAACCAATACAAAGTTGAGACTGATCACATTTATCCCATGAAAAAACATTTCTATCTTAATGGGAGTAGTCTCTTCCAGGATGACAATGTCCCCATTCACAGGGCACATGGACTGACTGAATGGTTTGAGTATGCAAATGAGGTAAATCATATGCTATGGCTGCCATTGTCAAAACACAGATTGAGGAAATATCTTTTTAAAACATGGTGTTGCATATCTCTAGTACATATCCAGAGACTTGTAGAATGCATGCCACCGCACAATCAACTGTTCTAGTGCCTCATGGTGCACATTGCTAGGGGACCCATTTTTATATAGCATAAATGGAAAGATATTATGGTATCTACAGTACATTGCAGTTCACCCAGCTTTACTTTGCCATCTAGGATGATTTGGGGGCCATTTACACCAACCTGCACCCCTTACAGCTTGCACACATCATAAACCATATAACCATGAATCCATAGTACAGAGTACTGAACTTTGCCAGAATGTATTGATAGCTGTACAGTATTCTGATTTTACTGAAGATTATTTTAAAGCTTAACACTTCAAATTCATGTTTGCTGGGGGGGAAACGTGTTTATATACAGTGCCCTCCACTAATATTGGCACCCTTGGTAAATATGAGCAAAGAAGGCTGTGAAAAATTTTCTTTATTGTTTAAGCTTTTGATTTTTTGTTAAAAAAATTCACAAAAAATACTCTGCTCTCATGGATATCAAACAATTGCCGACAAAACACAGGTTTATCCAAAAATAAATATATATAGGTATATATAGGTATATAGGTATAAAAATATAATAAATATAGGTGTGCAATAATTATTAGTATATTAGTAAATAATTAGTGTGTGTGTGTGTGTGTGTGTGTGTGTGTGTGTGTGTGTGTGTGTGTGTGTGTGTATATATATATATATATATATATATATATATATATATATATATATATATATATATATAATGTCATTGAATTAATATATATATAAAATATAAAATTAATATGACAACTACTGCCTTGATATTGAAGGTGTGCTATTCTTATCTGGGTTCAGACAGATTTCGAGTGAAGCGATATGACCTTAATATGTCAGGAAAGATGACACTGCCTGACTCAGCCTGCCAATATTATGTCAGCATCAGCACTTCAGAAGCGAAGGTAAAACTGGAGTACACTCAAGAGCAAACAGCCACCTCATGGAGATCACAGAAGGTTGCTAAATGTCAGGCTTGTTAAATACTTGACCTAAAAATGCCAACATAATAATATTGCTAATAATAACTAATGGGTTACATTTGCAACATTAGTAAGTCCAGTTTCTCATTTAAGAACATAAACCTATCATTAAGTATCCCTGTTTTGTATTGCCTTTATCTCAGTAAACATACCGTATGTTTTGAGGATTATTTGATCTAGAGGCAGAAATAAAGCCAAAATAAACAGTGGAAAATTCAACAAAACAGACTTCATGTGAAAACTGTAATGAATTTCCTGGTTACACAATTGTTATGTTTTGACCACGTAGTACACAGTTATAGAAGGGATTTATTTATAATTGCACTATCCGGTGTCACCCAGATGAGGATGGGTTCCCTTTTGAGTCTGGTTCCTCTCAAAGTTTCTTCCTGATAGTGTCTCAGGGAATTTTTCCTTGCCACCGTCACCTCTGGCTTTCTCATTAGGGATAAATTTATACATTTAAAATGTATATACTGAATGTATACATTTCTGTAAAGCTGCTTTGGACAATGTCCATTGTTAAAAGTGTTATACCAATAAAACTGAATTGAACTGAATTGAATTGAAGGAACACTTACTTACTGCAAATGGGAAAACAAACAACAACAACAAAATCATACATGTTCTTCAGTGACAAAAACAAATTGCCCTCAATTGTCACATTAGTCATGAAACAATTAAAACCCAACTGTAATCTTGCAATCCGTGGTTAGTTGTGTGTCAGTGAACAGTGTCACTTTTGTGATCTGGCTTGTCAATGTTACGATGTTCGAACAGGTAATTGATTTTCAAGTCCCAAGTACTAATTTCAAAAGTTAGAATGCACTCATAATTCAATGTTCATGTTACATAGACACACCATATAAACAGCACATGAGGTATATTCCATCCTACAGTATAAGCTGCACTACAGCAGTGTGCATTGGTTAAACTGTAAACTTCATGAAAATTTCCACTGCCACTGAGCACATGGTGTGAATGTCATTGAATTAATGAGCTTTTTTGGATCATATACAATGAACACATATTTCTAATAATCTGACAATCAGTGCAGACATGTACATGTTAAATTTAGAGTAAGAAAGCAATTTAATGCCTTTTATGCATCTAGTGTAAAGTTAAACGATTTGAAGAGTGGTTGTGACATGCTGTGTCATTTCTAGAATAAAATGCTACTAACCTTCCAAATGGGCTTTAAACAGGTTTCAAGTCTTTCTGAGTAGCAAGGAAATTTGCAGTCAGCAAATGTGATTTGACCTCTGATTATGAGCTTTAATAGTGAGCTATCTGAAATGCTGTAGCAGCTTCTCGATATAGCCAACTAACAGGTTAAATTATTATTATTATTTTATTATTATTAGATTTTTTTTTCAAATATTCGTGAATTTATTCAGTGTTTACAATTTTACTATATATATATATATATATATATATATATATATATATATATATATATATATATATATATATATATATACACAGTATCTCACAAAAGTGAGTACACCCCTCACATTTTTGTAAATATTTTATTATATGTTTTCATGGGACAACACTGATGAAATGACACTTTGCTACAATGTAAAGTAGTGAGTGTACAGCTTGTATAACAGTGTAAATTTGCTGTCCCCTCAAAAAAACTCAACACACAGCCATTAATGTCTAAACCGCTGGCAACAAAAGTGAGTACACCCCTAAGTGAAAATGTCCAAATTGGGCCCAATTAGCCATTTTCCCTCCCCGGTGCCATGTGACTTGTTAGTGTTACAAGGTCTCAGGTATGAATGGGGAGCAGGTATGTTAAGTTTGGTGTTATCGCTCTCACACTCTCTTATACTGGTCACTGGAAGTTCAACATGGCACCTCATGGCAAAGAACTCTCTGAGAATCTGAAAAAAAGAATTGTTGCTCTACATAAAGATGGCCTAGGCTATAAGAAGATTGCCAACACCCTGAAACTGAGCTGCAGCATGTTGGCCAAGACCATACGGCGGTTTAACAGGACAGGTTTCACTCAGGGCCTCACCATGGTCAACCAAAGAAGTTGAGTGCATATGCTCAGCATCATATCCAGAGGTTGGCTTTGCAGAATAGACATATGAGTTCTGCCAGCATTGCTGCAGAGGTTGAAGGGGTGGGGGGGGGTCAGCCTGTCAGTGCTCAAACCATACGCGGCACACTGCATCAAATTGGTCTGTATGGCTGTCGTCCCAGAAGGATGCCTCTTTTAAAGATGATGCAAAAGAAAGCCCACAAACAGTCTGCTGAAGACAAGCAGACTAAGGACATGGATTACTGGAACCATGTCCTGTGGTCTGATGAGACCAAGATAAACTTATTTGGTTCAGATGGTGTCAAGCGTGTGTGGCAGCAACCAGGTGAGGAGTACAAAGACAAGTGTGTCTTGCCTACAGTCAAGCATGGTGGTGGGAATGTGATGGTCTGGGGCTGCATGAGTGCTGCCAGCACTGGGGAGTGTACTGTGACATGTACTGTGACATACTGAAGCAGAGCATGATCCCCTCCCTTCGGAAACTGGGCTGCGGGGCAGTATTCCAACATGATAATGACCCCAAACACACCTCCAAGACGACCACCGCCTTGCTAAAGAAACTGAGGGTAAAGGTGATGGACTGGCCAAGCATGTCTCCTGACCTAAACCCTATTGAGCATGTGTGGGGCATCCTCAAACGGAAGCGCAAGGTCTCTAACATCCACCAGCTCTGTGATGTCGTCATGGAGGAGTGGAAGAGGACTCCAGTGGCAACCTGTGAAGCTCTGGTGAACTCCATGCCCAACAGGGTTAAGGCAGTGCTAGAAAATAATGGTGGCCACACAAAATATTGACACTTTGGGTCCAATTTGGACATTTTCACTTAAGGGTGTACTCACTTTTGTTGCCAGAGGTTTAGACATTAATGGCTGTGTGTTGAGTTATTTTGAGGGGACAGCAAATTTACACTGTTATACAAGCTGTACACTCACTACTTTACATTGTAGCCAAGTGTCATTTCCTCAGTGTTGTCCTATGAAAAGATATAATAAAATATTTACAAAAATGTGAGGGGTGTACTCACTTTTGTGAGATACTGTATATAAAACCCTAACCCTATTCTTTCGGTCTCGGAAACCATTAAAGGCTATTATGAAACTTATTTTCTGGAAATGTAGGCCTTAAAAGCCTCCACACATAATTTCCATGGGATGGATTGAAATGTTAAATGGTTGTTCACATTTGACTTAAATTAATCAACATACTGGCCACTAAGTCAAGATTATCAAATTAATGAGCTATCTAGCCAGCTGTTACAATCCACATAGACCAGAACAAGAGCGAGAGGCAGCAATTGGAGTTTGCTATTCATTTTTTAAAGAATGTAAAACAACAGCATGAGATGGTCACATCAGTCATCAGTAATATAAAGTTGGTGTAAAAATAGAATGATGTGCATGTTGTGTGACAAGCAATTGATGAACGCCCCACTGACTAGGAAAGGAAGCGATTCTTAAACCCAGACTTACTTGGCCCAGTGCCCCCCATCAATAATGGATTACAACACGTCCTTCTTGCACACCTGTGTGTATACACACACACACACACACACACACACACACACACACACAGTAACACAACCCCAGACAAATGGGGTGCCTTGGGGTCATTACACCCACTCTTTAACTAATGTTATATACAGTAAGTAAACTAAGTAACATTCTCAGCTTCATAAGCATTTTAGTGCACATGACAAGCTTTATAGTGTTATGCTTCATATTGTATTTGAAGTATTACAAACATGGATTTTCTAAAGCAAAATATAAAGCAGTTAAATTGGTTAAGCTTCCTTGGTTTTCTCAATGAGCCTTTAAACAGTTTAAAAAGTAATTACTCGTTGTGGAATGTGCGATCAAATGAATAATATTTAACACCATTTGCAAGCTGCTGACTCTGACTACTTTGTGCCTGTTATGAAACACAGGGGAAGGCTGGATGCAATCGCTGGGGAAACATCAGTTTATTTAGAAAAAAAACAAAAGTATAAGGACAGTGGAAAACACAAAGAACCATAAGTAGGGTCAAAAACAAACAATAATCCACAAACAAGGCAAGGCAGTGATTCACAATGACGAGGAAGCAATACAAATAATGACAAGGAAGTAATCCAAACACTGACGAGGAAATAATCCAAATAATGACGAGGAAGTCATCCAAACAATGGTAAGGCATAAATCCACAAATGGAACAAAACAAAAACATATAACGAGGCTATGGTCTTTAGTCTAAGGTCTATGAACAAAGAGAGTGCAAACGCGCAGAACATGCATACACAATCTATACTATTTATTTAATACTCCGCGTTTAAGCAGACAAACTGAAGAGTTTAAATAATGAAAAACAAACAAGACACACCTGGAACTCATAATGACATTAAACAGAAAACCAATGAATGAACAAGGGTGGAGACATGACGTAAACCAAAGAACAGAGAACCAATGAACATAAGGAGGCGGAGACATGACATAAACCAAAACAAAAGTGCACATGGTGAAGTAAACAAACGAGAGTCTATGAATGAAAGCGTGGAATGCGGAAGTATGCTACTCGCGAGCTCTTCGCGAGTCGCGCAGAACGAGGGGGAGAACCTAGCAGTGCCACTTATTTCCAGTAAACACCAAGCCCATGGCCACTATTAAAGATAGTATTACTGTACAGACTTAAACCCCATAGTATATGACTAATATGATTTGATTGATTGCTCTCTTGAAAGTGTCATACTGGGTTGCCACCTACCTGAGTTTTGCTTTCTTTGTGTGAGTCTTATGCTCACACTCTCACAATCTTGGCTCTCCATAGGTGAGATATTTCAGAAGCCCAGTAGGAGGTTGTGTTGCCGTAACCATGGGGTTATGTTTGATCCATCCATCCATCCATTTTCTGTACCACTTATCCTACACAGGGGTGTGAGGGAGCCTGGAGCCTATCCCTGGGAACTCATGGCACAAGGCAGGGGACACCCCTGGATGGGGTGCCAACCCATTGCAGGGCACAATCACACACACATTCACATGCTACAGACAATTTGGAAAATGCCAATCTGCCTACAGTGCATCTCTTTGGACCGAGGGAGGAAAAACTGCAAAAAAAAAAAAAAATTGTAATGAATTTTATTGGTTACACAATTGCACTATTTGACCACATAGTATTAGCACATTTATAAAACGGATTTATTTATAATCGCACTATCCGTTGTTACCCAGATTAGTATGGGTTCCATTTTAAGTCTGGTTCCTCTCAAGGTTTCTTCCTCATATCGTCTCAGGGGGTTTTTCCTTGCCACCATCGCCTCTGGCTTTCTCATTAGGGATACAATCATACATTTAAAATCTATATCCTAGGAAGGTGAATAGAGAACCATGTACAGGTGCGTCTCAAAAAATTAGAATATCATGGAAAAGATTTTTTTTTTCCATAATTTAATTCAAAAAGTGTAATTTTCATATATTCTAGATTCATTACACAAAGTGAAACATTTCAAGCCTTTTTTTGTTTTAATCTTGATGATTACGGCTTACTGCTCATGAAAATAAAAAAAAACAGTATCTCAATATATTAGAATAAAGAATTTATAATACAGCAATATCCACCTCCTGAAAAGTATGTTAATTTATGCACTCAGGGCTCCTTTTGCACAAATTACTGCATTAGTGCAGTGTGGCATGGAGGAAATCAGCACACACAGTGGACCAATACCAGCATTCGGGGAACCCCAAATCATCACTGACTGTGGAAACTTTACACTGGACTTCAAGCAACTTGGATTCTGTGCCTCTCCACTCTTCCTCCAGACTCTGGGAACTTGATTTCCAAATGAAATGCAAAATTTACTTTCATCTGAAAAGAAGAGTTTGGACCACTGAGCAACGGAGTTTTGAGTAAAAAGGTGTTTTGAGTTAATTAGCTGATTAGAGCTCTTCTCAGGTCAACATTGCTGCATTATTCTTTATTCTAATTTTTTTAGATACTGGGTTTTTCCAGTATCTAATTTCCATGAGCTGTAAGCCATAATCATCAAGATTAAAACAAAAAAAGCTTGAAATATTTCCATTTATGTGTAATGAATCTAGAATATATTGAATTAAATTATAATATTCTAATTTTTTTTAGATGCACCTGTACCATTTAATATTGCTATTCATGTACCAGAGAAAAAAATGACCAAATTATTCAATGCCATAATAATGTTATGGGAGATTTGGTGTGAAATCTTTGACACTTAGGTAAATGAGTGAATGAAATCATGTGGGCCCATTATGGAAATTGACTGAAGGGCAACGAGTTTGAATTTCCTGATTATGAGTGTACAACATCTGCTTCATTAATGCTAGCATAAATAACAGATGTTGTAGATTCAAAGCCATGCTTAGAAGAAATTAGACTTTAGCAATGCTAGAGGATGAATCTTCAAAGAGGACAATGCTCCATTAGCTACAAGCCACACAGTTTATTCTCTAAAGAAAATAGTTTTACCTCAAGGGCAGGTTCTATCAACCAACAGTTTTGAACAGTATTCACAGGTCTGTAATAAAAATGTGGTGTACATGTATAGGTCAAAGCATTCATAGAATAATTTATTTGTACATAGACTCTTAGTTGTTCCCCAGGGGGCAGTGTGCAATCACAGGGCCACTTTGTTTGTTGGTCTAATCATCTCCAGCCATTTATTTTGTGCACTGAGGCTAAGTCTTTTATTCTTTGAGTTGTCTCATGACAGCTGCCCACTGTTGCTCTGTCGTCTCTATGCCTATTCTTGCCATGTGCCAAGTTTCTTTTTCTTTTCTTTTCTTTCATTTCTAAGGCACCCTTCATTTTGCTTTCTACCAATGTGTTGCCTGGTTGCAGCTTTGGATCAGCATGCATTATATTGAGCCTTCCCATGCCCACAATAAATCATTACTTTTTTTAAATTTATATTTAAACTGCACTTATCTCCTGAGCCCTAATATTTTAATGGATAACAGACATTTAACACTTGTTGTGTAGACCATGCTTGTTTGATCTTTTTAATAACATGTATACCACTGTCTGATGTAGACATTCAGTCTGCGTTGGTATTTGATTAAAAATAAGGATGAAAGTAAACCACACTCCAGAAATAAAAGTAACATTATGTAGACACCAAGCTTCAGAGTTTTAATTGTGGAATGATAGTCACTTAAATAGACTAATAACACAAGGTTTTTACTGGAATGTAAGACCTAGATTATCATTTATGGTTATTTCACTCATAAAGAAACTGTTCAGAAGACTGAGCAAAAATGTTTTGCAAATATTGTTGGGGGGCACGGTGACTTAATGGTTAGCACGTTTGCCTCACACCTCCAGGGTTTGGGGGTTCGATTTCTCTCAGTGCTTTGGGGGCTTCCTCCATGTACTCTAGTTTCCTCCCCAGTCCAAAAACATGCATTGTAGGCTGATTGGCATATCTTCATTGACTGTAGTGTGTGAATGGGTATGTGAGAGTGTGCGTGATTGTGCCCTACAGTGGGTTGGCACCCCATCCAGGGTATCCCCCACCTTGTGCCCTGAGTCCCCTGGGATAGGATCCAGGCTCTCCCATAACCCTGTGTAGGATAAGCAGTACAGAAAATAGATGGATGCATCATGTTGCATTTTTATGTATGGTCCAGGAACTGTAATATGCTGTGAATCTTTGCAAAAATAAACCGGCTCAGTGTGTAGTCTGTTTTGGATACCTTTTGAATTACTGCTCTGTCGTCAATTCTTTTCTATATAATAAATGAGGAAACAGGAACTTTGTATTGTGTTGTTCCAGAAATAAGTAGCACTGGATCTAGTACTCATTAATATAAATTTAAGCACAGTAGCTTCATCCAGGTATGGCTATTTATTGATTTAATTATTGAAATGACTCTACTCTCATTTTAAACATATATGTGATTCAGTTTGGTGGCATATTTTCAGTGGTACCAGGGGTAATGTGGTGTACTGTCTTTCCACTATAAATATCACATTGTGGCCTGTATATTAGATGCCCACCACCTTTGGACAGTAAGTATAAAGAGTAAACGCCCCCCAGCGTTTACACTGACGTGTAAACAGAGATCAACAGTGAATGCAGCATCTAGGTATTTATATCTGTGTTCAAAATAACCACATTTCTGATCAGCCTCACATGTTCACAATCACACCAACAAGCATAAATAACTCTCGCTCCTAATGTTTACTAGGTGGTACTGAGCTTGCTTGGTTGGTGTTAATCCTAGTGTGCTTTTTTGTGGGGGGTCAGTTTTGCCCCTGCCAAGTCTTATCTGTTTGCTGATCACCTGACCTGTTTCACATTTTAAATTTGTTTTGCCCTTACAATTTGTCTGCCTCATGTGTTTTAATAAAACCCTGCATCTGCATCCAATCTGTATGTGTCTGACAATTTAGCACATGAGCATTCAATTTACAAGGCCATAACATAATCCTCAAATAAATATAGCCATTTACAAGTAAATGGGAAAAATGTGGGGATTTTATTTATTTATTTGTTTGTTCAAACAGATTATGATAGATGCAAAATAAGTCTAGCACATTTCTGTTCTGTAAAGCAATTGCAACATTATTATGCAGAGTATTCACAACAGAGAATGACCTGAAATTTGGTTAGCCAAATACATTTGTCACATCATTGCAAGCATTATACATTGCTATATTTTTTCAAATGTAATGAGAGAGATTTCTGCTCACAAGCCTTCTGCAGCTTAATATCCTCCTACTAAATGTGGATTGGGTAATTGGCTTTAGCAAAGTAGACAGCTTTGCAATATAAGTGCCAGTAAATGCCCTGTAGGTGTATGCCTTACAACAGTACTCACGCCTTTGTTACTGGGCATCTGGTGCTGTAGGGGAGACATGTCTGTGTTGCTCTCCCGCCTACATCGACTCCTGATGTGGTATGTTTGCATGTTTGTTGGCAGTAATCATTATTGTTGTTTTCAGCGCATAATTTAGGGAATAGCATCTGTCTCATATGCAATTGTGCATTGGGACCACCTGGTGTGTAAACAGTTATCGATATTGGTAGGCCAGGTCCTCCAGTGGTTTGCATGAAGTATCTGTTAGTGCTCATGGATTCACTACTGTTTTGCGTCTATCTCTATCACCATGCTGCAGTAGGAAGCCCAACACTCCCCTCGCAAGTTTTGGAGTGAGCTGTGGTCATGGTCAACACGTTTCCATGATCTATTATTGCTGTGATTTACACCATTTAAATTGGAATTGTACATGTTGTGTATTATCTCTGCACCAGTAAGGTTCTGTAAATAATTAATATTTTATTTCTCCTCACTTATCTTTTCTTGCACTTTGTTTGTGATTTGATTGTGATTATTTCTTTGGTCATTTACTTGTATGATGTGGTTATTATTTCCTTTAGGAACATTTATGGAACATGTGTATATATTTTGGTGTTTCTCATCTCACCTGTGCCAACATCTGTTTCATGTAGCAATCCAACTCCCTTCATTGTGTTTATTTTTGCATTGCATTTTTGTGGCGTGGTTTATGGGGTATGCTCAAGACAGTCTGCATCCCTGTGATAGACTACAACCCTGCTTAGCAGTGTCTCTTGGCTCAGTGTATTTGTTTTGCTCTTTCTGTTTTGTTCACTGAGTCTTTTATTTGTGGATTTGTTATATTTACAGTGGGTATAGAAAAGAATCACCCCCCTTTTAAAATAATCACATTTTGTTGCGTTTCAGCCTGAAATGAAGACAGACACAGTTTTTGTTTTATCCAGCTGTATTTACTCAGTGCAACTTGTAACATCCAAGTGAAAGATATAACACCAACATGTCAGAAAAAAATAAAAAATAAAATAAAAAATAGAATCACTGAGTTGGAAAAAGGATCACCCCCTTGCTTTAATTTGCCTTATTTTTTAATTACAGCCTTTAGTCTGTCGGGATATGTCTCTACTAACTTTGCACATCTAGACTTTGCAATATTTGACCACTCTTCTTTGCAAAACTGCTCAAGTTCAGTTAAATTTGATGGTGACCATTCGTAGACTACAATCTTCACATCATTCCACAAATTTTCAGTGGGGTTTAAGTCTGGGCTCTGACTAAGCCATGCAAGGACAGTCACCTTTTTCTCCTTCAACCACTGTGTGGTCAGTTTTGCTGTGTGCTTTGGGTTGTAGCGAATCAGATGAATCTGAAACGTTTAAAATATATTCTCCACCAACTTATATAACGCATTAAAAGATGTTTAACACGTTTAAATGTATTCCCCACCAATTTATGTAAGGAATTAGCTCAAATGGTGTGAAATATAATTACATATAATTACATGTTACATTCAAGAGAGATTTTTCCATTGTGTGTGGAAGGTAAGCTTGTGTGTGTGCATGCGTGCGTGTGTAGGTAAGCTTGTGTGTGTGTGTGTGTGTGTGTGTGTGTGTGTGCATACAAAGGGGGGAAGGTCGTTAGCATTTCAAAGGTATCTGGTCACTAAACAGATATGGATTTAAAGCTCAAAGCAAAAAAAGAAACTTCTTTGCTAAGTCCAGGCTGATTCAGAAATCAGTTTGATGCCGTCAGACGTTACAGGGTCATTGTCATGTTGGGAGGTACACCTTCTTCCCACTGACAACTTCTTGATAGAGGGCAACAGATTTTCCTCAAGAATTTGATGGTATTTTTCCCAAACCATCTTCCTTCTGTCCTGAAAAGTGGTCCAGTCCCTGCTGCAGAGAAACACCATATAACAGGATATTACCACCTCCATGCTTTACTGTAGGAATGGTGTTATTTGGATGGTGAGCTGTATTGGATTTATATCTGGAGACATATAATTTGGGGTTGAGGCCAAATAATTCATCTGACCATAACACCTTTTTCCATGTGGACTGCATTTTGGCAAAGCTCAGTCATCGGTGGCTTTTTTCTTGCAACCCTCCCATACAAGCCATATTTGTGGAGAATTTGTGATATTGTTGTCACATGCACACAATGACCACTCTTTGTCATAAATTCCTGCAACTGCTTCAGAGTTGCTGTAGGCCTCTTGGTACTCTCTCTGACCAGTTTCCTCCTGGGTCTTTCATCCAGTTTGGAGTGACGTCCTGATCCAGGGAGGGTCTGTGTTGTACCAAATACCTTCCACTCCTTAATAATAGACTCAACTGTGCTTCTAGGCATTGATAAAGCCTTTGAAATTTTTTTGTATCCATCTCCTGACCTGTGCCTGTCCACAACTTTATCCCAGAGATCTTTTGACAGTGCCTTGCCACCCATCTACTGCTTCTCGGTATAACAAACCTGAGTGTCTTAGCTGAGTTGGTGCATTAAGTATTTAACCTTTCCTTGGGTGAAAGTCCCATGGTGGTGTAGTCATAGACTTATTCTGTAGTTGCAGCCCATAATGTGATACCATTGTGGCATATTTTGCTGTAGTCATAGTTTCACTTTATCATGTTATCTATCCTTCACTCCTCATCATCACTGTACTAACCAGCAAGACCAATTTAGAAAATGCATCACATTAAGACAGCAAAAATAATACAGTGCATAAAAACATAATAATGGTGGTTTGTTGTAGAGTTAATAGGAATTATACATGTTCACATAATAAAAAATGGCCAGTCATTCAGTAGGTCACCAGATGTAAAGACATCTAAAGTAGTCAGTCAACTCATTAAAATCAGCAGGTTATCTGTGATTAAAATGAACAAGCTGAATACTTGACTGGACATAGATTATGTAAAGCATTGCTGAAAAGTAATACATTAATAGCAGAGTTGTTGACATTCCATGGAAGTGAATAATTTACTTTTTATTTACTTTATAATTGATTGAATTCTTATTAAGCTGAGATACATAATAAGACTAAGATCTGCTGAATACAAAGTCAGTGTCACTTCCTAGCTAGAAAAGTAACATATTGTAACGAATCAGAAGAATTTGAAACATTTAAATGTATTCTCCACCAGTTTGTAACGAATTAAAAGATGTTTAAAATGTTTAAATGTATCTCCACCAATTTATGTAACGAATTAGCTCAAATGGCGTGAAATATATCTATATATCTAATCAAAGCGTGTTATGACCAGTTATAAATATACATCAGCCATGAAGGGGAATTAATGTATGTGAACATATACATATAGATAATTAACTACAACGGATTATAATTAATTATGACTATACATGTGGTCTAGATCAGCTTGTAGGATTAGCTGTAGTCTAGTTTTAGAATTATAAACTCTAAAGAGGGAGTTTATCCTTCTGGCCATGAAGGATTCTTCATTTTGTTATTAAAATAGAGCATGTAGCAAGGTCACAGCGCTTAAGTGACTTTATCATATGACCAAAACAGAGAAAATCAAGCGTGGTGATAATAGATTTTAATAAGTGAAGCGTAACTATGGATACACACAACTAACTCTAAGCAAACAATACATATGTACAGATATATACAGGAAAAGAGAAAGTATAGAGAGAAAGTAATGAAATAAAAAAGGGGTAGCAGACAAAACACAACGGTTAGCCTTTTTCAAACCAGCAATGAACTTAGTCTCCTGAAAGCAGGGGTACAACTTTTAACGCATCTATAGATCAATTAAACTATACTTGCATGGCTTAGGTGTTGAAAGAGGCGCTTGAGAATCGAGCAAGCTCGATGATTCCTGTGGCTGTTTGAAAAGTCGTGGGCTGTGAGGCAGTTGCATCTTTTGTCCAGGAGAGAGAGTGGCCATAGCCGGCCTGGAAAGGCAGAGCGCGAAGCCGGAAAACTGAAGGCAAGTGTGCCGGAAAACAGAAGAAAACTTTTTCCTTAAGAGAGTAGAGAGCCGGAGACGGCCTAATATCAGAAAGCTGGATTTATTGGCAGGATGAACTCTCTTTGTCTGGTCTCAGACCTGAATTTGTATGTTCTGGGAGGAGTTGGTTTAAACCGTACTTCATATGAAATTAAGAAAAAGCATGAAATAATGTATCCCATCGTAATATGATATGCATAATCAATCGGAGCATCAAAACACGATTAACTACATACCAAATTTGGTGTGATTAGAAAATATTTAAAGTAAAACATGGTTACAGACATTTAAAATCATATTCTAAATTAAACTATCCACAATCATCCTAGCTTGGTTACATAGGCACACAATACATGCAAACACGAATACATCAAACTATTTGGACATCGAATAATTACATATAATTACACGTTACATTCAAGAGATATTTTTCCATTGTGTGTGTAACGTAAGCTTGTGTGTGTGAGTGCGTGCACGTGTAGGTAAGCTTGTGTGTGTGTGTGTGTGTGTGTGTGTGTGTGTGTGTGTGTGTGTGTGTGTGTGTGTGCGCGCATGTGTATTGGCATTCTGGGCATCCCAACTGGGGGGTGCCTGGAGAGTCTCAGAGACCTTTTGAAGTCCCCGGGGGTGTGTCTGTTTCTTAGACAGGCTGGAGCCAAAATGGTCATTAAACAGATATGGATTTAAAGCTCAAAGAAAAAGAAACTTCTTTCCTAAGTCCAGACTGATTCAGAAACAATTTGATACCGTCAGATGTTACAATATCCATTTAGGAACTGAAGCTGAAAATGATTATGGAAATTCATTGCTAGGCAGTTTAATCCTGTTGACTAAGCAAGTCTGCCAAATCTGCCCCTCACACCCTCACTTCTAGCCTAGTTTCCAAAATAACTGTCATCATAAATATACATTTTCAAGGAGATGACACAACAGTTACACCAAAAGGCCTGAGCCTATGGTATGGGATATTTGACTATACTTACATTTTCACTATAGTGTGTTTGTGTAGGTGAAATAAGTGTCTGTGTTTGTGAGAGAAAGATGGCTTGGTATTCGATAACTTGCATTACTGTCCTTAAATAAGTAAGCAAACAAACAAATAAATATTGTTGAACCTACATTAAAAATGCTATATAAAAACTGACTATTAAAGTTTATTGCTTAGTACAGATCTGAAATGCCTAAACTACAGAAAAGAAAAAAAGAAAGAAAGAAAGAAAGAAAGGAAATATGTGGGTGGTATTTCTACCTTGTTTAAGAAACAGGAAACAGTAGGTGAGATCAAGACACAAATTTGTTGCCTGCAAACTGTATGCAGTATACAGTATAGTGAAACGACACTGTTTGTAAGACATAGATTCCTTATTTAGCCAATGTACAAGTGGTTAACTAACCAAAGCAAATGAGTAGTTTTTTAAACTACCAAACATGTCACCTGTCACTTTGAAGGTCTAATGTTGCTGTGTATAAGCTATGACTTATTTTCTGCCCAAAAGCTTCAACATCTGATTTTCTGCATATTCATCTATGTATAGTTCCTTGGGCCAGTTTCCACATCAAAGAAATATATAGTTACTTTCAGGAAAACCCTTTTTAAACATTTATTTAAAGAGTTTGTTTAAAGTAGCTAGTGGCAAGTATACAAGAACTGTTTACTGTTTACTGATGGACTATGGGAAAATGTCTGTGTATGAACATCTGCCGTAAAAGATGAAAGTACACAATGCTTTCTAGAAGTCTGGCTTACAAGCCTATGAGCGAGGTAGGGCTAACAGCCAGTTAGCAGCTGACTGATTAAGCAGAAGATTAAAGAAACAGCTGACCACGCATCTCACACTAAACAAATTTATGCTTTTTAGACACATTTCTTGAGGTCTTTTGCACATAACTAATTCCAGTTGAACAGCATAGTTTTTGACACAGGTGGCCTTCAGGAGCACTAAAATCCTGTTTTGAAATGCCTGCTATTGTCAGAGTGTGCTCTTGTTTTTATTTTATGCCAAATAAGGAGAAAGCCTGTTCTTCTGATTAGGGTTATATGCCACACATGTCTTGAATACTAAGATTGAATCAATGTTAAAAGCTATGATTGAAGGCTCTGTCAATGAAAACACATGAAACATGTTGTATCCATTAGCCTAATCAGAAATGCCCAATGTATTAAAACACGGTGTCTTAATCACAGAGAACATTCATTCAAATAAGTGTCCAGTTAGGGGGAGAATGTGTGTGGTGTGTACATATGCTTGTGCATGTAAAAGCATTGCTCTGAACACTATCACAGGAGATGTAATTAAGAAGCTTGTTGTTACCATCAGTCGTCTGCCTTATGTTTGACCTCATGCACTTGATGAATGTTTCAAGATTTTACCATGACATACAAGCAGAGAACCATCAGTATTAGGGAGCATACTCTTGATGAGGCAATTAATCATAACACACAGGCGTATTCCCTTCAATAATTAACTATGCAGCCCAGTGAGCTATTTTTTCTTTAGAGAGCAGGTTAAAGGCATTAATGTAGATGTTTTGGCAACACCTACTGCCAGGAAATCTCGCCGCTAAGTTCTATTCACTGAACACCAGGAGATACTATTTTTTTTTTTTTTTTTTTTTTACTATATCCTGGAACTATAATGTTTCATCTTCTAAGTGGACCATTCATAGTAAGCTATTTTGTAACCATAATTCAGTTATGCACCAATCCCTTTTTAACCAGTGAGTCTAAATTGATGGGTAATTGGGCAGCTAACATGCAATGTGAATGCTACAGCAAACAGGGCACAACAACAATGAACATAGCCCAGAATTAATATGTGTTTACCACCATCCTTCAAGCTTAAAATACACACAGCAGAACACTGAGCAGTGTAGAGATTTGTACATGCTTTTTAATTCATTGATTTATGGCCATTGTTCCAGTTACAGGCTCGACTTTCACAGAGTAATCCATCTCCTAAGGTCAAGGCATCATGTCTGTGTAATCACCCAAGCAGTCCCATTCCAGTCCAAAACTTAGCATTCCTGGAAGTGAATGGAGACAGCGGTGCATTGCTAAGGAAAGGGCTTGGGTTACAGTGACTGGGGAAATCTCACTGGCCGCAAGCTGCCTCAGTAAGAAGCATTGTTGACACTTGTCCTGTTTTTCGTTCTTTCGCTCCCTGTCTTTCTTCCTGCCTCACTTAGCATATGGAAGAACAGAAGGCCTTGATATGAAGAGGCAGTGAGTTCTACTCACACTGCCAAACCCCATACCTGTGCCAAATTATTTACAATCAATTCCTGTTTAATATTCAATGTGTGAGAGTTTTGCACATTATGGGCAGCTGTGGAGCTGAATTTCAATAGGGAAGAAGGCTGTTAAAGGAGTTTAATAGTCCTACAAAAATGACAGTGCCAATGTCATTCTGGCCAGGACAGCATAGATGGTTTGTGTAGTTGACACACTTAAGGCACACTCATGCCATCAAGTGATAAAATTGAAGAATGGAGTAATCATTTTTTATTTTACATTTGAAAGAGCCCCAGCATGTAGAACGCTTGGAATTATACACACCTTTACAATGTGTATCAATAAGAATACACATTATAAAGATGTGTATAATTCCAAGCCATTGTAGCTCAGCAAAGGACTACATTATCAAGAATTACACATAGTGACAAGTCATACATGTTCACACACTACTGCTTTGTAAATTTGTGACTCAAAGAAAGAGGGGAGTACTGATAGAAGAACATAATAGGAAAAGATAGATGTTGCCAAACCTGTTAAGATTGAATGTCCAAAAATAAATCTGTCACCAGAATTGATTTGTGACAGATTTATGATGTGTTAGCTATGATTTTTTATTTAATCATTTTTTTAAATGCAATCCATTGTTAATATGTGCGTGACAACTACTAACTTTTAGGCTGTGACATAATCTCTCTCTGCAGCTTCTTTTTCACAAACCACCTGACCCTTGTGATTGAAACCTGTGATAGCTCCTCTTAATCTATTTTTCACACTCACAAAGGCTAAACAAGAGGGAAATGGACAAATAAAATTGCTTAGAGATTTATTTATGGCTAAAATGGTAAAAACAATTTTGTCTCATTGCATAAAGCAGAAAAAAATAGTGGAGATTTGACTTCTTCTTACCTTACCTTTCAGGGCTTCCATACAGCACTGCTAAAAAAAAGAAAGAGCTTTTTTTTTGTTTTGCAGGGCACCTGGCAATGCTTAAGTTAAAAAAGAAAAAGAAAGAAAGAAAGAAATGAAAGCTGGAGACATGGAGACAGGAGGCTAAGAGTCAAGTGCCATGGCAACCAATTCAGTTCATCCTGGCATCATCAGCATGACCGCAGCACTCATCTTCTCCTCTCGGTGGGCACAGTGTGACCCACATCCACCATTAAAAAAACTCAAAACTCATAATATCTCTTAGTCCTTAGTTCTTAATCATGTACTGTATATAGTAAAAAGAAAATACAAAGCAACATTACAATATGAGATATAATATTGGCTCTTTTAAAGGTTAAAATTCAATGACACATGAAAGAAATATGCCAACACAGAGTACTAAGATTACAAGAATGCTGCTATTACATTAAGTCACATTTAACAATAAACAGCTAATGCTAGGAAATTGCAATTTAAGATTGTGTCCATTCATTAATGAGAGTGTATGCACCATTACTGAAGTGTAGCAATAAGGATACTCTTGAGCTCGAGCTCATGATGTGCAAGCTGATTGTATCGCCTGTGGCATGATTTTTGCATTTTTAAATTTTGGATTATTAAAATCATTACATTAGTGTAAACCCATTTCTACCAATTGAACAACCTCTTATTAAATTCAAATTTTGTGCAATATTCTGAGCATCTCAAAAAAATATTATAAAAATAATAGTTATCATAGAAAGGTTTGTTTCATATTAGATATTCGCTGCACATTCACATTTTTTATTGTCAACAGCATTTAAAGAATGTGCCTATAACAAGTTTTTCATTATGTATACTTTATGAAGAGCATGCAGACTCATGTTTAGGGCAGTGGTAGCTCAGTGGTTAAGACATTGGGCTACTGATTGGAAGGTCATGAGTTTAAACCCCAGCACTGCCAAGCCACCACTGTTGCGCCTTTAACCCTCAACTGCTCAGATGTATAAATGAAATAAAATGTAAGTTGCTCTGGATAAGCTTGTCTGCCAAAATGCCATGAATTTAAAATGTTTACACACTTTTATTTTGTGCACATATCTTACTTGGAACAGACTTTGACTTGGTTAACTGTCTTTAATTGGTATTATACAGTACATTGTTTACAGTGTGAAAATAGACAATATATTTTGAGTTTGTCTTATATTTCTCTTTTTAAAATTATGTTATAACAAATATAAAATTATTAAGCCTATTTCTAGATACATTTACTAATTTCAAACTTCCTGTGTATTTCTGCATTCCTGTGTGTTCATTTTCTTGCCAAGTACCAATAGCAAAGCCACCACCTTGAGGCAGTGACCCCATTGAGTCAAATATAAAAGGTCCTCACTATGTCATGCTTGTGTTCTTCCTATAATGTCTTGCTGAAGATTTCAGGATTTCAGGACACTAACAAAAACAGACAAGAAACAAAAATTAGAAATCCAGAATTATTGTTAAACCTGCATTAGCAAATGGCAATGCATTGACATTTGCATTGACAGCACTGATGGAACAGACATATGGCCTATTGCATCTCATAGCATTGCTGCTGCAAACACAGCGTACCTACTGTCATAATTTCATTACATTTAAGAAAAAAAAAAAAATTGCAACATAATTAATGGCTACATTGTTTGGGAATGGTGCATCATTATCAAGCATTTACAGAGCTTTGCCCCAACTGAAGTGTCATGTTGATAGTGACACGTGTCTTGCAAGCTATGTGTATAGTTCTGGCTATCCATTATCTTCGTCTGATGCTGCACTGCTGTAGCAAGGAGTAAAGCAAGTACCAGACAAGTTTCCTGCTTGAAACGTGAATAGTTGAGGGTGAAAGCTACCTTTAGTTGCCATCACATTAGTGAATTTCAAAACAGCATGATGCAGATCACATTTGTGCTGCTGTGACGGCCCACGACACAAAGGCAACCTAAAGTATTATTCACCAAAAGTGAGCACTATATCAGAGCCAAAGCCAATCTGGAAAAGTCAAAGTCAATTACAAACACACAGACATGTCATGGGCAGGGCAGAGACAGAGACTTTGGGTCAGGATGCACTGGTTCATGATTGACCAAATCTTCATCTGTATGCTTTTTCCTCCAGTTACTGTTTTGGATAACACTTCAGTATATCAGGCAGAGCATGCAAATAGCGTTGTTGATAGACCTATTCTGGCCAAACTGTTGTTGATGTTACTGACAGGCCCTCCCTTCCCACTATGCATAAGATATGACTTGCTGTCCCTGATGCAACTTGCCATATGAACCAATAGAAGAATAAATTTATCAGATTGCACACACATTAGTGCTTTTTATTGGGGATCTTGTGTCAGGATGTTTTCCTCATAATTATGCAGTCCTTAGAATTAATTTAATTCCATACAGTTTTTTCACCTTTAACTTTCTGGTTAAGGTTGTTTCTCTCTCACAGGTTCATACAAGGGACACACACACACACACACACACACACACACACACACACACACACACACACACACACACACACCAACCACTAGAACGTCAAACATCTCTTCTTTTCAGATCTTTGTACTTATGCCTTCCCTCCTTCTCCTCTCATGGCATGGAAATTGTATTATGTTTTCTGTCACAGCACTTCCCTTTATCTGACTGAAGTACATTAGTTGATGTTAACTTTTAAGCGCATCCTTTTCCCCCAAATTTAACTTCTGCTTTTTGTGCTACTCAGGTTGGAGCAACAAGTTATTATTCAGTGAATGTGTGTCTTACTTTTTGTTCAGCTATAACAGAAATAAAGGAAAAAGTAATGGAATTGCCTATCTCTGTGAAAAGGAATGAAGTCTATCTTGGCATTTAAAAATGTTTCCACACCACACATACTACCCAATACCATACAAATTTTCTCATGCTCCATAATTTTTATATTGTCATTCAGCAAATATTGTGCGAGACACCATAAAATGCCATTGTGAATTTTCCCATACATGTTGTTGTCTTGAGGGTCTTGGATTTGTTTAAAGTCTCTGACTTTACAAACTGATTATGTACCCAACATTTATAAGCAGTTATTCTTATGTGTTTGTTTGTTTGTTTGTTTGTTTGTTTGTTTGTTTGTTTAGAGTCTTATGTCAGCAAAACATGGATCAGATGGGCACATAGGCAGTTTGATTACATAAGCAGTTTGATTACATAAGCAGTGATGCCCAGACATACCCATCACATCTCACAGCAGACATTCTGATAACAATTATTAGGGTTTCCACCTTTTAAACATGCCAAAATATTTAAGTCCTAATGTTTCCACTCCTAATGTTTGCTTGAGCTGTACTCTGTACTTATGAGCGGTTTGTTCTACAAAACAAACTTATAGAGGTCAGCCCACAATTTCCAAAATTACAACCCCATTTCCATAAAAATTGTTTTTTTTTTTTCTAAAATGCAATAAAAATAAAAATCTGTGATTTGTCAAAAAGTTGAGACAGAGGCAAAATAAGACTGAAAAGTTTATAGAATATTCAAGTAACACCATTTTGGAGAATCAAGTTAATTGGTAACAGGGGAGGGTATCAGGATTGGGCATAAAAGGAGAATCCACCAAAAGCTCAGTCTTTGCAAACAAGGATGGGTCGTGGCTCACCAGTTTGTGCCAAACTTCATGAGAGAATTGTCAGTCAGTTCAAAAAGAACACTGCTCAACGCAAGATTGCAAAGAATTTTGATCTTTCACCATCTACAGTGCATAATATTGTGAAAAGATTCAGGGGATCCGGAGAATTCTCATTGAGTAAAGGACAAGGCCGGAAACCACTGTTGAATGTGCGTGACCTTCGAGCCCTTAGGCGGCACTGCCTGAGAAATCATCATGCTACTGTGATAAACATGGGCTCGGGAGTGCTTCGGAAAACCTTTGTCACTTTACACACTTTACACTTTACAAAAGGTGCAAAAGCCAGCATCTGTGATGGTATGAGGGTGCATCAGTGCCCACAGGTGACTTGCATATATGTGAAGGTACCACTGACGTGGAGGCGTATATTGGGATTTTAGAGAGACATATGTGCCATCAAGGCAACGTCTTTTCCCAGGAAGTCCATGGTTATTTCAGCAGGACAATGCCAGGCCTCATTCTGCATGTGCTACAACAGTGTGGGTCTGTAGACACAGAGTGTGTGTGTGCTTGACTGTCCTGCCAGCAGTCCAGATCTGTCTCCTATGGCGCATCATGAAGAGGAGAATCAGACAATAGCGACCAAGGACTTGAGCAGATGAAGTCTTGTATCAAGCAAGAATGGGCAAAAATTCCACTTGCAAAACTGCAACAATTAGTATCCTTAGTTCCCAAATGATTAAAAAGTGTCATTAAAAGGAAGGGTGATGTAACACAGTGGTAAACATGCCTCTGTCCCAACTTTTTTTGAGTGTGTTGAAGGCATCAAATTCTAAATTTGTTTATATTTACAAAATACAATGAAGTGAAAACATTTAATATCTTTTCTCTGTACTTTTCTCAGTTATTTAAAGTGTCAAGAGACTTGACAAATCACAGATTTTTGTTTTTATTGCATTTTAGAAAAAAAAAATTATTTTATGGAAATGAGGTTGTATCTTGAATGCATATTTCTGCGTTGACAAGACTGACACTTTGTTTCTTTCTCTTTCACTTCTTTTTGGGGATTTTAAAGATGAGTTTATAACACACACACACACACACACACACACACACACACACACACACACACACACACACACACACACAATTTGAAAGAACATCGCAAAAATAAACAGTTAAAAACAAGCACCAGGACTATCAGGGTGAAAACTGGATGGGTGGTTACCCTAATAATTAGTGTGTTTAATTATATGCATTTGTATTGACTGATCGATTATTTTGAAACACGCTTGAGTGCAGTAAGTAAATTAAACAATGTAAGAGGATGTACCATTTCCCATACTGTACTCCCCTCTTTACCCACTAAGTAGGAAGTGGTTTCTTTTATTCTCTGTATTGTTTTTGTTTCCTTTGTACATCTGCAATCATAAAATGATAACAAAACCCTTAGGCTGGATTATTTATTTCCTTAGGCTCCCTTGGCCTTTCTGAGAGACAGAGAGGGAGGAGTTATTGCAATATATCTCACACGTTGGAGAGCTCATAGCTCTGTTTTATCTGCAGTCTATCACCTGATAGACTTTGAAGGCATTTGTCTCTTTTGTTTCATCCAAAAGGCTATTTAGAATTATTTTTTTACACAGCAAACAGTGAGTCTTATCTAGCAAAGCACAGTAAAAATTATTAACTTCCTCAATTAAATAACAAATTAAATCATTGGCCAAGTTTCAATTTTTATGAAACAACAACAACAAAAACAAAAATGGCCAAAGCAATAACTGAACATGCCAGTTCAGGAGGGGTGAAACCACACCATTCTTTAATGAATAAAAACTTGTACTGAGGTGAGATGAAATATGGAGAGAGTTGAAAGTTTTGTTTGGGTGTAAGAGATTTCAGCTGGATTGTGGTTTTCAGCACATCGTTATACAGATGATATACAGAGCATTGCAATGTAAATCACACTTGTACGATGGTGAAGATTCAGAGAGCAAGGCTTCAGGACCTATCATACTGAATAAAGTGTGAAGGTGGTTCGTATGCAGAAGGAAAAAATGCACTTTTGGTGAGCAAACTCAAAGAAGGATCAAAGCTAACAGAAAAGTCAAAGGTTACACTGAGATCCCACATGTCCTAAGTTTTGACAAGAACACTATTTGCTTTAATGCAGAAAATATATGTGACAATGTTATATAATGTAATATAATGTGAAAGTGTAGTAAAACAAAGAACTAAAACAAATAAACATGTAAATTAATATGACTACAAATATCTTCCCAGCTTGTTTACCAGTAGCAGTCTGAATGGCTTGACTGAATGTCAAGAATTCTATGCCAAAGTCAGTCAATATAACATATGTCAATCACGGTACACAGTGCAGAGTAATACCAGGTTGTACTGATTGCACTTCCAGCATACTGTATTTTGAGATCCAAACCAGTAATGAGAGGATTATGTAAACATTATATCACTGTTGTTACGTAAACTGGAGGAAGGGAGTCAGGATGCATGTGCAGGGAAAACGTCAGTTTATTAGGAACACTTTATTCAAAAATAAAGGAACAACAAAAAAACAAACAAACCATAATCCATTGAACAAAAAAGAGGCAATAATCCACAGAGAAAAGGCAGTAATCCATATGCAAAAAGGGATAAACACATGAATGAACCAAAGAAAACAAAAAGGAGCAAACATACGAGGCTAGACTGCCACGAACAATGAGCTAAGGATAACGAACTACGAACATAGATATATGGTCTGGGAACCATGAACTAGGGGCGAGAGAACACAAGAAAGAAAATGGCTTACAGCACATACTCAATCTACATTTAATACTCCGTAAGGAAGCGGAAACAGAATGGGGTTTAAATATACACACAAATTAGAGACACCTGAAACTCATAATGATAATGAATGAACATGGGCAGAGACATGACATAAACCAAGTAACAAAGAACCAATGAACATACGGAGGCGGAGACATGACGTGAACGAAAACAAAAGCACATGGCAAAGAAAACAAACGTGAGTCCATATATGAATCAGTCTGGAGGGTTTTCATGAATAGCGCTGGAATGCGCTCAGTGGAATGCGGAAGTGCGCTACTCCGCTAGCTGCGTAGCGAGAGAGAGAGACTCTAACAACTGTACTGAAAACACTGCATCCATTAATATATCATGGTTCACTATACAGCCGTGGCCAAAAGTTTTGAGAATGACACAAATATTAATTTTTACAAAGTCTGCTGCCTCAGTTTTTCTGATGGCAATTTGCATATAACCCAGAATGTTATGAAGAGTGATCAGATGAATTGCAATTAATTTCAAAGTCCCTCTTTGCCATGAAAATGAACTTAATCCCAAAAAATCATGTCCACTGCATTTCAGCCCTTCCACAAAAGGACCAGCTGACATCATGTCAGTGATTCTCTCGTTAACACAGGTGAGAGTGTTAATGAGGACAAGGCTGGAGATCACTCTGTCATGCTGATTGAGTTAGAATAACAGACTGGAAGCTTTAAAAGGAGGGTGATGCTTGAAATTATTGTTCTTCCTCTGTTAACTATGGTTACCGGCAAGGAAGCCATCATTGCTTTGCACAAAAAGGGATTCACAGGCAAGGATATCGCTGCTAGTAAGATTGCACCTAAATCAACCATTTATCGGATCATCAAGACCTTCAAGGAGAGAGGTTCAACCGTTGTGAAGAAGGCTTCAGGGCGCCCAAGAAAGTCCAGCAAGCACCAGGACTGTCTCCTAAAGTTGATTCAGCTGCGGGATCGGGGCACCACCAGTGCAGAGCTTGCTCAGGAATGGCAGCAGGCAGGTGTGAGTGCGTCTGCACGCACAGTAAGGCGAAGACTTTTGGAGGATGGCCTGGTGTCAAGAAGGGCAGCAAAGAAGCCACTTCTCTCCAGGAAAAACATCAGGGACAGACTGCTATTCTGCAAAAAGTACAGGGATTGGACTGCTGAGGACTGGGGTAATGTCATTTTCTCTGATGAATCCCCTTTCCGATTGTTTGGAGCATCTGGAAAAAAGCTTGTCCGGAGAAGAAAAGGTGAGCGCTACCATCAGTCCTGTGTCATGCCAACAGTAAAACATCATGAGACCACTCATATGTGGCATTGCTTCTCAGCCAAGGGAGTGAGCTCACTCACAATTTTGCCTAAGAACACAGCCATGAATAAAGAATGGTACAAAAACATTCTCAGAGAGCAACTTCTCCCAAATATCCAAGAACAGTTTGGTGACGAACAATGCCTTTTCCGGCATGATGGGGCACCTTGCCACAAGGCAAAAGTGATAACGAAGTGGCTCGGGGAACAAAACATCGACATTTTGGGTCCATGGCCAGGAAACTCCCCAGACCTTAATCCCATTGAGAATTTGTGGTCAATCCTCAAGAGGCGGGTGGACAAACAAAATCACAAAAAGCAAAAAGTCACAAAAGCAAAAAGTCACCAGCAATACACAAACATTTGCATACTTTGAGAACTGAAAGACCTTTAATTAAACAGCTTTAAATATATACATAACCTATTTTGACATTTCATTTAATTTGATATAATTTAAGGCTTAAGGGCTCAAAGAGAAAAAAAAGTTGATAATTCTCTGGGCACTTCAAATTTATGCATTTGTGGTCTCACGCCAGCATCCCATGGTGCATCACGTGCAATTCAAAAAGCAGCCCTGCAGAACATACTTGTCCTCAGTGTTACTGCTATCCTAAGGTGACTCCAGACACATTGAAAGGTGAATAGTAATGGTAATGGTACTTCCGGAATCCAAAGACAACATGCGGGGAGGTTCAATAATGGACACTTTTGATTCGAGGAACAGATGATACAGTTTGCCTTTCGCAGGCTTCTGCCAAAACAATTAAATTTCTAATGGTCAGGTTTAACATATGTCTAGTTATAACCATCAATGCCAGTTTTCGGTAATAATAATAACCTCATGCTACTTTTACCAAAAATCTGCCTACTGTCATAAGTAACTTGCATATCTACACATTAATCTACGTCTGTCTTTTTCTTTCTTTCTTTCTTTCTTTCTTTCTTTCTTTCTTTCTTTCTTTCTTTCTTTGTCATTTGCAACTTCTTCTTTTCTAGTTTCATGTTACTTATTTATAAAATGTTATATTTGACCAGTGCTAGTTAATATGCACAGAAAACAACAAGAGAGACCCAAAGTGAGTAGCATGTAAAAATAATTAGATTTTTTTTTAATGAGATCTGGATGAATTCAAAAAGAAACCATGAATATCAAAATAAACTAACAAATAAAAGATTATTATTAGGGGCCAAGCACTGACGGTGCATAGGCACCTATTGTTTTTGTTAGTGTTCTTTATTAGGGGCCAAGCACCCAAGGTGCAATGGCACCTACTGTATCCGTTAATTTTCTTCTTCTTCTTCTTCTTCTTCTTCTTCTTCTTCTTCCGCTCTTGAGTCTATGGCAGCCCATAGAACCGCTTGCGGGAAAGTTATTAAATTTGGCACACAGATAGAGGACTGTTAATACAGCCAATTTGGACTTTGTAACTCAAGCACTCTAGCGCCACCAACTGTCCAAAGTTTTCCTCTAATTCCTTGGCTCAAGACGATTCGAATGGATACCATGGTTTCAATTTCCGCCCGACTAGATTTTCCAACATTTTGAATTTTCAGATCATCTTCAGACCATGCCGAAAAAAAATTATGGAATTCAAGTTGATTAGTCAACCCGTTCTCGAAAAACGGCGAGCACACCAAAATAGACATGAGGCTATATCTCCGAAATGCTTCAGCGTATTCATACCAAACTTAGTATATTTCATTGACTTGAGGGTAACTGTACAGTTTTGGAACAGTGCCACCTATTGCTCACGAGATATGAAAAAAACACATTTTTGCATATAACTTCTGAATGGTTTGTCATAAAATCATGACCATGCTAAAATCATGCTTGCTTATCTCCTTACTTTACCTATGTAGTGCTTGGCCCCGTAATTGCTGCTTGTAGCTATATTTATTATTATTATTATTATTATTATTATTATTATTATTATTAATAATAATAATAATAATAATAATAATAATAATAATAATAATAATAAAAATTACATGATAATGACTTTCAGAAGGCTCGTTAAATGTGGGTTGGGTAATGTTCACAGAACAAATGTAACCTTACTCCATTTTACCCAAGGGAACAACAGATTGATGGAGAGCTCACTTGCTTTAGTCAATAATATTGATTAAGACTCCAGGCCTAAGGTATAATATACATGTCATGGATGTATTCCAGTATGAAACCACCAAATTTGATTAGCCACATATAATTTCGAGAAGTATATTTCATAGGTCATATACAGCTACAATAGCATAGCTTAAAGTAACTGTTTTTATTAATGACTGTGTACGTACTAAATTGTTTCTCCTTATTGACAGATTTTAAATTCACAAGGATTGTTTCATCTTATCTGGATTTTTCTCTTAACATATTTCCACCATTCTTTTATCCAGGCAGAGAGACAGCTCTGAAACTTAGAGGCATAATGCCACTGTACTAATGGTAGATGAATGATGATTATAAGTCACATTAGGGAACATAAATCATTTGCAGTCTCTAATGATCTCATATCTCAAATACATACAGGCCCCCAAAACAAATCCAAGGAAACCCAGAACTATCTGTGTCTAGAAAAAACACAATGTCTTGATGTCTTGTACAACTGTTTATAACATTTTATTTATTTTTTCCCTTCTACTTTTTAGATGTGAGTACACTCAAGGTATTCAACAGGTTAAAAACGAATCTGAGACTGATAAACACTGTCTAAAAACACTAAGTGCTAACTTGCATTTTGACATTTACATGCTTTATACACTACATAACTCTAAAAAAACACTCAAAAACAGGACTATATGCAAATGAAAAAGAAAAATGCTTTGGGGAAAATATGTGAAGCAGGGCAACACAGCAGGCACCATTGCTGTTTCACAGCTCCAGGGTGCCTGGTTTGATCATGAGCTTCGGTTGAGTGTTGAATAAGGAGTATGGCATGTTTCTTCACGTCTATGTGGGTTTCCTCCCGGTTTTCCGGATTCTACTTACCCCTCAAAAAACTTTTTTTTTTTTTTTGTGATAAACCTGTGTTGTGTTTGCAATTGTTTGATATCCATGAGAGCAGAAATTTTTTGTGATTTTTTTTAGCAAAAGAATCAAAGATTTAACAATAAAGAAAAATTTTCACACCCTTCTTTGCTCATATTTACCAATGGTGGCAATATTAGTGGAGGGTGTGTGTGTGTGTGTGTGTGTGTGTGTGTGTGTGTGTGTGTGTGTGTATATACAGTGGGGATAGAAAAGAATCACCCCCCTTTCCACAGATTTTCAATGGGGTTTAATCTGGGCTCTGACTAGGCCATGCAAGGACATTCACCCTTTTCTCCTTCAACCACTGTGTGGTCAGTTTTGCTGTGTGCTTTGGGTCATTGTCATGTTGGAAGGTAAACCTTCTTCCCACTGACAATTTTCTGGCAAAGGGTTGCAGATCTTCCTCAAGAATTTCATGGTATTTTGCCCCATCCATTTTTCATTCTATCCTGACAAGTGCTCCAGTCCCTGCTGCAGAGAAACACCCCCATAATAGGATATTACCACCTCCATGATTTACTGTAGGAATTTTGTTATTTGGATGGTGAGCTGTATTGGATTTCCGCCAGACATATCATTTGGTGTTGAGGCCAGGTAATTAAATTTTAGTCTCATCTGACAATAATACCTTTTTTCATGTGGCCGCAGAATCTTCAAGGTGCATTTTGGCAAAGCTCAGTCATGGGTGGCTTTTTTCTTGCAACCCCCCCCCACAAGCCATTTGTGATATTGAGAATTTGTGATATTGTTGTCACATGCACACAATGACCACTCTGTCATAAATTCCTGCAGCTGCTTCAGAGTTGCTGTAGGCCTCTTGGTAGCCACTCTGACCAGTTTCCTGGTGCTTCATAAAACAACACACTAACTACATGAGACAACAAAGAACTAAATAAGATCTACACATTCTACATAAAGTGCATGTGCAAACAACACAAGACAGTACAGTAACTCCTAAAACAGGACAATGGGCACAGTACGTAACAGTGAAAAATTAAAATAAATAAATAAATAAGCACAAAAAATATTTTAAAAAATGTAAAAAATAAATCAATAAAAAATAAATACATTTTTAAAAAATAAGCACAACCGGTGAACCAGCAACAGGGTCATGGGTGCCCAAGACTCACTGATGCACGTGGGGAGCAAAGGCTAGCACATCTGATCCCACAGAAGAGCTATTGTAGCACACAATTGCTGAAAATGTTTATGCTGGCTATGATAGAAAGGTGTCAGAACACCTAATCGCAGCTTGCTGCATATATGGCTGCGTAGCCGCTGGTCGGTCAGACTGCCCATGCTGACCCCTGTCCAATGCTGTAAGCGCCTACGATGGGCATGTGAGCGTCAGAACTAGACCATGAAGCAGTGGAAGAAGGTGGCCTGGTCTGATGAATCATGTTTTCTTTTACATCATGTAGACAGCTGGGTGTGTGTGCATCGCTTACCTGGGGAAGAGGTGGCACCAGGATGCACTATGGGAGGAAGGAAAGCCAGTGGAGGGAGTGTGATGCTCTGGGAAATGTTCTGTTCTGCTGGGAAACCTTGGGTCCTGGCATTCATGTGCATGTTACTTTGACATGTACCACCTACCTAAACATTGTTGAGGACCGAGTACACCACATCATGGCAATGATATTCCCTAATTGCAGTGGCCTCTTTCACCATATATTATAATAATAATAATAATAATAATAATAATAATAATAATAAAAATATGAGCGAGAGAGAGAGTGAGGTAGTGGTTGACCTGGACACTAGAGGCAAAGGAGATATTGATTGCTAAAGCTTTTATGGTTTCAAATGGTCAAATGGTTCTTTTTTTCTAGTAGAATAGATTCCTACCAAAATATCAAATGGAAGATTGATGAAGTTTAAGATCCTTAATAATTGCATGTCTGAGTGGTTAAAGTTCTCTGTCTTTAGGCACAATGTTCTTGTTCTTGTTGTTATTGTTGCTGTTGTTCTTGTTCTTGTTCTTCTTCTACTTCTTCTTCTTTGTATACTAAGATCACTCATATGAGTGTCAGAAGCAGATGAGGAATATAATAAATAACTGATGAGATACATGCAACAACCCCATGACTTATGAAAAATAGAGATGCAGTAAACAAACACTGAAAATCATTAAGTATGTTTGGATACAAGTCTTTATTGGCTGCTTAGAGAGCTTCTGTTGCCTTGGACAACATCTGACACATAACGTTCTTCTGCCAGGGTTGGCAGCTGGCCCAGGGAGTAACTGTCTGCTCTGTGATTAGTTGGAAGTGAGAAACCCAATTAGTTTGTCAGGTAGCTGCTTATTCTTATTACAACAACAGAACAGAAATGCTCTGTGTCACTCAGTCTGTGGAAATCAGAGATCCATCACTATTGAGTCCAGAGTGGGAGAGAACTACGTGTGTGTGTGTGAGAGAGAGAGAGAGAGAGAGAGAGAGAGAGAGAGAGAGAGAGATCACATCATCTAAATTATTTTTCTGCGTGCCTCGGAAAAGATGCTCTAGAATGTGCCAAGTAGACTATATACTAATTGAAATCCTGTTATGCAAACTTAAGTAGAGGAAACCAACCTGATAGCAGCAGATAATAATTGTGGACACTTTTATATTTAGATCAATGTCACTTTGACTATGGTTATAAGGCTATAAATCTGGATGGTTATGTACAAGTACAAAAAGTATGTGTATTCAAGCATAACTGTTAGGAAACACAGACGTGTTGGTCGGAAGAGGGAGTCAGGATGCATGCACTGGGGAGACGTCAGTAAATGTAGAAGAGTTTATTATAAACAAAAGAATCCATACTATCAGCAAAACAAACTGTAATCCAGGCTGTAGTAAACAAGATTAGTGATCTGGGAAACACCGGAACAAAGCGCACGGTTAAACACGTCTAAATTCTAACAAACTGAACTATGAATAACAATACTATGAAAAACCGAAACTATGATTAACTATGACAAACTTATCCTAATACTCCGCGTTGAAGCGGACACAAACGGGTTTTTAAACACACAACAAATAATACCCACAATCAAAGACACCTGGACATGATAATCACATTAGACAGAGAACCAATGAGGAAACGGGGCAGAGACATGATGCAATACAATAACAAATGCACATGGGGAAACACAGGAGGCGGAGACATGACACAAACAAAAACATGAGCACATGGCAGAGGTAAACACGTGAGTTTTTATGAATGGAATGTCTATCGGAGAGTTTTTGAATAGCGCTGGAAAGCGCGCAGTGGAATGCGGAAGTAGTCGAGTCCACCGCTCGCATAGCGAGCGACTCGGGAAACTCTAACAATAACATAATTGCTTTTTATTACCGTGTGAACATACTGACCACTTTATTAGACACACTGGCCTTCATAGTTCATATAGCTTTTTTTCCTGGCACGTCTTTTCTCTGGGCTATCCATTCCATCTAGACTTTAATTAGTGACAGAATCTGACCACAGCACAACTGCTGGCTGGACATTTTTGGTTGGGGAAATTTTTCAACTCATCAGTGACACTAAGACGTTTAAAAAGTCTCAGCAATATGGCCATGCCAGATCCACTTGTACTAGCAGAATACACACTACCATATCAGTACCACTGCTGTGCTGATAATAGTGCATCACTCTGATACCTGGTCAGTGGTGGTATTATTATAGTACCGTTCCATCAAAGGAAGACCTAGAACCTGGGCATCATAACAGATGGTCAGTAATTCCATGATCACAAATAAATATCACCTATAGTAGTAAAATAGACACTGAATGCAGGCACAAAGCAGGTGTAACTACAACCTGGCAGTTGAGCATATGTGAGGCTATGCATTTGTAATCCATTAGAATATGAACAATGTGCTGATCTTATAGGATTTCTGCTTAAATTATCAACATTTCTGTTGAAACAATTCTGTACAGAATTGTAGCAAAGCCCAGTTTGACAGGGTTCTCTAAACTGTGTATATATATATATATATATATATATATATATATATATATATATATATATATATATATAAAACTGCTTATCTAAACTGCCCTCTCTCCTTCTCTCTCTTTTTCACTTCTTGTTATCTCTTATTGACATTTCTCAGCAGCTGAAACACAAATACTTGTGTGCAATGTTTTATCCAACATTGCATCACTACAGATCAGTCTTGGTCCAGGAAAAGAAACACATATTGCCCTTCTCCTTGTACCCCAAAGAAGGATTAGCAAATCACACAAAGTTGTTTTGGGTGATTCATTGTGTTCTACAGGAAACTAAAAATTCAGTTATGTATTTCGGTGAAACGAATATTATGTTCATATTATGTTCATTCGAATGGACTTGTCTAGTTGAAATTATATTTCAGATGCAAAGCAACCAAATTATTCAGCATTCACCAAAAAATATTCTTAGCATCCAGATATCTTTTTCATTTAGTAGATGTGTACATTTGTGCTTCCTTATGATCATATGACCTCTCTGCAATGTTCGTGTTACTGCTCATTATCACCTTTAATATATACCATTCCTCAATGACAGTCACTGGCTTGTTGTCCATCCGAACGCATGAATGTCAATTTTGCTGCCTAGAAACAAAGACCAGCATATGTTTCTTACCTAACTGACCACTTCAGTGAGACAGTCTTAAATCTAGCATAAGACATATTATCTGTCTGGTGCATGTTGCAGATGATCAGTCTAGAATCCAATTCAGTAAAAATCTATGGAGTAGGGATGTTACTGAATGCAAATATATAATTCGGAATGAATAAATAAAGTCTTCTGAAAGGATACAAATACATATACAAAAATGAGATGCACTTCTTGGGACTAGAGATGTGCATTGGATTGATATGAAGCTTGTGGTCATGAGTAGTTGGATATAACACATGTGGAAGAAAGGGAACATTCATTAACATGAACGTGAGGTACTGTACAATGCATTTGCAAGGTTCATTCATGCATCCTTAGTAACTGCCTGGTCAGGGTCAAATTACACTACTAGTATTTTTGGAAACAGAACAAACCAAATTTGTTACAAAAATATCACAAACTCATACAACAAACAGATTCAGATATGGACATGGATGGATTGAAGCTTTATTGATGCCTCTGAGGTGGGGTGGGGCATCACATAAAAGCTCAGTTTCTGGTTCAATTTCTTCTTTTCTCACTGGGTGTTGTATCTTCTGCCATACATGGTAAACTTTGAGGCAATTAATGCAGAAGGTCCCCTCAAGGAAGCCCATGTCAAGTAGCTGTCACTTCATACAATAGAGAATAGCCATGGGATAGTAAGAAGCACTTATAATGTCCCACCATACACACAGGACACTATAGGACAAAAATGTATAATAGCAAACTGTATCTGTCAACCACAGATAATTGCATGGGCTCCAAATGACAGGGGAGGGTAGCCATACAAGAGCACAAGTCAATCTCACAGTCTGCTGAGACTAGAGGCAACATCTGCTTCTAAGGATAAAACAGAGGAGACATTATCTACCAGCAAATGCTTTTCAAAATAATCTATCTATCTATCTATCTATCTATCTATCTATCTATCTATCTATCTATCTATCTATCTATCTATCGATTCTGCACATATACATTCTGTGATAGTGTCTTCATGTTTCTATCTCTGACCTATTCTTTAACTGTAGAATAACAAATAAGTTATAAGTTGTTATTATTATAAGGGTTTTCTGAGTCTTCTCATCTTTCAAGGACATGGAAGCATGAAGGACATCTCTGTGAATGTGGCAAATGAATGTAGCCTAATTCAGTCTTTAATTGTCTTTCAGAAAGAGTTTGGTCTAGTTAGAGAAATTTTAAATGCTGAATAAAGATCACTAAATTCTGGGCCACACCATGCTGACACAATAAAACACTCCCATGCTTATTGTACAATGATGGCTAATTGTAAAAGGTGTACAGTGACATATAATTGGCTTACATCAAAGTCACTTTCACTTCTTAAGATGACATACATAATAAATAAGTGCTTAACTAAATATTCTATTAAAAAGAATACCAACAGTTAATGGTTGTATGGAATACCAACTCCTTAATCGTTTCCAATGTTGCATTTAGCCTCAATTGCCCATTTAAAAGTTGCACTTTAGCCTCCTCTGTTAAGACTCCCGGATAACATTGCAGAAAGTTGTTTGAGCAAATTGTAGAGATTTTTTTTTTTTATCACATGATAAAAAGAATAAAAAAGGTTAAATAGCTGAACAATACCTATCCTACTCTTTAATTGCATTAGTAGAGTGCAGTGTGACCATTATGTTAAAAAAAAAAAAGTCTTCTCCCTTCCGTTCTCTAAACTTGGCAGAACTAAAACACACACCATGCAAAATTTTCACATTTACTGGCCAGCCTTTGAAGTTTCTCTCCACACCTCTCCACATTATAGCAAAAGATCCTTAGAGAAACTATAGTCTTATGAAAGTACATGTCTGAATACCCAGAGTCATCCTAGATGTTCAACTGTGCTCATCCCAGAAGTAAGGTTCCTGTTTAAGCTTATTACATGTTGGACTCTGACTAAAATATATTACCAAGAGTCCAATGAGTTAAACCAGCACATTTAAAGTGAACTTATCACATTCTCTCCACTGGTGCTGGGACTTGCCTCTCTCAAATAGGAGCTCCACAAAATTCAATAAAACTTCACTTAACTTCAAGGAGTGACTACATTTTGGGCCTACTTACTAGAGTTTGTCAAACAGTGAAGCCAAATGGAACTTTACATTTTTAGTAAGTTCATCCACTGTGTGTCAGTGGAAGTGGGATTGCTGGCTGTATGACATGCTTGGTTTGGACCTTGGTGAAGGGAAGCTTTCATTATACATTTATTGCACTTCATCACATCAAATGTCTTTCACAAATGCTTCTTTTCTAGGTGTGTATTTCTACTTTATTATAGAACATGTAGAAAAGTGACATGATCATTAAACTATGAATAACATCAGATTGATTTTTAAATTAAATTGCAAATCATAAATGCTATGTTTATATACAGTATACCTAAAAGTAGTAGGTTTATTCAGTCATAGATTGAAATCACACACCAATTTACATCCATGAAGACATAAAATAAACACTGACAATATAAAGAATTAATATGATATAAAAACAAATGAACACTGTAGTGAGTGAATAAGTTGCAAAAAGTACAAAGTCTTATATTGCATGGTTGTTGTTAGTGAGGAATTGAGGAGCTATAATACAGTAATGGCCAGTTCAGCATAATGTTGGTGGCTGTTTTGTGCAATGCGTCCAGATATTTGGTTTTGAGATGGGAGTATCTGTGAACTGGAAGGACCTCAGTGAGTAGGTAAAATTGAGACATATCTGCTCTTGCCTTTATTCAGGTGAAGGGATGTCCAAGATGGTAAGGTCTTTCTGGTAGTTGGTTTAGGCTACTCCAAGACTGATACAGCATGCTATCTTTTGGACCAGCTCTAATGCAGTCCAAAAGCCCCATGCAGGGGCTGCAGACTCCAGCATAGGTCAGATGTGGATAGCTAATAATTCACCTTGTGCCTGAGAAACGTGTTTGAGGCACTTGAAATGAAAAGGCTTCTGGCTGGCACTTGTTGTCATGGAGTTGACTTTGTTGTTCCACTAGACTTTCTGCTGGATGGTGAGTCCCAGTATTTTGATTCTAGGCAGCACAGAAAGGGTTATTGATCAAGAAGGGTTGTACTGGTGAGGAAGAAGATGGATGCTGCCACTGTCTGGTCTCTAATACAGTATGCTTATACACCAAAGTACTTGTATACTGGGATGGGGGCATTGTGGGTAGTGTCCTCAATCAGAACAAGGAAGATAACTGGTCCCTGGGCCACCCCATATGTGAGGTACCATGGTATAGCACTCTTTGTTTACTTTTGTAGATAGTCACAAATGTAGTCACAGGACTAGCTCAGGACCTTATTGATTATGATGGTATGATTTACCTGATCAAAGGTCTTACTAAAGTCTGTATCTACCAGTATAAGATTTGCCAGTATTTTTAAACAATATGTTAATTAAGTTTACAAAACATACACAATCAGAGCACATTGGCCAGAAATCACTATCTGGTGACATTAAAGTAGATATACACTATATGATATATGTTGACAATTATAGCAATAGTTTTTTTTTTTTTTTTAAATTACCCCTGCAGAGCATAGAACATCTAGACTATACTGGATATACTAATACAAAGTGGGAAGACAATTAAGTGCTAGAAACAAAAAGAAAGGTTCTAACTGTAACAGAACAAAATGATCTCAGCAAAATGAAAAGAAAGAAAAAAAGATTTCCACCTCTGTGAGCTTAAATAATAGTAAATAATGTATGAGGAAAAGTGACTTCATTTTTATATTTTAAATATTTTTATATTTTACATTATTATATATATACAGTGTCCTCCACTAATATTGGCACCTTTTGTAAATATGAGCAAAGAAGGATATGAAAATTGTCTTTATTATTTAACCTTTTGATCTTTGAAAAAAATCACAAAAATACTCTGCTCTCATGGATATCAAACAATTGCAAAGAAAACACAGGTTTATCCAAAAAACAAAACAAAAAAACAAACAAAAAAAACATATCTTTGTTAAATATAAGTGTGCAACAATTATTGGCACCCTTATAGTCAATACTTTGTGCTACCTCCCTTTGCCAAATAACAGCTCTGAGTCTTCTCCTATAATGCCTGATGAGGTTGGAGAATACAAGGGATCTGAGACCATTCTTCCATACAGAATCTCTCCAGATCCTTCAAATTTCAAGGTCCACACTGGTAGACTCTCCTTTTCAGTTAACCTCACAGGTTTTCTATGGGTTTTAAGTCAGGGGACTGGGATGGCCCTCTCAGTGTGTGCCAAAACCACCTCTGGTGTTTATTGCCAAAAAGCTCTATCTTGGTTTCATCTGACCATAGAACCCGATCCCATTTGAAGCTCCAGTAGTGTCTGGCAAACTGAAGACACTTTGGAAGGCTTTTTTCTTGAAACCCTTCCAAACAACTTGTGGTGATTCAGGTGACACTGGATTGTAGTTTTGGAGATTTTCTGACCCCAAGATGCAACTAACTTCTGCAATTCTCCAGCTGTGTTCATTTGTGGAGATGTTTTGGCCACTTGAACCATCCTCTTCACAGTGCGTTGAGACAATATAGACACGCGTCCAATTCCAGGTTGATTCATATTATTTCCAGTTGACTGGAACTTCTTAATTATTGCCCTGATGGTGGAAATGGGCATTTTTAATGCTTGTGCTATTTTCTTATAGTCACTTCCCATTTTGTGAAGCTCAACAACATTTTGCCGCACATCACAGCTATATTCCTTGGTCTTACCCATTGTTACGTATGAATAAGGGAATTTGGCCTATGTGTTACCTCATATTTATACCCCTGTGAAACAGGAAGTCATGGTTGAACAATGTCCTGTTCCTAGTCACCCATGTGTACTAAAAAAGATAAAATATCAATGGGAATATACTTCAAATGTATTTTTCTCATATGAATTCATAGGGGTGCCAAAAATATACACACGTATATTAACAAAGGTATATATTTATATTTAACAAAGGTATTTTTTTTTTTTGATAAACCTGTGTTGTCTTTGCAATTTTTTGATATCCATGAGAGCAGAGTATTTTGTTGGTATTTTGTGGATTTTTTTAACAAAATATCAAAAGGTTAAACAATAAAGACAATTTTTCACAGCCTTCTTTGCTCATATTTACCAAGGGTGCCAATATTAGTGGAGGGCACTATATGTCATCTGATAATTAAATAAGGTATTCTATATGTCACTGCCTAATTTGGTTGATTTGTAAATTTGATTTGTTGTATAATATTCCTGCACAGACTGTGCTGTTGGTACCTCTCTGACTCAAAACATTCACTGTGCCCCTTTTTAGGGTTTTGTCACTTTGACATCCATGTTTCCTTTGAGGCAACCAAAGCACAACCGCACTTGACCCACCATCCTTGAAGATACAGTGAAGGCATGCATCAAGATGTTTCTCTCTACAGTACTAGCACCCAGGAGGTGGAATGAACTTCCCCAGTTGTCCAAACTGTTGAGTCACTGACTGTCTTCAAATGAAGACTGAAGACCTACCTCTTCACTAAGCATTTAAATCCTAAAACACTAAATTTTGTCAAATGCTGGGTAAAAATCCTATTCATTGGGTTTTGAATGTGAATTTAAGACTCTACTAAATGTATTTTTTCTCAAACCAATAAAAATGTATTTTCAGCTAGTCCACTTAGAGTGCTCGTAAGTTTTTTTTTGTTTTTTGTTTTTTTTTTCCAAACCTTGGTTGGCAAACAAATACAAAACAAACAAATAAACAAACAAACAAACAAAAAAAAAACTTTAAATACATGCTCAGTCACCATCACTGGCCATTCCAATGCAAATGAGAAACTGCAGAAATTACTTAAACTCTCCAAAATTAGTTTTGCTCAGCTGCTAAAGACAGGGGAGCAGCTGAACATGAATATGTGTTGGAATCAAAAATCTATTGTGGTACACTCAGCCAAATATTTCTGGATATAACTTTGCTGGATGGAACCAACCATGTTTCACTCCAGTCAGTTCCCCAACGAACACTGGTGAATTAAGAGGTTTTTAGAGAAAGTCATGGCAACTGCAATCAGGACTAGGATGATTGCATTCTCACCCAGTTAGGCTCAGGATACCAAAAATATACCCAAAATGTAGTTCATTAAGGACCCTTAGAGGACTGTGCCAGTATCTCTCAAATTAGGAGCATCTCATTTAAGACCAATATTAGCTTTATCCACATGGCCCTTTGGCACTACATGTTTGGAAATGTTTTCCTGCTTGTACTGTAGATTCTATGAAACCCTGACTGTGAGTGCTTATAGCACTACAGTGAACAACCAAATTGAGCTCATGCTGGAGAATTACACTCTATTTGCCAATGAGGGCCTGTAAAGCATCCATTGGAAAACACTATTTGTGGAACCAACTTAGCCTTTACAAAAAGGCAGTGACTTTCTCTGTTCAGTGGCTTAGGTGATATTTAATAGTAGTAAAGTTTCTATCTCTATCTTATTGTGTTTAGGTAATTAATAAACAAATATAAAAAAAGAAAAATCTTGACATGCACTGTATACTAATAACTTATAAAGTACTTTATGTATTACACATTGTATGGCTACAATACAGTAAATTTTATTTTTATTGAATTTATTCATGGAAAATATCCATGTTCACTAATGCCAAATGCTTTCCAAAATGGGTAAGTGGCCTCATGTGAAGATAATTATCCACCCAAAGAAAGTTCATCTGAACATCGCTACATCACTTCATATATTAATTTGTACATTTGCAATAGTGAATTCAGAGTGTAAATATGTATGTATTTAGAAGTTAAACATTCAAATGCATATGGTCATCTGAGTTGGAACTAGTATGCCACAAAATCAGCATATGGATGGCATATGAACACGTCAGTACTGTTGTCTCTAGAATGCTTACAATGATCACATTTAAAAAAATTAAAAAAAAAACTTCTAAATTGCAGTAACCATGCTTCACTTTCTCAAAACATAACCCAAAGGGGAAATCAGAACTACCAGAACTTAGAATAGAAGCTGGGGGCATAAATCTCTTGCCAATGGCTAATGTGGTTTTTTTTTTTTTTCTTCTTCTCTGCCACAGAATTATCCACAAATTCCCAAATATCCCCACAGCAACACTGGAGAGGCTTTGCAGAATACTGCATACATATTTTGCCTAGTTTCTGGCAAGGCATTTGTGTACCACTTTGATGAAAGTCCTGTGGGGCATGGCACTCTCACAGAACTGCCACAGAACCACTCTTCAATATCGAAAACCCATTACCATTGAGTTCATTTTAGGTTCTATCTAAAATGAGACCATTAGGCTCACCATTGACTGCCAAAGAGGCTACATTATGGCAATATTGCAAATCTTATGCTTATCTTATGCTGTTATGTAGCAACTGACAGGCTGCTGATTGCTTGTTAATAAACTGAAGGCTACCCATCTCCCCCTCCTTTATGTTTGCTAGGGGGCTAGAACTCCCACTGGAGAAAGGAACAATGATAATGAATTTCTCTCAGCAAAGACCCCAAGGAACTACTGTGAATAAAAGCTGTAAATTATTAAAACACCAAAACAATGGGTGCATCTGTGTGTTTTGGCTGGAATATAGTGTCATGGAATAGGTAGCTTTCCTCTATCTGTTTCTCTTATTCAATAACAGTACACAAACCAGAGCCACAGTTTGTACCACTTATAATACTTGTATACTTTCTCAATCTATCAGAGGTAGCATATATAAAGAAAAAAGCACTAGCCCTATAATAGAGCCTTATGAAACACAGCTGTGCCAATATTCAGTACAACAGAATGTTTGCGAGTGTGATTTTGTTTTTATACAACAGTTCTATTAACAGGAATTTAATATCAAGTAACTAACATTTCAGACACATCATGGCCAAATATTTAGTTTATTTTTGCACTGTCAACGGAAATAGTTTCCAAAGAAGCCACAGCTGGATAGAGCATTTGCCTGTTGCCATAGTAATGCACAGACTGACTGACAGCATGTAAAAAGAGTAGTAATGGTTTTAATGTAACAAAGTATTTCTGGAATTGGAATTTGTGAACACAGACAAGTGGAGTGATTCAAACAATGAAATGTCCCACTGCCATTATACTAAATATTAGCACTCTTGGTGCTTGAGCAATCCAATTAGTTGACCGTAACTAACTTTTGTATAATAAAGTTTATCTGTTTTTTGGAGATTTTCTTTTTATACTTATTGAATTATTTCTTTTTTAAATATTACACCAAAAACTTTAGATAGACCCTCATAATACTGAGGTCACAAATTAGTGTAAATGACTATATAGGCTTCTTTTTGTGGGTAACCCTGTTGTATTAATGAAGTATTAAAAATATATAAATAAATAAAATTCATGTCCAAAATTCTGGCTAAAGCCCAGAAATAAATACCCCCTCAAACAGTTACACGAGGGCTTCAGTTAAAGTTATGGACTCATTTAGTATAGTTTCTGTTAAACAAAGTACATTAAACCTGTGGGCAATTGTAATTTAATCTACAATAAGCACAGTAAGGGATCCAATATTTAGAAGTACTGGTTTTGGATGTGTATATGGTTTACCTTGTTTGTTTGTTTGCTGTCATGCCACAGCTCTGAATTGTCACTGATTAAAAAGACCTGTTATAAGACTATGAGTTATATTACAAGAAATGATAGCAGAATCTTCCCAAGTGGGATGGATACTGTTCTGCCCTCAACAGCCAGACTTGCCATCAAAAGCTCTATTAGTTCTATTATCTATAAGGCCCACATTGTTTTTGGAGCATCACTTGAATAGCCAGCAGTTCAGTGACCATAAGATGCTTTAAGCTACTTCGACATGCTGTACTTGGATGGGGCTAAAACATACTAGACCACTGGACATCACTTTTGCTTATCACTTATCAGCTATTTTAGACACTTATGCAATGTTACCCTTAGTTACCTCTAACTGACAAAAGAGTACATCCTTAGCACTTGCATTGTTAACTATATTAGAAAACCTGCATTTGACTAATATTGTAAAATTACCTGCAATGTCCAGTGCCCAGGCTCCTAGCATATGACAAACTGTATCTGAATTTGTTTTGAATGGGCTAGCTGTAAACCATGTCAGGTGTTAATGTCTTCAGCAAAAACAAAAACAAAACAAAAACAAAAACCCCACAATACTGTGTCTCCAGTGGACAGAAGAGCATAAAGCTAAATAGTTGAAGAGTGAAAATGTTTCCTGGTAGGTGAAATCCAGATTCTTTTATCGTCATGTTTATGCTTTTGCATCATGTTTAAGGATCAAAATTTGCAACATAAGTCCATAGAGCTTGTGCGTCTGGTGCAGGCCAATGGTGATAGTCTAATGGTGTGGGGAATCTTTGCCTGGCCTATTAGTGCCACTGATGCCTACTGAAGAATGACTGAGTGGCATGGTATACCTGAACATCATTTATTCACATCCCCAGTATGATCATTATGCCAAGGTACATATCATTACATTACAGTCCCTGGGTCCTAAATCTATGAAGCATCATGTGGACTACAACTTTCACAGCATCTGCACAGCACTTTATTCCACTGAAAATTCATACTGTTCATGAACTTACAACCCCAATTCCAAAAACGTTGGGATGCTGTGTAAAACGTAAATAAAAACAGAATGCAGTAATTTGTTTAAACATTTCATATGTTTTCTATGTTCTATTGTGAATAAAATATGGGTTTATGAGATTTGCAAATCATTGCATTCTGTTTTTATTTACATTTTACACAGTATCCCAACTTTTTTGTAATTGGAGTTGTATATGCAATGCAATGCAATGCAATAAACAAACAAACAAACAAACAATCAAAGAAACAAACAAATCTTAACTGTGTGTTACACAATGAGAGTGAATGAACATGCCAATCATGAGTATCCAAACAACAAAATGTCATAACCTTGATGCCATCACCCCCCACCCCCCCCACATCCCCAAACAGGCACACAATCATTATATAGCAGCAATGATTTCATGAGTTTTTTTATTGGCAAAATTGAAAATATTAGACAAGAAATTCAGACTATTAATTTAAAACCAGACAGTCTTAATAACCCTGTAGATAATAATATAGCAATATCAGATCAACGATTAGAGTGCTTTACTCCCCTTAGAGAGACCAAACTAATTTCATTAATTTCTTCTTCAAAATCATCAACTTGTATACTAGATCCCCTACCTACATGTTTATTCAAACAGATTACTCCAGAAATAATCAAACCCCTTCTAAAAATAATCAACTCTTCCCTTAGCACTGGCTATGTACCTAAATCATTTAAATTAGCAGTTATCAAACCCCTGATTAAAAAACCTGACCTCGACCCCTGTCAATTGTCCAGCTATAGGCCAATATCAAATCTCCCCTTTATCTCCAATATCTTAGAAAAGGTTGTAGCAAAGCAGCTATGCTCGTACCTTAATAGGAATAATATTCATGAAATATATCAGTCAGGATTTAGGCCTCATCATAGCACAGAGACAGCACTGGTTAAAGTGGTAAATGACCTACTGATGGCCTCTGATCAGGGTTGTGTCTCCATGCTTGTGTTGCTTGACCTTAGTGCAGCTTTTGATACAATTGATCATACTATTCTCATTGGTAGACTAGAAAACGTTGTTGGCATTAAGGGAGCGGCCCTCTCCTGGCTCAGTTCTTATTTGACTGATCGTTATCAGTTCATAGATGTAAATGGTGAATTCTCTATGCATACTGAGGTAAAGTGTGGTGTTCCACAAGGTTCTGTTTTAGGCCCACTGCTCTTTTCTTTATATATGCTACCTCTGGGTCAAATTATTCGTAAACATGGAATTAGCTTCCACTGTTATGCTGATGACACACAGTTGTATGGTTCAGCAAAGCCAGATGACAGACACCCATTTAATTAAGTCGAGGAATGTGTAAAGGACATTAGACAGTGGATGCTCATTAACTTCCTCTTACTAAATTCTGACAAGACAGAAGTACTTATACTAGGACCATATGCAGCTAGAAGTAAGTTTTCTGATTACATAGTAACTCTGGATGGCCTGTCTGTTTCATCATGTGCAGCAGTAAAAGACCTTGGTGTGATTATTGACTCCAGTCTTTCCTTTGACACCCATGTAGGTAATATTACTAGGATAGCCTTCTTTCACCTCAGAAATATTGGTAAGATAAGAAATATATTGTCACTACATGATGCAGAAAAATTAGTCCATGCTTTCGTCACCTCTAGGTTGGATTATTGTAATGCCTTACTGTCTGGATGTTCCAGTAGGAGCATAAACAAACTCCAGTTAGTCCAGAATGCAGCTGCAAGAGTCCTTACTAGAACTTGAAGATATGACCACATCACCCCTATCTTATCCACACTGCATTGGCTCCCAGTGAAATTCCGCATTGATTATAAAATACTACTATTGACTTATAAAGCGCTAAATGGCTTCGCGCCACAGTACCTAAGTGAACTTTTGGTCTTTTATGATCCGCCACGCCTACTTCGATCAAAAGGTTCAGGCTATTTGTCGGTACCTCGAATAGTGAAGGCTACAGCAGGGGGAAGAGCTTTCTCTTACAAAGCCCCACAGTTATGGAACAGCCTTCCAATTAGTGTTCGGGACTCAGACACAGTCTCAGTGTTTAAGTCCAGGCTGAAAACATATTTGTTTAATCAAGCCTTTCGTAATAGTTTTTTTCCTTAGGTAAAGGAGCAGATCTAGAGGTCTCATGGGCATAGTGTGTTGTGGTGAACTGGGATGTCTGGATGCTGTCACCCCCCCACCTTCAGGCATCCACCAAGGTTTGTTGGTGGTGGGGTGGCTGGCCGCCTTGTCCCAGGGAGCCCTCATGTCTGTGTTACCCTCTGGCTCTCCCTTTTAGTTATCCTGTCATAAGCTAGTCTTGCTAGAGTACCTGCTTTCACTTACGCAAAGTACATTGTCCTTAACCATTACGGGACAATAAGCATACCTAATGATCACTCTCTCTCTCTCTCTCTCTCTCTCTCCCCTTCTGTCGAGCTTCACATGATACTCCTGAGATGCCAGTGATCCAGACCCCTTCTGCTCTCTGGACCCGCCCGATCCATCCTGATGCCCTACTTCTGGTTGGAGATCTCATCAATTGAAGTCACATGATGTTGCTGAGGATGGCCCCACACGGTGCAGCCTAAAGATCATTGAGATTACATTGGTGAAGTTCAACAAAACAGACTTCATATAAAAACTGTAATGATTTTTTCATGGTCTCACAACTGCTATCTGACCGTGTTGTACTGGTACATTTATAGAAGAGATTTATTTATTTATAATTGCACTATCTGGTGTTACCCAGATGAGGATGGGTTCCCTTTTGAGTCTGGTTCCTCTCAAGGTTTCTTCCTTATATCATCTCAGGGAGTTTTTCCTTGCCACCGTCGCCGCTGGCTTGCTCATTGAGGATAAATTCATAAATTTAAAATCTATGCCCTGAATTTATATACTTCTGTAAAGCTGCTTTGGGACAATGTCCATTGTTAAAAGCGCTATACAAATAAACTGAACTTGAACTTGAACATCCCCTTTCTTATTCCCACTATGAATGTTACCAAGAAAACTGGGAAATCGGTTTAATTTAGCATTTAACAAGGCCAGTCTTTTAGTCATGCCCATTCATCATCATAAACTCTCAATATAAATAATGTAAAATTTTGCTCCCAAGGAATGTTATTCCACCAACAGGCTAATCTTGCTGTTCCCCTTGGGTACATTACCAGGAAACTACATTTTTAGAAGAAAAATCAACTCAGAACAGCAAGTATAAATATACCAAATGGGATTTTATGAACAGACTTAGGTGGTCTTTCCTAAATGTGAGAGAACTTAAACATGTGTTCCATGTCCTGGAAGAAATCTAGTAGAATCAGATCCAATTACAAATGTATTAGGACATAATCCATTAAAAGAAAAAGGACACTGATAAAGGTCAAAGTAAAAATCTACTTAATTCTCATTACATATAAATGTGTGAACCTTTTAATGTACAGTATAACATCATGTCCCTGATTCACAGCATCATTTACACAGCACTCTATTTGTGAAAGTCACCTTCCATACTAACAGATTTTAGAGACACAGACAATGCAATCCCATGACATAAGGAGTGGTACTATAACATACATGTTACGACCCGTGGGGTAAAGGTGAGAAGCAGGATGCACTTGCAGGGGAAAGTGGTCAGTTTATTAGGAACAATTCAAACAATAACAAACATAGAAGACTCCATCCAACATAAATGCATGAATAGAAATGTCACAGTTATCCAAAAGGATATTACACTGGGCCGTTGAGGCAGTGATCCAAAAAACAGGTAGAAGTTATCCAAATGAAAACGAAACACAGTAATCCAGAACGGGTAGAAAATCTGGAAACACAAGGAAATATACGCTAGGCTAGGCGGTGGTCTGGAAACCACGAACTATGAGCTAAGGAAATAAAAGTGCACGGCTAGAAGGTGGTCTGGAAACCATGGGAAAAAGGCTAAGGGAAAAAGAACGCGAGGCTAGAAAGGTGGTCTGGAAACCACGAATGACGAGCTAAGGAAATAAACGCTCACGGCTAGAAGGTGGTCTGGAAACCACGGGAAAAGAACGCGAGGCTAGAAAGGTGGTCTGGAAACCACTAATGACGAGCTAAGGAAATAAACGCGCACGGCTAGAAGGTGGTCTGGAAACCACGGGAAAAGAACGCGAGGCTAGAAAGGTGGGCTGGAAACCACGAATGACAAGCTAAGGAAATAAATGCGCACGGCTAGAAGGTGGTCTGGAAACCACGGAAAAAAGCTAAACTAAATTAAAGCTAGGCTAAAGCTAATACTCCGCGCCGAAGCGGAAACGGGGTGGCGTATTTAAACACATGTCAATTACATGTCCAAATCAATAACACCTGACATCAATACATGAACAAATGAGGAGGCGGAGACATGACATGAACGAAAACATGAGTACACATGGCAGAGGTAAACAAAACATGAGTTCATGAACAAAACATCAATCGGAGAGTTTTTGAATAGCGCTGGAATGCGCGCAATGGAATGCGGAAGCATGCCACTCGCTACTCCTTGCAGCGTAGTGAGAACTAGAGAAGGGGAAACCTAACAATACAAAGGCACTTAATGTAACATTTAGGAGCACAATGACAACAGAGGTTTACAAAAAGCATAAGATTCATTAAAATAATTTATGATTAAAAAAATAAAAATAATTTATGAAAAAAGATTTTTTCAGATGACACACATATAAATAACATTGTATTTTACAAAGCACATTTATTTCTTATATGGTAAAGCTTTCCTTAAGGAGACATTTATTTAACATTTATGGAAGGAGTCTCAGGACAGGAGAAGCTTCAGGACAGAAGACTTTGTGGTTTCTGGATGTCAGTAACATGACAAACTACATTTTTATCTCATTAACTTCAAGAGAGAGAAAAAAGAGAGCCTGGTGAGGGAATGACTCTTAATAGCTGTTATAACATAAGTGATAACCGTAACTAACTTGCCTCAAGGACATTTTACAACATTAACTGCAACAAACTTGTTCTCCATTAAAATAAAAAATAAAAATAAAAATTGTGAATGTTGGCAACTTGCTGTATTATAAGAGGAATAAGACACTTTGGAATATGAAGTTATAGGTAAATAATCTGCTTTGTGTCAGCTGTATCACATCATACCATCATGGATTATTTCTTATTACTGCACCTCCCATCCCATATGTTATTCCTTACATAAAACATTAATATAATATCTGAATGCTCATTTGCACGTGCTTGTGAGGTCTGCATAGTCCCATTTCTCATTTTCAATAGAGTACCCACATGCTCTATCTATGAGTCCTTAATACACCCTTTGCCAAAAAGCCCACATCGAATTAGGCTCTGTGAATAGTGGCCTCTTATCGAAAAATCCATTATTATACTGCCTAGGACCAAACATAGCAGCTGGATTTGTTGTGAACAACATTCAAATATGTCTTCAGTTGATTTCATGAAAAAAAAAATACACTTTATCATGTTCTGCATGCTTTTTTGATTAATAACTCAAATTCTGAACCAAGAACCTCTCTGAAATGTAATAAAGAATGTAATAATAAATGTAATAACTGACTATAGTTATGTAAAGGAAATAGCATAAACCTTTAATCTTGACTAATAACCATGTGCAATATGTAAATCACACCATAAAGACTGACTAAGATTGGAAAAGGCAATAAACAAAAAAATTCCCTGTGTGAAATTTTGCATAATGGAATCTGGGGCACTGGAAAATCCCTTTGAGTAGCTATTATTGTTTGTCTATGCATTTATTGAGTGGTTTTTGTACATTATCCAGGTAGGTGGGCAATCTAACTGCCTTGTTTGTGATAAAAAATGGCTCCCTATTAAGACCCACACATTCAGTTAAATAATAACCTTTAATATTTAACATTTTTGTCACACTCAGAACAGGTCATCTAAAATATCAAACGTTTTGATACTAACTTCATACAGGGAGCAGGCAATTGCTTTAATACTTCACAGGCTGCTCAGCATCTAATCAAACGAGCAAATGTCTCACTGCAATATTGCACTGTTCATTTAATCCAACTTGAACTGTGATTCAGTGAACAGCACTGCATATATGAAAATCTCCTTTGAAGCCTGTGAAACAGTGCTGATAGACACATGTCTATGGCAGATCCAAGTACACTGTGTTTTAATGGGACAAAATATTTATGCTCGTTGGACAACAGGCTTTGAACATTTTGAGCCCCTCTGGGAAGCTGTGTGGCTTTGGTGGCGAATGGGAGTGCGCGTGGATTTTGTATAGAAAAACATCTCCACGTTTATTGGACAGTGCACTCTTCATTTATCCTGCCTGGCTATATGACTTCTCGTAATAATGACTGGCAGACCTCTCAAAGGGGCAGAACCTCGTAACCAACGTCCAGTCATTGAAATGGTAATGAACATGACTGACATCTGAAACATATTGGCACCAGTTAAAAACACTTGGAGTCTGCAGTAGTGGTGTGGTGTAAATCTTAGGTGCTTTTTGACACAAAATGGCAGGCATTGCTAATGTTGACCTGATTATAGCAAAGTCTTTTGATGCTTATACTTATAAGAAGAGACTGCAAGTGAAAAAAATAAAGGACAGACCAATGCCCAAGTTTTTAATTCAAAAGTCAGGTAGCAAAAGAGTTCCTTTTAGCTGCTACTAAAAGTACAGTAAATTGATTGGGTGTGCTTACTATTTCTTCTTAGATTATGTGGAGAATCTGCCATACAATTCCCTGTGTATAAGCTGTTACTATAGAATAATGTAGATGTGTTCAGAATGAACCAATCACATTCTATCTCATGTTCAGAAGTAATTATCCTACAGCTGTCATCAATGAAATTATTCTGATTAACCCAAAATAAAGACCAGCTGTTTCTGTAGGATTTTCTTGACCCCATTCTGTAGGATTTTTGTAATCTTTCTTGGATCCTCTTGGTTTCATCTGACTGGTGAAGTCATGCAAAGAGCTGACAAGGCCTGTACAGGGTCTTACTGTAGAAAGGAATTGATCAGGGGTACAGAAAATTTCTAAAACAATAAATGTTCCATGGAATACTGTGAAGACCATCATCAACAAGTGGAGAAAATGGAACACCACAGTGACATTACCAAGAACAGGACATCCCTCCAAAATTTACAAAAGGACAAGACAAAAACTTACCAGGGAGGCAGGCAAGAGACCAATGGAAACATTACAGGAGCTGCAGGAATATCTGACAAGTACTGATTACTCTCTGCATGTGACAACAGCCTCTCATATTCTGTCTGGGCTATGGGGTAGGGTAGCTAGACTTTTTTCTCATATAAAAAACATCCAAGGCCAACTACATCACCCCAAAGCATGTGGCAAAATGTGTTATGGTCAGATGAGACCATACAAAGGTATACTATAATTCCATAGTTCCAAAAGTTATGTTTGGTGCAAAAAAAGCACATCAGCAGAAGACCACCATATCCATGGTGCAGCATGCTTTAGGACTGCTTTTCTTCATCCAGAACTGCAAGTTTTATCAAGGTGTAGGGAATCATGAATAGCTACAAATACGCTGATATTTTATGATTTTAAGGCAAAACATGTACAGTATCTCATAAAAGTGAGTACACCCCTCACATTTTTGTAAATATTTTATTATATCTTTTCATGGGACAACACTGAAGAAATGACACTTTGCTACAATGTAAAGTAGTGAGTGTACAGCTTGTATAACAGTATAAATTTGCTGTCCCCTCAAAATAACTCGACACACAGCCATTAATGTCTAAACCGCTGGCAACAAAAGTGAGTACACCCCTAAGTGAAAATGTCCAAATTGGGCCCAAAGTGTCAATATTTTCTGTGGCTACCATTATTTTCCAGCACTGCCTTAACCCTGTTGGGCATGGAGTTCACCAGAGCTTCACAGGTTGCCACTGGAGTCCTCCATGACAACATCACAGAGCTGGTGGTTGTTAGAGACCTTGTGCTCCTCCACCTTCCGTTTGAGGATGCCCCACACATGCTCAATAGGGTTTAGGTCTGGAGACATGCTTGGCCAGTCCATAACCTTTACCCTCAGCTTCTTTAGCAAGGCAGTGGTCGTCTTGGAGGTGTGTTTGGGGTCGTTATCATGTTGGAATACTGCCCTACGGCCTAGTTTCTGAAGGGAGGGGATCATGCTCTGCTTCAGTATGTCACGGAACATGTTGTCATTCATGGTTCCCTCAATGAACTGTAGCTCCCCAGTGCTGGCAGCACTCATTCAGCCCCAGACCATGACACTCCCACCACCATGCTTGACTGTAAGCAAGACACACTTGTCTTTGTACTCCTCACCTGGTTGCCGCCACACACGCTTAACACCATCTGAACCAAATAAGTTTATCTTGGTCTCATCAGACCACAGGACATGGTTCCAGTAATCCATGTCCTTAGTCTGCTTGTCTTCAGCAAACTGTTTGCGGGCTTTCTTGTGCATCAACTTTAGAAGAGGCTTCCTTCTGGGATGACAGCCATGCAGATCAATTTGATGCAGTGTGCCGCGTATGGTCTGAGCACTGACAGGCTGACCCCCCACCCCTTCAACCTCTGCAGCAATGCTGGCAGCACTCATACGTCTATTCTGCAAAGCCAACCTCTGGATATGATGCTGAGCACGTGCACTCAACTTCTTTGGTCGACCATGGCGAGGTCTGTTCTGAGTGGAACCTGTCCTGTTAAACTGCTGTATGGTCTTGGCCACCATGCTGCAGCTCAGTTTCAGGGTGTTGGCAATCTTCTTATAGCCTAGGCCATCTTTATGTAGAGCAACAATTCTTTTTTTCAGATCCTCAGAGAGTTCTTTGCCATGAGGTGCCATGTTGAACTTCCAGTGACCAGTATGAGAGAGTGTGAGAGTGATAACACCAAACTTAACACACCTGCTCCCCAATCATACCTGAGACCTTGTAACATGGTTAATTGGGCCCAATTTGGATATTTTCACTTAGGGGTGTACTCACTTTTGTTGCCAGCGGTTTAGACATTAATGGCTATGTGTTGAGTTATTTTGAGGGGACAGCAAATTTACACTGTTATACAAGCTGTACACTTACTACTTTACATTGTAGCAAAGTGTCATTTCGTCAGTGCTGTCCCATGAAAAGATATAATAAAAAAAAAAATATATATATATATATATATATATATATATATATATATATATATATATATATATATATATATATATATATACAGTACTGTTCAAAAAAAAAAAGTTTTCTAGCACAAAATTAAATGTTACAGAAAACTGTTTGTATGTCATTAAAGAAAGCAGCATATTACGTAAGAGACCACTTTTCAGACAAAAAACACAATGAAGGCTGTTGGGTTTTGCTGCAAAAATAAGAAGCAAGTGCGAAAGTCAAAGTTTCCAGAATAACTGTGGCTGGTTCTGCAAGATGCTCAATAAAACTTACCAGCTAATTTCCTTATAAAACTGCACAAATTGTACTGGAGACTAGTATTTTTATTTTTATTTTTTTGTCACACCAAATATTGACTTTGTTTCATTTACTGTTTACTGCTGTTTACAGTATTTTTTTAATATAGAAACATTTCATTTCATTATTTTGAAGGCATCTTTGCTCTACAGCTCTCTCTCTCTCTCTCTCTCTCTCTGTATATATATATATATATATATATATATATATATATATATATATATTACAATACATTCAAAACTCTGCAGCACGCGTTATTACTCATAAAAAAAAACTCTTTGAACATATTACTCCCACTTTAGCTGGTCTGCACTGGTTGCCTGTCTCCTGTCGCATTAAATTCAAACTTCTGCTCCTCACCTTCAAAGCCTTAAATGGTCTAGCACCCCAATATCTTTGTGACATACTGCACATTTACACACCAACACGCTCCCTTCGCTCATCAAACCTAGGTCTTCTCTGTGTCCCTAAGTTCCGTCTCTCCACTGCTGGCGGCCGATCTTTCAGCGTAGCTGCCCCTAAGTTATGGAACTCACTCCCCCAAAATCTCCGGAACATATCTTCCATTTCCTTGTTTAAATCACAGTTAAAATTCTTTCTCTTCTCCCAACACTATCTCTCTACATCTGATGCCTGACCTTCTGGAATTTCTTTGTCTATATATTCAATTGTTGTGTGTTCCTTGATTGTAAAGTGTCCTTACTTCTGTTGCCTGACTTTCTGAATTTCTCTGTCTGTATGTTCAATTGCTGTTGTTTCTGATTGTAAAGTGTCCTTGAGCTATGGAAAGGTGTTATATAAATAAAACTTATTATTATTATTATTATTATTATTATTATTATTATTATTATTATATAACATAAACATGCAAGACATTCTGGCAAAGCTGACCATAAAATTTGCCAAAACTCTGGTTTAACCTTTGAAGGAAGATAAAACAACTTTAAAGAGAAGAACTAAAGGCAAACAAAGTGGAAAAATTACACAGGAGTAGAACTTCTAATTGTGAGAGAGTTCCTTTTGATGTAACTCCAGAGAACTGCTGGTGCACTAATTACAGAGCTATGGAGGAGAGGTAATCAGTGTGCTGCTAATGAGTGATGTCAACATGGCATGGAAAAGCATCCAAAAGGATAAATTGTTTGAGAATCTCTTGCCAAATATGAATAATATAATGAAACAATAAAAATATGAATCTTTAAGAATTCTTTATACCTCAGTAATATTTGCTTGTGCATGTGTGTGTATTTGTTTATATATATATATATATATATATATATATATATATATATATATATATATATATATATATATATATATATATATATATATAGAGAGAGAGAGAGAGAGAGAGAGAGAGAGAGAGAGAGAAAGAGTGTTTCCTGATTGTCTAAATCAATAAAGAAATTGAGGAATCAATATTCCTAACACAATTGACATGAAGTTTTTTCTTGCACAAGCCAAATATGGCCTACAGCAAACTCCAACTCGCAACAAAGAGACAAAAGATTCAGACTGCTATTTTGATGTTTTGACAGAAACCCTCACAACCCTCCCATAGCTAAACCACCTTGGCATCAAGGCTTGGCCCCCAGGGTCCAGAAGCAAGGGAGTTTGAGAAATCTCTGTGAAGACTGTGAGATGTCTTAAGTGGTAATCCATGGGTCCTTCAATAACACGTACACAGCCCTGATGGTTGGAATTCAGCAAGGTCCACACCATGTAAGCAAGACAGTTCATCTTCAGGTAATCCAAGTCAGAGATCTGTTGTTGAATGCCACAACTATTGACCTGGACATAGCTGAGGCAGCTGTCTGGGAGTGAAAAAAGGTGTTTCCATGATGATGAACATTATTTCAGAATATTCTCCTTACCAGGAGCAAGGTGCAAGATTGTAGCCTAACACACACTTTAACACACAGCTTTGACGGAGTCAACCCTGTTGAAAAAAATGCTATTTTATAAGCTGATGAATAAACTGTGGAAGCCACATTGTTAAAATAAACCAGTGATTAATGTGATAATTAATGTGATAATTATGATAAACCAGTGATTAATGTGATAATGTAATAAGGCTTATTCATGCAGCAATAAATTGGCAACATACTTGATTCCTGTTAGATGTTTATGTAAAAGCTGGCCATCTTCTCTTTCATTTATGGTCATAGTCACTTAAACTGTTACATTGTATGTGTTATCTGTTTCTTCAGTCTGCATTTTTGTTACGACACCAGGTGTGTAGGACGGACGAGGGAGTCAGGATGCATGCACTGGGGAGACGTCAGATAATGCCACAGAGTTTATTAACAAAAAACACAGGAATCCACAACAAAAAGATAAATAATAATCCAGGTTGTAATCCAAAAAAAGGTAGTAATCCACAAAGTAGGGAAACACTCGAACCGAGGAAGTGGTCTGGGAACCACGGATTCGAAGAAACGAGGAAGTGGTCTGGGAACCACGAATACGAGACTACGGACATAAAAACAAAGACTACGGATCACAGTGCTACGGAATTTAAACTATGACAAACTAAACTAATACTCCGCGTTGAAGCGGACACAAACTGGGGTTTTTAAACACATACAAATCATACACAAAATCAAAGACACCTGAAACCAATGATCAATGAAAAGAACATGAACCAATAGGAAATAAGGAGGCGGAGACAAGACATGAACAAAAACAGAAGCACATGGGAAAACACAGGAGGCGGAGACATGATGTGAACACAATAACAAAAGCACATGGCCGAGGTAAACAAAACGTGAGTCTTTATGAATGGCGCTGGAATGCGCTCCTGTGGAATGCGGAAGTAGGCTACGCTCCATTTGTAGCGTAGCAAGAGCGGGAGAACCTAACAATTTTCTACCCCAGTTGTCTAGGCGCTATTGAAAAATGACATCTTGGACACTTCTATTCCCTGATACTTTAACACAATGAAGCTAAATTGGGTCCTTCTGCCTCTAACAATGTGTCTTATTTCTAACCAATGAATGGTTCCTGAGTTATGAAACCAAGAAGACTGTGTGCAAAACTGCCCACAAATTGCATTCTTTGGTTTCTAAAGGTTAAATGTGAGATCTCAAAACACTTCGTTGTTATTCTAAGGTATAAGCCTCTATTTATACCCAACTGTATATGGAGCAAGGCCTCCTTTGGGACATGATGCAACTTTTTTTTTTCTTTCATTTTCCTAAGCACAGTAAATGTCTTGTGTAGGCATATGTTTCCAGTTAATATACATCCTTTAATTCGGGATTGTGTTTTTAATTTCACAATAAAGTAGGACTTTGTAACTCATCTTAGTAGCCAAAGCCAGTGTGCATATATATAGTGTATGTTTGCAAAGTTTACATAGTTTATGACAGATCAGTGGAATTATACAGTATGTTCAAGTATTTTTTTTTTTTTTTCTAAGAAGCCATGAGTGAATGATGTACAGGATGTACATCTAAACACACAAGTAGTGTGTACAAGAAGAACTGTGACTGGTACAAAAGTGGTACAAGAAGAAGAACTGTGACTTCATCTTTGTGCAGGCAGGCCATAACACCTTCAGCATTCATCACACACATCTCAAAAAGACATTTATCTCGCTCCCCCGTCATCCACTCTCCACAGGACACTAAATGAACAAGGGAGGACAGAAACAGATGGGTGCAGTGTACTTAAGCATTTGACACTAGCACAGGAGGAGGAGATTAGTAAAGCAAGGTCTCAAGGTCTATAGACACAACTAAAATGCAAACTTATACTAGATTTCCTTTTATAATGTAAAATATTATAATAATGGCTTGTACAACTTGATTCGCCTAATTGTTGTAACATATCTCTGAAGATTCAAATGGCAGAAGGCTTAATTTTAACAACCAGACAATGACCCTGGTATGCACCAACTGCAGTTGAAAACTAGTATTTGATGTGACTTTGGCTGGTATATTTCATACTGCTATAGAAAACATTCACAAGATAAATAATTGGCTATTTTTGTTTGTCAGGTAACAAAATTACATGATGAGATCAGTGATGAGATGGAATGCATTACAACGTAATCACATGATTACCATGAATGAGGATGATGGAAATTGGTGGATGATATGGAAATCTCTTTTCTTGTTCATGAGAAACATGAAAAAGCTAGAAATGTGACAAAAATAAATGCATTCAAATTATCTTACCTCATGACCTTCAACATAAAATCTACAAAATAAAAACAGTAACTGACTCAATGAAAGTACAGCACAGAATTAGCACTAAATTACTTGAAATGAGAAACAGAAGCTATAGTGATCTACAAAAAAGAGACCTATACAATCTATAGTTCCAGATGAATAGCCATACTGCCTCACTCCATCTTGATACTTTGCCCTTGAGAGGTTTCTGGCATCTCATTCCAAATGCCAATGAGAAAGGATGCCAACTTTTGAAGTAATGGATTTTGAACAAAAGATCCATCCTTCAGAAGAAAGCCTTGGTCAAGCAAACTCCCCAGATACTTACAATTCAATTATTAGAGGATGGTAAATGTGAATATGTTTCAAGGATCATCAAGGTTCATTGACAAACAATCTAGGGGAAAAAGAGGACTGTGTCTGCCTCCATGAATTATTTTAGATCCTGTGCAGTGTAGTGGCTGTCTAAGCTGAAAATGATTATGCAAACTGTTTAATTGCTTTTATAAACCCATTCCTTTGTCATCTATCAGAAGTAAAATAGCAACACACCAAATCGTAAAATAAACCTGGCACCATGTTCCAAGAACTATGGTCTCTTATAGTTCCCTAAGTCTTTAAGGACACAGTACACCCATTCAGGTATTACAATCAAGGTAGATAAAAAGCTTATGTGGATTAAGCTGTTTAAATTGCCATTGTCCTTGTAGTTAGTCCAAAAGCCAATAATATGTTAACAGAACTGTGTGATCTGAAGCCTAATGCAAAGGAGGTGATCTTGACCTTCAGTGTCCCTCTGGCAGGTGGAAAGACAAATATAGGACACAGCTATCATAAGTGCGCTAAGCTTGTATATGACACAGGATGCTTAGGACAAAAAGGGCTTCATTTATTCTCACTGGCAGACAGCATTTATTATACACTACCACCAGACATGAAACTCAATTGAGCCAAGCCAGATGTTAGACATGATAAAATTAAGCATATGGGTCAGAGCTAAGGTGTTTTCTACCACACTGGCATGTGAAATAGTCTGGTATGATATCAAATAATGGTTTCCTGCAGGAAATCTGAAATCCATTCACCGGCATTCACATTGTACATGCCAGTTTTTCATATTATGACTGATAAATAATATTTTCTTTAATCAATAATTCTGGCAGCAACTCAGAGATGATTTGTAGTCCTCAGGCTTTCAGTACCACATCACACTGCATTCAAGAAGACCATACAAGATGGTAAGATTGTGTCATGTAAAGCACAATTCATGTGAGCTACTCGCAAAATCTTCTGGTCTAAGAATGAAGCAACAAAGAAATTACTTGACTGCACACTGCATTTAGACCCTATCAAATCTCGTACCATAAAACCATTAGAGCAAAATCCATTTGCCATTTATTACACTTTACCCGAACATGGCCTTGGTCATCAGCCACTTGAACGTGTCAATTTGAACATAATGGAGATGTTAAGAAGATGATGTCAACCTGATAAGACCCACTAGCTCCTGGAGTCATAACTCTCCAGTAGATGAAAGCGTTAACACAGCCAGAGTTTAGCAGACATGAAGATACATGAGCGAGGGATCTGGCAATAGAGATGTCATACGGTCCTACAGATTAACAGCAATAAGCATTCATCTTCTCAACCCATTCAAGCAATACTTCACAAGAATTGGGATTACTGCTCTGCATATCTGAAATGATTATTTGGAAATAAATGGTGTCATGTCTTCAAAAGCCCCCCAATTAGGCAAGATGTAGCGCCTGTCAGCTATGCCAGCACATTTGTTCATATGAATTTATTACAGAACATGTGGGAGAGGGAATTATATCCCTGGAAATTGAACTGTGTCTCTGGTGTTGAAATGCTAGCATTTAGGTGCACTTGTACTATCCTTTTCTCTGTTTTGTAGCTCATTTCCTTTACTAGGGAGAAAGGCATACCATGAAAAGCTAACTTCTAGTAGAGGAAATGCTTGAAGAGTTTTTTGTTTTGTATACCAGAATCCAAACATTTTCTGTGCATAAGAAGATATTTTAAAAACCTTAAATTGCACATGGTTGCAGTGACAGCTGTTAGTAGCACATCCTACTAAGTTGTATTTTGTTTTTTTAATACCGTATGGCAAAAGTTCACTGTGCACATATCTTAATGTAGCCACAAGAAACTAAATGGAGGTCATGATAATTATAATACAGTACATGTGAAGAGTATAGGATATTTCATTATGGCATTCCATAGTTTTAATACCAAAAAAAAAAAAAAAAAAAAAAAAAAAAATTTGGTTATTTAAAACCCAAAACATGAACTTCAGCATGACATATTGTGGTTATCTAGTGGCTCTGGATTAAATATGGTTCTTCAATTGAGCCAATGCAAGAAAAAATTAGCTTAAGTCTATAATTACATCTGAGATCTGAATACCGATGTGCACAATTAGGTACTAACTACTTACTATAGTTAGTATATGCATAACTCAACTCTGAAAACTCAACTCAACTGTTAACAGTCTGATACATGCCAAAAAAAAGGCTAAAATAGGCTATAATAGGCTGATAATAAAATAAAATAAGATCAAACTACAAGAATACACTCACATATTGTGTTTTACAATTTACACAGGAAAAATGAAATGGCCTGCTGCACTGATAAACAAACAAACAAAAAATAATCCTAATCCCATTTCAAAGCACTTGCCAGTCGATGATAGCAAGCATGGTGGTGATTTGATTAACAAAATAATACCACACTGTGTTCACTGTTGGGGAATATTATTCAGGCTATGCTAGATCTCCCTCTTTGAATTAGAGCTGGTCCTTAGGCTTGCTAAATGCCTATATATATATATATATATATATATATATATATATATATATATATATATATATAACATGAAACATTGAAGGTCTTGCTTTCTGTCATGTAACAGAGGCAGAGACAGATGCAAGTGCAGATTAAGATTTTAATAAGAGATGAATATAAAAACAAAAGAAGCTATGAGCACGTGGCAAAAACAAACACAAAACAATAAACCAGAGACAGGAGCACAAAACATAACAACAGAAGACAAACAAAGCAAGACAAAAAGTGCACTGCAAACTGTGAATATATACACACAAGTGCTCCTTAACATAAATGTGAATCAGGTGCAGGCGGTCATGTGACAATGATGCAGTGGGGTGCAGTGGCTGCTGGGAACTGTAGTCCAGAGTTTGTTCCCGCATAACCCACATATATATACACACACACACACACACACACACACACACACACACACACACACACACACACACACGCAGTACTGTGCAAAAGTTTTAGGCACATGCAAAGAAATGCTGTAGAGCAAAGATGCCTTCAAAATAATGCAAATAAATGTTTCTACATTTTTTTTTTTAAAGTACAGTAAACAGTAGTAAATGAAACAAAGTCAATACTTGGTGTGACAAAAAATAAATAAATAAAATAAAATAAAAATAGTAGTCTTCGGTACAATTTGTGCAGTTTTATACGGAAATTATCATGCAGAACCAGCCACAGTTCTTCTGGAGCTTTGACTTTCACACTTGCTTCTTATTTTTGCATCAAAACCCAGCAGCCTTCATTGTGATTCTGTCTGAAAAGTGGTCTCTACATAATATGCTGCTTTCTTTAATGACATACAAACATTTTTCTGTAACATTTAATTTTGTGCTAGAACACTAATGTTTGGGAATCTAAAATATTTTTTTGTACTGACTTGATAATGTAGAAGTCATAAAATAAAAAATCTATAACAACGTTTGTACTAAAAATAGGGTGCCTAAAACTTTTGCACAATATTGGTATACTTTTGCAGTATATATATATATATATACACATACATACAGGTGCATCTCAATAAATTAGAATGTTGTGGAAAAGTTCATTTATTTCAGTAATTCAACTCAAATTGTAAAACTCGTGTATTAAATAAATTCAATGCACACAGACTGAAGTAGTTTAAGTCTTTGGTTCTTTTAATTGTGATGATTTTGGCTCACATATAACAAAAACCCACCAATTCACTATCTCAACAAATTAGAATCCTTCATAAGACCAATAAAAAAAACATTTTTAGTGAATTGTTGGCCTTCTGGAAAGTATGTTCATTTACTGTACATGTACTCAATACTTGGTAGGGGCTCCTTTTGCTTTAATTACTGCCTCAATTCGGCGTGGCATGGAGGTGATCAGTTTGTGGCACTGCTGAGGCGGTATGGAAGCCCAGGTTTCTTTGACAGTGGCCTTCAGCTCATCTGCATTTTTTGGTCTCTTGTTTCTCATTTTCCTCTTGACAATACCCCATAGATTCTCTATGGGGTTCAGGTGTGGTGAGTTTGCTGCCCAGTCAAGCACACCAACACCATGGTCATTTAACCAACTTTTGGTGCTTTTGGCAGTGTGGGCAGGTGCCAAATCCTGCTGGAAAATGAAATCAGCATCTTCAAAAAGCTGGTCAGCAGAAGGAAGCATGAAGTACTCCAAAATTTCTTGGTAAACGGGTGCAGTGACTTTGGTTTTCAAAAAACACAATGGACCAACACCAGCAGATGACATTGCACCCCAAATCATCACAGACTGTGGAAACTTAACACTGGACTTCAAGCAACTTGGGCTATGAGCTTCTCCACCCTTCCTCCAGACTCTAGGACCTTGGTTTCCAAATGAAATACAAAACTTGCTCTCATCTGAAAAGAGGACTTTGGACCACTGGGCAACAGTCCAGTTCTTCTCCTTAGCCCAGGTAAGACACCTCTGACGTTGTCTGTGGTTCAGGAGTGGCTTAACAAGAGGAATACGACAACTGTAGCCAAATTCCTTGACACGTCTGTGTGTGGTGGCTCTTGATGCCTTGACCCCAGCCTCAGTCCATTCCTTGTGAAGTTCACTCAAATTCTTGAATCGATTTTGCTTGACAATCCTCATAAGGCTGCGGTTCTCTCGGTTGGTTGTGCATCTTTTTCTTCCACAATTTTTCCTTCCACTCAACTTTCTGTTAACATGCTTGGATACAGCACTCTGTGAACAGCCAGCTTCTTTGGCAATGAATGTTTGTGGCTTACCTAGTGAACCAAACTGAGAGACCATTTTGAAGGCTCAGGAAACCTTTGCAGGTGTTTTGAGTTGATTAGCTGATTGGCATGTCACCATATTCTAATTTGTTGAGATAGTGAATTGGTGGGTTTTTGTTAAATGTGAGCCAAAATCATCACAATTAAAAGAACCAAAGACTTAAACTACTTCAGTCTGTGTGCACTGAATTTATTTAATACACGAGTTTCACAATTTGAGTTGAATTACTGAAATAAATGAACTTTTCCACAACATTCTAATTTATTGAGATGCACCTGTATATCGGTATGGCAATTCCTGAAAGCTTCCCAGACATAAGTACACCAAAAAAATAAGTACACCACATAGTGCACCTTTATTTATTTATTTTTTTACATATTTGGACAAGAAAACATTTGATCCTCTGTGAAACCATGCTTATTAATAGAGGTGATACACCTCAAATGACAAATGACATAAAATTGGTCAAATGACATAAAATTCACATTTTTTTCACAATTTAAATTACCAAAAAAAAAAAAAACCCAGATGAGTCACATGGAAAAAGTAAATAATCCCCTACATTTACCACACCTTCAAATCCATAAGATTAGAATCAGGTGTTCAAGACTGGGTGTCAGTCATCACAGAATCTGCTAGTAAGGCTTGCAACTGTTGGTGTCAAAGTTCATGCTTCTACAATCTGAAAGAGATTGCACACATTTGACCTGCATGGGAGGCTTGCCAAGAAAAAGCCTTTGTAAGACTACAGTTTGCCAATGAGCATACAGGGAAAGACCAGGCCTTTTGGAATAATGTGCTCTGGAAAGATGAATTCAAGATAGAGTTGTTTGGCCACAGTAACAGCAGACATGTTTGGTGCTGATCAAAGACAGCTTTTCAGGAGATGCACGGTGGTGGAAATGTTATGGTTTGGGGTTGTTTCACTGCTTCAGGGACTGGACAGCTTGCATTCATTGATTCAACTATGAATTCTGCATCATATCAAAGAGTGCTTGAAGATAATGTGAGGCTATCCGGCCGAAAGTTGAAGTCAAACCAAAAGTGGACCTTCCAACAGGATAGTGATCCTAAGCACACTAGAAAATCCACAAAGGAATGGCTCAAAAAGAAGAAATGGAGGGTTATGGAATGGCCAAGTCAATGCCCGGATTTGAATCCCATTGAAATGTTGTGCTTTTACATGCAAGTAAACACTCAAACATTTTGCATTGGAAAGAATATTGCATGGAAGAGTGGTTAAAAATTCCAGCAAGCTGATGTTAGAGCCTGGTGGACAATTATGCAAAATGCCTACAAGAAGTTATTTCTGGTAAAGGGGGCAATACTAGCTTCTGAGGCCAAGGGTGTACTTACGTTTTCCACAGAAGAATATTGCATTTATTTATATTTCTGTTGAATAAATGATTGAAAAAGCTATTTTTCCTTGTGGTTTTGTTCAAGTATATCAACTCCATTAATAGGCACTGTTTCAAAGATGATCAAATGTTTGCCTGTCCAAATTTGTCAAAAAAGCCAACAACTTATTTTTTCATATGACTATATTTAAAATGCCTACATATGCCTTTCCAGTGTATAGGCTTCATGATCAAATCATATATTAACCAAAAAAGATGTCAAGTGAATTTGTGAAAATGTTAGAGAACCCCTTGCACGTGAAGTCGCTCGTGAGGCAAGCAGCTGACTCCCGGAGTCGTTTGCTGCGCGAACACTTCCGCATTCCATTCTCTGTGCCACCGTTGAAGACTATCAGTTTGTTTACCTCCGCCATGTGCTCTTTTGTTTTTGTTTGACGTCATGTCTCTGCCCCCGTTTGTTCATTGGTTCATCATTTATTGTCTCATTATTAGTTTCAGGTCTTTTGTGTTAGTGCTTGTTTATGTTTGAGTATTTATACCGTTTCTTTTGTTCACTCCGGGTCGGAGTATTAGCTACCTACATACCGAAATACCTACCTACCTTTTGGATCTATGCCTTGCCCTCGTGAATTTATGTTTTGCTCGCGTTTCATGGACTATGGATTATTCTCTCGTTACCTTTTGGATCTAAGCCTTGCCCTTGTGAATTTATGTTTTGCTCGCGTTTCACGGACTATAGATTATTCTCTTGTTGCCTTTTGGATCTATGCCTTGCCCATGTGAATTCTTGTTTTGCCTTTTTGGATTATACTTGTTTTTGCTTTTTGGATTATCTTCGTGTTGTATTTTGGATTTACACCTCGCTATCTTCTGTGGATTGTTCATTTTTTGACCCTGCCATTATGTTCCTATACTTTTGAATAACGTTCCTAATAAACTGACCTTTTCCCCAGCGAATGCATCCTGCCTCCCTCCTTGTTACATAACAGAAACTGGTTGTCTGCTTTATCTACTGTGTGAAACACTGCTAAATGAATTCGCTTAATATGAATAAGCATCAGATCTATAATTTAACTTTGTATGTTTCATAATATTTGTATGTTTCCTTTCTTTGAAACACAAGTATATATCTTTTCCATGGGATTGTTTTTGGGAACTTTATGCGAGATTAATGTCATACTAAATCTAAACAGTTCTCATAAATGCATTTAATTACTCCTATGTATTGCTCTACCCACTAGTTTTATCAGAAAGGTCACTTCTTTTGCTATAAAGCATTTCATAATTTTCATGGTCATGCTGTTCATCACTTGCTCTTCATTAACCTTTTTAACTCCAGAAGTGAATGACATTTCATTTCAGTGACTTGATGCACTCTCAAAGATTCCCTGTATTACATTTTGACATTTATTATTAGTAGTATTTTAAGTTCTCTGCTCCATATAGTTGCATGTTAAATCTATGCTTAAATCTATCTGTTTCTGTGGAAGGTAAAGTGCTCTTTGCCTGGTTACCTGGAAGACAATTCAACATAATAAATTTCACCAGATGTTTACAGCAAATATTTTTTTTCAGCAAGTACTTTTTTCCAACCAATATTAAAAAAGGCTTTTATGGAATTTATTAATGTTGTACATATGCTGGAAGACTGTTCTTTCAGATGCTTGGAAATCCATTACTGAACTTGATAATTTTAGTTCAGGTTTACATGGTCAACTGAGTTGTTGTTTTTTTTTTTTTTTTAAGAATAAAAACACAAAATAAACTCAAGATGCAGAAACCAACTACTTGTTTCAATTCATGTAAAGTAATATTGTAGGCTAAAATACATAGTGTAGTTAAGAAATTAACTGAACTACTGCATGTAGAAAGCTCCTTTACTGAATGGTGGTTTATATGATGCTTCATATATGAAGCATAAAAGTTTCTCATATTTAAGATAAATATATTTACCAGTCAGTCCCCAAGCACTCGTTCCTCTGGTTGATCTGATTTTCACGCTTAAATAGGATTCTACTGCTGTCAGGATTCAGGGTAAGAAACCAGCATCCAGCTGTGTAATATGCATATCAAGTCTAGTAAGTTTAGAAAAAGTAGTAGTAGTGGTCAGAGGGATACCTCACACTTGAATAAGCATTTCATAACAACTGACATAAATTTCAATAGGTATGACATGCCATTGTCCAAGTATATGAAATGTTATAAGCAGAAATAATAGTCATATCACTTAATGGTCATGCAAGCATACCTGTGTAATGATTGTCACTATTTAAGAATAACAAAATAAATAAATAAATAAATAACAAAAACAAAACAAAACAAAAAAACTGCAGACTGCAGAGTACAGTATCTTTTGAAATAGTTACTTTTTTCCTCCCAAGTTTAGCCTCACTTGGCAAGATATGTCACCTCACCACAATTATGTGACTCTGACATATCAGCAGTACACCGAGCCATAAAGCCAGCTGTCATGACATTCTAACATAAATCATCCTGAAGCATGTCATAACACAACCTTATATCAACAAAAATCTGTCACTTGAGTCAGGTGTTGTCAACTTGCTATCAAAGTTAAAGAACGGAGTCTTTATGACAACTGCTGCCTGTTGAACAAAGCTTTTGTTGTATCATATCATAATAATATATACATTATTGTATAATTGGTTTTAAATTATACCAGTTCTAAATACAATACATTTACACAATAAAAACTGTTGTATGTGAAAGTGATCTTAATTTCTATTGAATGTAAATAATTAAAAATTGAATACTTTACATTTAATTTATTTGGAGCAAGCAAAATATATTCAACCATTTACCACACAAATTAGATGTGAAACAAGGAAAGCTAAAAGAATACAAAGTGTAGAAATTATTATTATTATTATTATTATTATTATTATTATTGTTGTTGTTGTTGTTGTTGTTTTTGTTGTTGTTGCTGCTGTTATCATTCTTGTTGTTGTTGTTTTTGTTGTTGTTGTTGTTTGGAGCACCAGAGTCAAAAGAATATTTTTCAATATATCAGACAGAATTATTAAATATTTTACTATGCTACAAGATGCAAAGTAATATTACATATTATAAGAGAATCTTTAGTTTCAGGCAGATATCAAGTAGCAAAACACAAAGAAAAAGGGAAAAAATCATACATTTTTAATGACAATAACTTAATGGCCAATCCTTAGGCCAAATCCTTATTGCATTGCAATGACTGGAGACGTATTTTTAATAGTGCTTTTCTGATACAAGAACACATTTGCCCAGAAATGAAGCCATTCGCTTTTGATGCACCCACTGCTCTTGCTCTATTCTCACTGTTTCTCACTGTTTCTATTCTCAATGTTGTAGATATTTCCATTCATTTTCATTATATATGCAGCACGCTGTTGATGGGCCATCCTGCTCTGGAGGGGTCATTAGTGAACCCATAAACGGTCCGAGGGTGGACCACCAGCTGTCACTCTGTGTCTCTGGATCTACTCCCTCCAGACACTTTTTCTCCAGCTCTCTCTCCCCACAGCAGGTGTCCTGAGTGTTCTGCCATAATTGAGGGAGTACTGCAAGGCTAATGGAAGAGAGCTAATGTAAGCTGACATTGCAATCATAGGCAGTTGATGTGCATGGTGCTTGTTTCTGTTCAACCAGAAAGCTATGAAGAATAAACTGGGTTTTGTTAGATGTTATATTGAGATTTTTCATTAATAAAACAATGCCAACCAAAATAATGACAATAAAATCATTAGAATGGGAATGGTAGTTGTTACAAATTATTTTCTTTGCCTATTATTAAATAGAATATATAGAGTAGATTTAATATAATTGTAAAAGATTTAATTGTGAATGTAGTTTAATTGTGGTGACACTAGTTGACCTTGCATACGTATATGTGTGTGAAGTACATTTTTCCCCTTGGGGCTTGCCGTAGACAGGTTGGTGCACATGTGCACTTATTGCTGTAACATGTCTCTCTCTGCCATTGTGGGTGGTACCCTGAGGAGAGCCTGACATTAATATTTAATCTAAAAATTCCTTGCATACCTGCACCTGCAGCCAGTGCCTCCACTCTTCTTCTCCTCCTTGATCACCTGCAACCTGTGATTCACCATTTCATAGTTTCTCTCTGCACGGGAGAGCTTTCTAACGAAGAAGGCACAAGGTTAGAATTTGGAGGGTTTACTTTGGTGTTGGGAGATGTAACGCCTCAGCACAAGCAGCATCATATAATTCACACAATTATAACCAGAAGAAATAAAACAATGGGCCTTCTCAGCCAGAGAACCCACAAGAAACTCTGGACCAAAATGTCTCCACTCAGGGAGCCATAAAACAAGGAATCCACCCCAGACACCCAGGAGCCACTTAAATCCAGCATGTGCATCTGCCTTATCTCAACCAACACGGCAAGTGTTAAAGGCCTCCCTGACCCAGGGTTGAACCCTCTCGACCACAGAAACTGCTCTCAAATGCAGTGATTTAGGCCTTTTGGGAAAGACTACTGAGGCCAATAAATTGTGGAAGAAAGGAGAGACCTTTTCGCTCACTCCCAAAGATTACACATTCCACAATTCCACAAGTCTACACGAGGACTCGCACATTCCACAATCAGCGCCTACCAGGAGCAATGACTGTGGGAATTAATACATCTTTGAACAACTGCAATCACCTATGTCCTACCATGTGTTGTTCTATTTTCTTCATGTGTATCACCTTTAAGTTGCCACTAATCATTCCATTTAATCATGTATTAGTGTAGTAGCCCTAGGAGGATCATTGTGTTTTAAATATTAGTAATGTACTTTAAGTATAGTCAAACATGTCTTGTTTGGTATGCATGTGTTCATTGAGTGATTTCCTAAATCATAAGAGTAAGGAAATTTGTGTAGATTGTTCTGATATGTACATGCAAGTTTCAGGACAAAGTTTAATAATCCATTCATCATTGAAGAGTGTGGAACCACTCATCCACATGGACAAGGGGCTGATTAGCATAATAGGTGGAGAATCTGGCTAACACTCCGCCCAAAGACAATATTGATTGGAGGAAGCACTCTGGGCTGGACTAGCCCAGTTAGTGTTAAAATCCTAAGAACACAAGTTTTGCGGGTCGTCGTCGCTTCGCTCTCTCTCGTGTCTCTTGCTTCTTGGCCCACTTCGAAGGACGGGGCCGGCAGAGGGTCTCCAGAGCCAATCAACGTCGGGGAGATCAGATCACGTTTACCTCGGCCTGGGGACCTAGCGAGAGCCTCCGCCTGCTTTTCAAGCCTCCCGCCTTCATTCCACTCAGCATTCCGATTGGTCTTCCGAGATGCCTCTCACCGACCAGACCGCTGACGACACCACGACGTAACAAGGAAATCCCTTCAACACAGCTCAGGCAAGCGCAATACCCCAGAATCTAGTTAATCTGGTGTCTATAATAAGTTGAGCCCTTCTAAAGGAAGTGAAGATAACTTAATAAGTTGATGGTTCGTTCAGATCATGGTCTGTGAAATAGCATGCAACTCTAGAGACTCGGAACTTCATTCACTCTTCATCATCACCCGTTTGTGTGTGTGTGTGTGTGTGTGTGTGTGTGTGTGTGTGTGTGTGCATGCATGTGTTTTATATGTTAGATTAGTTTCTATGTCATAGAATAGTTCAATAAAGTCTCGTCTGTTCTTACATATACGTGTTCTTATTGCTTACAAGTGTCTATTGCCTTGAATTGCGATTCTGCTACATGCTCTTTAAATAATATTTCACTATGTTTAGGATATTATTGCCGGTGGCCACGGAGGTAATATCTAATGCATAATTAATGAATACACTAGTTTCAACTTATCGCTGGACGAATAGTTGATCAGTAATACTAAATTAGTCAAATTTCCCCTTTCGAGCTGATCTGTTAATCTCTCTGACATCTTTGGAGGAGAATAAAGATAGCTCAATTTAACAACTAATTTTTACTTACGTAAAATGGTGGAAAATATATCAAATTAACCCAAACAGCTAATTTCCACTACATATTTTGGTGGAGAGATGCGGGTAATTTTCACTACATATTCTGGTAGATAATGCGGGCACGCTTTAAAACTCTTGTCTCCTTTAAAAAGGTGCTTTGAATCCAAGCGTGCGCTTTTCTTTCATTTTTAAAGCTGATTCACTACAGAGAAGATTGCACTGATACCACTTTGAATCATTTTGATACCGCCACTGTGAATTGAAGGTCAGGATCTGGGACTTCTGCAGAATGAGAGTGGTAGTAAAACTGTTTAAGGGTTTTAAAGGCTTTCAGGGTTCCACCTGCGATTTCAGAGTTTTCTCCTGGGGAGGGAGGTCAGGGGAGCTGCCACTGTGCTGAATCCACTGATAAACCTCTGGTAAAAGTTTGCAAACCCCAAGAATCTTTGCATTTCTTTGACTGGCTGGGGTTTGAGCCATGACATCACTGCCTTGACCCTACCCTGATCCATCTCTACTGCTAGCACGCTGTAGCACTGCTACAAGCAGCTACAAGCATTGATTATATATCCAAGAACTTGACAGTTGGTGAAATTCACATTTTTTTAGTTTGACATGTTTAGTTTGGTGTATAAAGCTGTTATATTTGTTGGCCTGGCATTGTATTCACCACTACTTCTCAAGCATAATGTGACTCACATATTCTATGCACACACACAAAGCTAGAGATTGCTAGCTGTCACTGAACTGTGTGCTGACCCCAGTCCACATGTCAGGTGGACATTTTAAAAATGCTAGCCTGAGCAATACAGTAACCATGGGTACCAACATTGAGCATATCAATATTCTGACTACAGGCATAACTCCAGACTTATATCCTACTCACACAGATGTGCATGCAGGGTGGAGTGTATGGAAAACAAAGATGTATCTCATTTAGTGTGTTTTTTTCTCTTGTGCGATATAGCCTCAGCAAGTAGCATTCTTAGTCATGTGTCACTGTCTGACAATTCCTAATAACCACAATATGTCATGCTGAAACATGTTTTGGTCTGTAAATACACAACAAATGTGAAATGGCATTCATGGAAAATATTAACGGTGTATTAGGTAAGATTTGCAAAAAAAAAGTCTCTAATGGTTAAATGGGTGGGGTTGAATAAGATTACTTATTGTTAATAATAATGATGATGATTATTACTATTTTTTAAATTTTTTATTTAATCTTTTTTTTTTTTTTTTTTTTTTTTTTTTTACTTGTTGAGCCCACCCCCATTTCCACACATGTACACAAAGCTCCACCCCCCAAAACTTATGGTGGTTCAACTAGAGTTACCATTAGCAAGGACTTTCATGACATAACTTTCATTCACATTCAACTGCTTGAAAGCCAAGTTACAACTCTATAAACATGCAACTTCTCCTCATAATGATTTATGAGGATGTAAAGGGGTGTAGGGGGGTGTGCCTATAAAATTACTGGCAAGATGAAATCCAAATACAAATATACATTCTGGACCAGAAATCAGGTTTCCAAACTGTTTTTTTTTCCCTTTTTCTTTTTTTTTCTCTCAGCTACATAATACACTTGTTCTAAACAATGGCTTAAACAATTATTAAAGCATTTCTACATAATTTTCCACATTTTGTATTTGTATTAGTACTAAATGAAAAATATTGAGTATTGCACGGTTAAATATATAGATTTGACACCATGAATCGTATAAATCACCCCTGTAGCAGCGACAGTATTCTTTATTTGGTTTGCAGGGATCACTAATTTTAGATGAATGCTTGGTTCACTTATCCATTAAAGTGTGGGCACATTTTAAGAACACAAATTAAGCAATACATTGGCAAAATATATTTGAGGAAAAAAAAACAAAAAAAAAAACTATAGAACTCTATTCTAAAGCATGTACAGAACTGTTTTATTAATCCCACTCCTGCCCACTCCCGGAGGAATTCTGGCTAATCACAACTTTTTGGAGTGAATTTTGTTTGAACCCAGTTGTGATGTTTTCTAAAGACCTCAATTGGATCTATTACTCAAAATATGTAAGTTAAACTACAGCAACCCTGACTATGAATGAATGAATGAATGAATGAATGGGGGATATCTGAATTCACCTAGATGCAGTTCACGCTTGAGTTTGCCACATTCCTTCTAGTTAATACCCCTGGCCTTACCCCTTATCCTAATCTCCTGAGAGCTGCTCCTGTGATTTTTGTTGGGTCCTGCAGGATCCCAGTGCTCATTTTATGGCTCATGTTTGTACATCATAGTCACATTAAGTTGTGTATGCAATTTACTATCTCAGTACATGAAATTAAAATGAAAAAGAAGAAGAATTATTTTTGTGACTGGTTCAATCACTTCTGCATTTTCACTCCTGCCTAAGTTTCATGCTTTCTGCCGCTGGTGGTACAAAACATTATTCTACTTCCATTTCATCCTGCATGGAATATATATCTTCAAATTATCTGGAGAAATTTGTAGTGATTGAATGATTAAAATGATCATAATGATCATTTTGTGTCCTGTTCATGAGAACATGAGAATCAGCCTTAATATTTTTTACACTATATTAGATTTGTTACAAATTTAGCCCAAATATGAAATATATATATATATATATATATATATATATATACAGGTGCATCTCAATAAATTAGAATGTCGTGGAAAAGTTTGTTTATTTCAGTAATTCAACTCAAATTGTGAAACTCATGTATTAAATAAATTCAGTGCATACAGACTGAAGTAGTTTAAGTCTTTGGTTCTTTTAATTGTGATGATTTTGGCTCACATTTAACAAAAACCCACCAATTCACTATCTCAACAAATTACAATATGGTGACATGCCAATCAGCTAATCAACTCAAAACACCTGCAAAGGTTTCCTGAGCCTTCAAAATGGTCTCTCAGTTTGGTTCACTAGGTAAGCCACAAACATTCATTGCCAAAGAAGCTGGCTGTTCACAGAGTGCTGTATCCAAGCATGTTAACAGAAAGTTGAGTGGAAGGAAAAATTGTGGAAGAAAAAGATGCACAACCAACCGAGAGAACCGCAGCCTTATGAGGATTGTCAAGCAAAATCGATTCAAGAATTTGAGTGAACTTCACAAGGAATGGACTGAGGCTGGGGTCAAGGCATCAAGAGCCACCACACACAGACGTTTCAAGGAATTTGGCTACAGTTGTCGTATTCCTCTTGTTAAGCCACTCCTGAACCACAGACAACGTCAGAGGCGTCTTACCTGGACTAAGGAGAAGAAGAAGTGGACTGTTGCCCAGTGGTCCAAAGTCCTCTTTTCAGATGAGAGCAAGTTTTGTATTTCATTTGGAAACCAAGGTCCTGAATCTGGAGGAAGGGTGGAGAAGCTCATAGCCCAAGTTGCTTGAAGTCCAGTGTTAAGTTTCCACAGTCTGTGATGATTTGGGGTGCAATGTCATCTGCTGGTGTTGGTCCATTGTGTTTTTTGAAAACCAAAGTCACTGCACCCGTTTACCAAGAAATTTTGGAGCACTTCATGCTTCCTTCAGCTGACCAGCATTTTGAAGATGCTGATTTCATTTTCCAGCAGGATTTGGCACCTGCCCACTCTGCCAAAAGCACCAAAAGTTGGTTAAATGACCATGGTGTTGGTGTGCTTGACTGGCCAGCAAACTCACCACACCTGAACCCCATAGAGAATCTATGGGGTACTGTCAAGAGGAAAATGAGAAACAAGAGACCAAAAAATGCAGATGAGCTGAAGGCCACTGTCAAAGAAACCTGGGCTTCCATACCACCTCAGCAGTGCCACAAACTGATCACCTCCATGCCACGCCGAATTGAGGCAGCAATTAAAGCAAAAGGAGCCCCTACCAAGTATTGAGTACATGTACAGTAAATGAACATACTTTCCAGAAGGCCAACAATTCACTAAAAATGTTTTTTTTATTTGTCTTATGAAGTATTCTAATTTGTTGAGATAGTGAATTGGTGGGTTTTTGTTAAATGTGAGCCAAAATCATCACAATTAAAAGAACCAAAGACTTAAACTACTTCAGTCTGTGGCATTGAATTTATTTAATACACGAGTTTCACAATTTGAGTTGAATTACTGAAATAAATGAACTTTTCCACGACATTCTAATTTATTGAGATGCACCTGTATATATGGGAATGTACGTATATATACAGATAATTAACTACAACGGATTATAATTAATTACGACTATATATATGGTCTAGATCAGCTTGTAGAATTAGCTGTAGTCTAGTTTTAGAATTAAATTCAAAGAGGCTGATCGGTTTTTCCACCAAACTCGTCAGTGTAATCTTTGTATTACTCTAAAAGATGGAGATTATTTTTCTGGCCAAGAGTAATAATTCTCCAGTTCTGTTATTAACAGAAACAAAGCATGTAGCGAAAAGCAAATGTTAAAGTTACCTTATTCATGAGCAACAACAGAGACAATCAAGCATGATAATAATAGATTTTAATAAATGAATGAAACTACGGATACACACAACTAGATCTAAACAAATAATACATACATATATACAGGTAAAAACAAAAGTAAAGAAAGAAAAGGAGTGAACATAAAGGAATGGCAGAAAGCGCAAACAGTTTAAACTCGAGAACCAGCAACGAATTAAAAATCACCTAAAATAGGGGCACAAGCTTAAAAGGCGTCTAGAGATCTATTGAGAACAATACTTGCATTGGTTTCCGTGGTAAGTTCAAGATGCGTACAAGATCCGGCAAGTTCGTGAGTGGGAGTCTGTTGATTCCTTCGTGCTGTTAGCGGGAAGCTTGAACCGGGTTAACTTGGAGTTGCGTTTTGCCAGAAGAAAAGAAAGAAAGTTGACAAGTGGCTGCCGGAAACAGAGGAAGAAGAAGAAGAGAGGAAGGGCGTGTGTCGTTATCTTTTAAGGACAACGCCAGCGCACCTCTCTGTAGGCAATAGACGAATCCCGAAGGTGGATTTTGGGGAGGGAGAGACTTTTCTTTGTCTCTTCTCTAGACCTGATTTGCATCTCCAGGGTGGAGTCAGATTAGTATCGTCTTATTATAAAGTATAGAAAAAGTATCAAATAAGGCATCCTATCGTAACATGATATGCGTCATTAATCAGGGCATCAAGAGAGGATTAATTAGATACCAAATTCAATAGGGTAGAGAGACGTTAAGAGAGTGGTATATCCTTTCACATGGTTATAGGCATTTCAACTTATTCTAAACTTAACTACAAAAACATATTAGGTTGGTTACATAGGATAAACAATGCATGCACACAAGAATACATCATATACTATTCTGGCATCATATAATTATATGTTACATTCAGGAAGTGTTCCGTTATGTGTGTGTGTGTGTGTGTGTGTTTGGCATTCCAAGCATTCCAAACGGGGGTGTCTGGGGACAGATTGCCCCTTGGTGCCTGGAGAAAGGGAAGGGGGTCAGTCCAAGAGGCCTTTGAAGTCACTTCGGAGGGGTGAAGGCTCTTAGACAGGCTGGAGCCCCTCGTTGATCTGGTCAGTTTGATCCAGTCCAGACACTACAGATTACTACATATACAACAAATAATGACCAGAACACAAGTATCAAAGGCTTAGTAGTATAGGCAGAGAATGCAAACAATTTTTTGCAGTGGACCTGTGAAACTAACAGGTATATACACACACAGAGTTCAAATGAGGAACAAGTGAATATAATCAGAGTGCTGGTGAGTTTGAGCAATTGTAGTTGGCAGAGACTGAGGAAGTGGGCATGGTTTTAGACTGGGGATTCAGAATTGAAGTTCCCAGAGAGCACGGAGTTTGTAACAAATATGGAGAAATAAATAAAAAAGACTTTTGAAGGCAAGTTAAGTCACCTACTCTGAATATGGCTCATGGTAAATGTGTGGCTTGTTAAAAAAATGCTTTCTTTAGCCCTATTTGGATTGGAATAGTTTATCAGGGGGTGCTGGTAACAATTTTTTAATACGTCTCCTCAGTGACATCTCATGACATCTCATCTCATGTCCGGACATAGTAAAATTACTACAGGGGGAGCATCACACACTTAGTAGAGAAGAAATCACAAAGTATATGTGAAGTATCCATTTTTTATTTTGTGACTTAGGAAGTGTTTAATACCTGTGGGAGGGTCACTGACACTGAAGACTGAATATGATAAGTAGCAGCAGTTAAACATCTGTTTTTGAGGCAACACCTGCATGGACAATCATGGATGTATATGTGGATGGGACTAAAATTATAAGCTGAAGTTTGATGAAAAACAGTAGGTAATTCAGCCTGTAATTTTCTCACAGGAGGTGTGAGAAAAACATCAATATGGCCGATCCAGACAGAAATAGACATAGAGGAGCACCTGTAAAATAGAAAATTACCCTAGGCCCCAATGTAAATTTAATCCTGTCCAGATAATTTTGCACCAAAATTATCCTTATACACAAAATGTATATATTTACTGAAATGCTCATTTAATTGTGAATTTATTTTCCATTCGAGAGGACCCATGGACATCTAGGATCAAAACAGCTCCAAAGCATCAAAGATATTCCACTGTAGGATGGCAAAATTCCTCTCCTTTTATAAGATAAGCATAGCTGACAAGAAACAGCTTAGATTTTCTTTCTGTAAAAGCAGAATCAGAACCAGAGAAAAAAATCACTGTATAAAATGACAAAACTAAGCATGATCTTCATCTGCTAATAACTGAAATACTCCACAGATGCTTAGCTCTTATTATTGTAATGATACATACTGTTTGAATGCCTATGTGGTTGCCACAACAAATTCTTGAATTGTGATGCAATTTCATCACTATTGAATGTCTAATGACACCTCTGGGTTTCATCCTGCACTCATAATTTAGTTGTCTCTGATTAGCTACTACCGACTACTCTCAATAAATCTAATTATTGCAGCGAGGATAGGGTGTCACCTTTGAACTTCATCAAATTAATTAACTCCATTCATCAGGGAGAGTGGTAGACAGGACCAGAGGACATGCTAAGGAGGGTGTGTGACAAGAGGGACATAAATATCTCAGTAGGCTGAGGATCATTCAGTGGCAGTGAAAGCAAGAATATGCAGGCCAGACAAATGCAAGCAAGTGAGGACCATAACAGTTTTAGGACTTTATTTAATTTAGGCACATCCATAATTTGTTGGTGTGTTTCTAATTTTCAAATTTTAATATCTGAGGTGACACTGGTGGAATGATGCAAAAGGTGATGTGATTCAAAATTTGCCTATGCAGTGATAATTTTGAGCACATTCTGATCCAGCATTGTTTCCTCTCTTAACATGGACAGCATTATTCTAAAATGGCTGCTACTTTCTTTCAACCTTGTTTTGTGGATGTACCCATTTAATCTCCTTATTTAATAGAAACAGACTGCTTCACCCAGACAGGCATATTATTTATACCAAATATAGAGAGACAGCTTTTGGACAGTTGGCACACCATCATGCACATGCCATCATTTAATTAATAGAAAAGTGGAAATTAATCAAATGCCAGTCTCACGAAATGTATTGCCAACAGAGAGGCAAGGAGTTGGCCAGAGTAAACTTTATGCCCTGGAGTGCTCACCCATAAAAGCGCATGGGAAGACAGAAAACACATTTGTTGAAAGTTTTGTCAGCCAGCCGGCTAGATCTACAAATCTATTTCAGATCTCACTCTCCACTTGGCACATTGCCATTCTCATGGTGACAGTGGCATTGCCTTATAGTATTACTGAGCCTTATTTATTACTGACTCTGCCATAATGTCTATACTCATCATTGATTTTTGTCTGTTTTGTTTATGTCTCTGGATGTATGTAATACCCTGAATTTTTGTTGTTGTTGTTGTTCTCTTGTCTGTATGCCTTGTATTTCACCACAACATTTTTTAGACATTATGTGTGAACTAAAACCTGCTAGTATAACAAAAAAAACCCACATATAAGTATGTATTTTTGCTAAGAATATACATGCATAAGTGCGTATTCTCCCAAAGAATTCCTTTATTTTACAATAGTGAGTTGCACACCAATTTATTGCACCAAATGGATGTGTATTTGAGAAAAAAATAAAATAAAATAAAACTTATGTAACCTTAATATAAATTAGCACACAATATGACTGTGCACAATAGGGATGTTATTGGAAAACGGTAACCTTAATTATATGGCTAGGCCACAAATATACAGTACATGTAGCCATGGAGGTTAATGGTTAATGGAGGTGTAACGCCTCAGCACAAACAGCATCATATAATTCACACAATTATAACCAGAAGAAATAAAACAATGGGCCTTCTCAGCCAGAGAACCCACAAGAAACTCTGGACCAAAATGTCTCCACTCAGGGAGCCATAAAACAAGGAATCCACACCCAGACACCCAGGAGCCACTTAAATCCAGTATGTGCATCTGCCTTATCTCAACCAACACGGCAAGCATTAAAGGCCTCCCTGACCCAGGGCTGAACCCTCTCGACCACAGAAACTGCTCTCAAATGCAGTGATTTAGGCCTTTTTGGGCCCCACCAGTTTGTTTACGGAACAGATAAGTCCAAAGACCCATACCAGTAAGGCTAATAAATTCTGGAAGAAAGGAGAGACCTTTTCACCAAGATTACACATTCCACAGTCGGCGCCTACCAGGAGCAACGGCTGTGGGAATTAATACATCTTTGAACAACTGAAATCACCTATTTCCTACCATGTGTTGTTCTATTTTCTTCATGTGTTTCACCATTAAGTTGCCACTAATTGTTCGATTTTGCATGCATTTTTGTAGTAGCCCTAGGAGGATCATTGTGTTTTAAATATTAGTAATGTACTTTAAGTATAGTCAAACATGGCTTGTTTGGTATGTGTGTTCATTGAGTGATTTCCTAAATCATAAGAATAAGGAAATTTATGTAGATTTTTCTGATATGTACATGCAAAGTTTCAGGACAAAGTTTAATAATCCACTCATCATTGAAGAGTGTGGAACCACTCACCAGCAGGTACAAGTGGCTGATTAGCATAATAGGTGGAGAATCTGGCTAACACCCCGCCCAAAGACAATATTGATTGGAGGAAGCACTCTGGGCTGGACTAGCCCAGGAAGTGTTAAAATCCTAAGAACACAAGTTTTGCGGGTTGTCGTCGCTTTGCTCTCTCTCGTATCTCTTGCTTCTTGGCACGCTTCGAAGGACGGGGTCGGCAGAGGCTCTCCAAAGCCAGTCAACGTCAGGGAGATCAGATCACGTTTACCTCGGCCTGGGGACCCAGCGAGAGCCACCGCCTGCTTTTCAAGCCTCCCGCATTCATTCCACTCAGCATTCCGATTGGTCTTCCGAGATGCCTCTCACCGACCAGACCGCTGACGACACCACAACGTAACGAGGAAATCCCTTCAACACAGCTAAGGCAAGTGCAATATCCCAGAATCTAGCTAATCTGGTGTCTATAATAAGTTGAGCCCTTCTAAAGTAAGTGAAGATAACTTAATAAGTTGATGGTTCGTTCAGATCATGGTCTGTGAAATAGCATGCAACGCTAGAGACTCGGAATTTCATTCACTCATCATTATCACCCGTTTATGTATGCGTGTGTGTGTGTGTGTGTGTGTGTGTGTGTGTGTGCATGCGTGTTTTATATGTTAGATTAGTTTCTATGTCATAGAGTAGTTCAATAAAGTCTCGTCTGTTCTTAAATATACGTGTTCTTATTGCTTACAAGTGTCTATTGCCTTGAATTACGATTCTGCTACATGCTCTTAGAATAATATTTCACTATGTTTAGGATATTATTGCCGGTGGCCACGGAGGTAATATCTAATGCATAATTAATGAATACACTAGCTTCAACTTATCGCTGGACAAGTAGTTGATCAATAATACTAAATTAGTCAAATTTCCCTTTTCGAGCTGATCTGTTAATCTCTCCTACATATCTAGAGGAGAATAAAGATAGCTCAATTTAAACAACTAATTTTTATTTACGTAAAATGGTATAGAATATATCAAATTAACCCAAACAGCTAATTTTCACTACATATTTTGGTGGAGAGATGCAGGTAATTTTCACTACAGAGGTTAAAGAATATGTTGCTATCACTCTTTTTTGTTTAGTCACCAGGGTTGTTTTAAGAATGTTAAGAAAACATAGAAGAAGAAAAAAAAATGTTACTATTTACATGTACAGAGAATAATTAAAGTGTTAGAATTGTTTTTGATAAATCTTTGACACAAACACGAGTGCATCAATGATATACATTCCACTGGTCTCTTTTTTTGTATTATATACAGATTTTACAAAAATGGTCAGAGGTTAATTGCCATGACAGCCAGATAAAAAGTAACCCTTAATGAGAGCAACAATGCTTGAAAACAAATAGAATATTAATATACCAGAATCAATGCACTACCACAGTGCTGTATTTAGATTCAGAGTGACTGCCAACAATCTGTGTGTGTGCATGTGCATGTGTGGGGCCCTGTTTTTATACTTGGTGGGAACCAAATGAAAAGAATAGGAATATCTGACACTTTTCACCTTATGGGGACATTTGGTTCATCCCCACAAGAAAAACTGCTTTTTTATTTAAATAAATAAATAAATAAAATAGAGTCAAAAGATTTCCTTTTGGTTACTGAGGTTAAGATTAAGGTTAGGGTTAAATTTAGACGTAGGCATAGCATTAATTTGCTGCCTTATGCCAATGGAAGGTCCTCACAGTGAGAGTAAGACCGACATTTGTGTGTGTGTGTGTGTGTGTGCACGTACATACACCGTGTCCACTGAAAGCACTTCAAGGTCCTATTTAGTAATGGACACTGTTAAACAACAACACTCTGGTGATCTAAGATGTAGGGGATAAATAATGAATGTCCTTTTAAGAACAAGCAGGTGGTAAAGTACCCTCATAAAAGACTTACGAAAATTAAATACACTTAGTGCACTGCATCAGACTGTCATTGGTCTCAAGGGAGAGGCGAGGGAATGGGTACGTTCCTTTTTTAAAGAATGATAAAAGAATCAAGTGATACAGTTTTCCACACAACCTACTCTTTCTCTTTCTGCCTTATACACTCAGATAACCTCATTAATTATCTTCAATATTACACACACTGTTTCCAGCACACAAAGCAAACTCACTCAGCGTGATTGCACCCACAAACCCTAAATGTAAATATTAGTATTAGATATCAGCACAAAAGGAGGAAAATATTCTAATGTTTTTGCTTGAGAAATGAATTAAGACAGTTGAGCAAAAGGAGGTTAAGAATAGAAGTACAAAGCATGAATAAATATGAGGGTGGAAATACATAAGGCAAAGCAGCAAGCCAAGCCATCCATTTTCAATATGAGATGGAATTGTTTACATTTTGTGCAAAAAAAAAAAAAAAAAAAGAGAGAACAATGGGAAGTTTTCATGTTTCTGACTACATTAAAAGCGCAAAAGTTATATTGGAACAAATAAAAAAATAAAAAATACTGAAACTTTGCCTTTCAATGATTTCCTGACTGTGAGCAGGGTGTCACATTTAGGTAGAGACGGAGGCGAATGCAAGTGCAGATTTCAAGTTTAATAAAAAGTCAAAACAAAACACAAAACTGGAACTAGGAACACACAAGGATTTGAAATAAACATAAACCAAAGACCATTACAACAACCATGAAACTGTGATAAGAAAAGACAACAAAAGACAATGTATGCAGTGAAAGTGTGCAGAGTGACTCTATATACAAGTGCTCATTAGTCCAAAACGTGTATCAGGTGCAGACAGTCATGTGACGGAATCAGGTGAAGTGCAGTGGCTGATGGGAATCGTAGTCTTTAGTCCTATGCCGGTATTTACTTAACACAGGGTCACAAAGCAGAGTAACAACGAGGTTGACATACAGACAGACCAAAATACAGGCAGGTGGAATGGAAAAAAAAATTACTACTACAATTATTATAATTTTGACTAATCATTTAAGCTCCATGTAACGAAACTGACAGATCCGGGATGTAGGAGGATGGAACTCTTAGAAGTCTGCTTTCTTAATGCTCTCCATCCAGCACATAACCTTATTACAGAATTAGTCACATTAATGCACTTTGATCTAAGCCACAGACCAAATGCAAATCTCTCTCTCTCTCTCTCTCTCTCTCTCTCTCTCTCTCTCTCTCTGTTTCAGTTTGTATATCCTGTCTTTTGTTATTTCTCTATTAAAAACACATTTGGGACAGGATTATGCAACCTTTTTTTTCAAAGACAATGCAAAGAAGGATACATTTGGCATTTATATAAATGAAAGCATTTAGAGGTTACTATTAAACTAATATTATGCCAATTCTAGCTGGCAGAGTGTACCCCCACAAAAATGTATGTAAAGACCACTGAATGTTTTCTAAAGACTATAATTTACAGTTGCAATCAAAATTATTAAACCCCCATTGCAAATCAGGTTTATTGTCAAAATTTACAGACTTTCAGCTGTTTGCAATGAACAAATCAAACAAAAGCAATTGAAATAGTTCAACACAATGAATGCTTCAAGTGGGTTCCCCAAATTCAACTGAAAATGCAACTTATAATGACTTCTCCAGTCTCAAAATTATTCAACCCCCTGAATAGTAGTGTAGTTCACAGTATTAGCGGAGAGCACTATAATAGCTTTATATAAATCTCTCTATTTTTAAATACAAATTTTTTTTTTTTAAAGGAAATTAATGGTTTTAGAGAATTTTTATTTAGTGTTAAGCATGTGCCATATGAAAATCTTAGCAGTTTACTTTAAAAATGTGGCCTTTGCAGTTTCTTGTTAGAGGTTAATCTAAACATGTCTAGCAAAACGTCATATGCATTCATTTAACTTACTATTTCCTATAAATCATGACTGAGTACTAATTGGTTAAATATGTTTATTGTGCAATCTAAAGAAACATGCAAGCAATGTTGAATGAGGGGAAAAAAGAGACCAGTGGAATGAATGGACCTGAAGCAAGCATAGAATGCAGTTGGAATGGCAGAGGAGGGCAATCCCCATTTTATACCATGACTGTATACTCCTCTGAAGTTTCTATGTTATCATTGTCTAGGATAATCAAATGGGGGCCAGACATGTACTGTATATCTGAAAGCCAACAATACTATACATTGGTCTGGTGTAATATAGTATACAAGGTATTTTGTGTAGTCCCGATATGCAGCAATTAATAAGTAATTAAATAATAAATAAAATGTTCTTGTAATCCTTTCTAGTGTCTATATGTTAAGTAAAACAGGCACCTGGTGTAAAACCCTACATACACGTGTCTGTGCTGACTGGCACAGCAGAACAGACCTCAGTTGTTAACCATTTTCCAATTGTCATTATCATTAAAAGTATTTGCAATACTTTGCTGTAGGCCTAATTTTTATTTATTTATTTATCTATTTATTTATTTTACAGTCAAAATTATTGTACCATTTTTGGCAGTTTTGAGGAGAATTTTGTTTGGTGACACTGCTAATAAATATAGTTAACTGATTATAATTATATACTTGTCTGATGTTAGTTAAGCCAATGGTTTTATTTTACATAAATGGACTCAAAAGAATCTTTTGAGAGAATCACCGGCTGAAATACACTATATGGCCAAAAGTTTGTGGACAGCTGACCATCACACCCATGTGTGGGCCTTCCTCAACTGTCGCTGCAAAGTTGGAAGCACACAATTGAATATGATGTCTTTGCATTCTGTAGCATTACAATTTTCCTTCACAGAAACTAAGAGGCTCAAACATTTTCCAATGTGACAATGCCCCTGTGTGCAAAGTGAGGTCCATGAAGACATGGTTTGCCATGGTTGGAGTGGAAAAACTTGTACCTGCACAGAGCCCTGACCTCAACCTCACTGAACACCTTTGGGATGAATTAGAATGCCAACTGCACCCCAGGTCTCCTCATTCACATGAGGTTATTATAACAGCAAAATGGGGACTAAATCTGGAATGGGATGTTCAAAAATCTGCATATGGGTGTGAAGGTGTCCACAGAATTTTAGCAATATAGTGTATTAGGCAGTGCTTAAACACCTCCAAAACACCAGCATACCTTTTATATGTGGATCCGGCACCTCTACAGCTGGATGTGTAAAATCTCACACAGCAATATTATAAAAACAAATAGTTTTAGTTTTTAATTCACCAAAAGTAAAAATAGAACAACAAAAAACTGCAATAAAAATGTTAATCTTATATTACTGTTAGAGAACCCCTCGCACTCGATGTCACTCGCGAACGCTGGCGAGCGACTCACTTCCACATTCCGTTCTCCGCGCTACTCGTGAGAACTGCCAAGTAGCTCATTTCCGCATTCTCCGCATCCATTCAGAAACTCCGGTGGACTTTTCATTCACTGACTCTCGTGTTGTTTACTTCGCCATGTGCCTTTGTTTTGGTTTTCGTCATGTCTCCGCCCACATGTGTTTACTTTGCCATGTGCTTTTGTTTTGGTTCACGTCATGTCTCCGCCTCTGTGTGTTTATTGGTCCTGTGTCTTTGGTTTATGTCATGTCTCTGCCCCCGTTCATTCATTGGTTTTCCGTTTATTGTTTCATCATTAGTTTCAGGTGTGTCTCGTTTTGTCTCATGTATTTAAACCCCGTCTTGTGTCCGCTTCGACACGGAGTATTGAATGTGTATAGTTCAGATTGAGTTGTGTGTATGTATGTTCTTTGCTATGCCATTACCTCATGTTTCCAGGACTTTGGATTCTTGCCTCGTTATTATTCGTGTGGGAAACTTTTGGCAAGCCGCTCCAAACTTTTTGTCCCCCCCCGGACTCGATTTCTTTTCGGGCCTGTCTTCCTTGTCTTATCGCCTACGATGGCGTTTCATGGTACCCCCAATATTTTCTTTTACAGGCCCAAGGTTATTTTGTAAGTCTGGAGTACCCGAAACCCAGCGAGGAACAATGGGTGAGGTTCCTCCAATCATGTTTGGTTGGCTTAGCCCGCTGGTGGGCTGAGATCCACCTAGACAGTGGGTACTGGGAACTCAATATGGTTTCGGGTTTCGTGGATCTCCTGATCCAGGAATACGGGAGCCTGGAATTTAATCCCGACCTGGACACCCTATTCAACAACGTGCACCTGCCCGACCAGCCCAGCCAGCCCTTCCTGGAGCATTATGGGAGGGAGCGGGCCAGTGTGGCAGCCGGCACCTCTCAGCCCCAGTCCCAGGAGTGCATGACCGGGGGCTACATCGGGCAGGCCACTTTGCGGCATGCCAATCCCGAGCTCCAGCCGGAGACCAAGCAGGAGGTCTCCTCAGCGGAGCTCCCCCTGGAGGTTAACGTGGCAACCCCCAGCCCCGAGCTCCAGCCGGAAATCCAGCAGGAGGTCTCCTCGGTGGAGCTCCCCCTGGAGATTAACGTGGCAACCTCCAGCCCTGAGCTCCAGCCGGAGACCCAGCAGGAGGTCTCCTCAGCAGAGCACCCTCTGGAGGTTAATGTGGCAACCTCCAGCCCCGAGCTCCAGCCGGAGACCCAGCAGGAGGTCTCCCTAGCAGAGCGCCCAATAGAGGTCCACGAGGGGACCTCCACTCCAGCCCTGTTCCTGTCAGGGGTCCACGAGGAGACCTCCGCTCCTATCCTGCTCCTGCCGGAGGTCCATGAGGGGACCTCCGCCCAAGCCAAGTCCATGTCGGAGGTCCACGGAATGACCTCCCAAGCCAAGTCCATGTCGGAGGTCCACGGGCTGACCTCCTCCCAAGCCATGTCCATGTCGGAGGTCCAAGGGATTACCTCCTCCCAAGCCAAGTTCATGCCGGAGGTCCATGGGGAGACCTCCTTTGCAAGTCCTAGCTCATGTCTTAGTCAGAATCTATGTCCAAGTCCTAGCTCATGTCTTAGTCAGAATCTATGTCCAAGTCCATGTCCAGGTTCCTACCCTAGTTCCTTTCCATGTTCTAATCCAAGTCCATGTTCTAGTTCAAGTCCATGTCCAACTCCAGATCCAGGTTTCCATCCTAACACACGTCCTAGTCCATGTCCCAGTCCAGGTCCATGCCCTAATCCAGAGTCACATTCAGAGTCATGTTCCAACCCATGCCTCAGCCCGTGCCTCAGTTCAGGCCCAAAGCCACATCCAGAGTCCGTCCTCAGCCCTGTTCCCAGTCCTGTTTCCAGCTCTGTTTTTTAGTTTAGTTTCCAGTCAGGTTTCTAGTTTAGTTTCCAGTCAGGTTTCTAGTTTCATTTCCAGTCCTGTTTCTGGTCCAGTTTCCAGTCTAGGTCACAGTTCAGTATCCAGTCCAGTTTCTAGCTTAGTTTTCAGTCCAGTTTCCAGTCCAGGTCACAGTCCAGGTCACAGTCCAGTTTCCAGTCCAGTTTCCAGTCCTGAATCCAGTCCAGAATCCAGTTTAATTTCCAGTCCAGTTTCTAGTTTAGTTCCCGGTCCAGTTTCCAGTTCTGTTTCTCATTCGGATTCCAGTCTAGTTTCCAGTCCTGAATCCAGTCCTATTTCCAGTTCAGGTCCCAGTCCAGTTTTCAGTCCGGTTTCTAGTTTAGTTTCCAGTCCTGGTTCCAGTCTTGTTCCCAGTCCGGTTCCTAGTTCAGTTTCCTGTTCTGTTTCTAGTCAGGTTTCTAGTTTCATTTCCAGCTCAGTTTCTAGTGTAGTTTCCAGTCAGGTTTCTAGTTTCGCTTTCAGTCCAGTTTCTGGTTTAGATTCCGGTCCAGTTTCCGGTCCTGAATCCAGTCCTGTTCCCAGTCCAGCTTCTAGTCCAGTTTTCAGTTCTGTTTCTAGTTTAGTTTCCAGTTCAGGTTCAGATCCAGTTTTCAATCCAAAACCCAGTCCAGTTTTCAGTTTAGTTTTCAGTCCTGTTTCCAGTCCTGTTCCCGGTCCAGGTGCCAAGTCAGTTTCCTGTCCGGTTTCCAAGTCTGTTTCCAGTCCAGTTTCCAGTCCAGGTTCCAGTCCAGTTACCAAGCCAAGCACCAAGCCAAGCTCCAAGCCAAGCTCCAAGCCAAGTACCCAGCCAAGCACCACTCCAAGCCAAGCTCCAAGTGCCAAGCCAAGTTCAAAGCTCCAAGCCAAGCTCCAAGCCAAGCACCAGGTGAAGCACCAAGGCAGTTTCCAGTCCACGTTCTCGTCCAGGTTCTCGACCAAGTCTTCCTGCAAGTTCTCATCCGTGGCCAACGAGATGGCCAGACATGCTCCGCTCTGGCCTCGGAACTATGGACTATGCCAGCCTTGGGTCCTGGGGGGCAGACATCGTTATCCTGCCCAGGGGCCCAGGTCCGCCAGAGTGGTTGGAACTTTCGGGGGGGGCCGGGCTCTGTTAGAGAACCCCTCGCACTCGATGTCGCTCGTGAACACTGGCAAGCGACTCACTTCTGCATTCCGTTCTCTGCGCTACTTGCGAAAACTGCTGAGTGGCACATTTCCAAATTCTCCGCATCCATTCAGAAACTCCGTTGGACTTTTCCTTCACTGACTCTCATGTTGTTTACTTCGCCATGTGCCTTTGTTTTGGTTTTCGTCATGTCTCCACCCACATGTGTTTACTTTGCCATGTGGTTTTGTTTTGGTTCACGTCATGTCTCCACCTCTGTGTGTTTATTGGTCCTGTGTCTTTGGTTTACGTCATGTCTCTGCCCCCATTCATTCATTGGTTTTCCTTTTATTGTTTCATCATTAGTTTCAGGTGTGTCTCGTTTTGTCTCATGTCTTTAAACCCCATCTTGTGTCCGCTTCGATGCGGAGTATTGAATGTGTATAGTTCAGATTGAGTTGTGTGTATGTATGTTCTTTGCTATGCCATTACCTCATGTTTCCGGGACTTTGGATTCTTGCCTCGTTATTATTCATGTGGATTTATGCCCTGTCTTTTTGGATTTATTGTCTTGCTCGTTTGTGAGTTTACACCTCGTTCGTTTTGTGGATTATTGTTTGTTTTTTGACCCTACTGTTATGACATGTGGGGTAAAGGAAGCAGGATGCACTTGCAGGGGAAAGTGGTCAGTTTATTAGGAACAGTTCAAACATAAATGAACATAAAAAAACTCCATCAAACATAAATCCATAAACAAAAAGAAACACAGTAATCCGCGACCGGTAGTAAATCCAGGAAAACGCGCAAGGCTAGGAGGTGGTCTGGAAACCACGAATTACGAGCTACGGAAATAATCACGCAAGGTTAGGAGGTGATCTGGAAACCATGAATTACGAGCTACGGAAATAAATGCGCAACGCTAGGAGGTGGTCTGGAAACCACGGAAAAAGAGCTAAGGGAAAAACGCGCAAGGTTAAACACATCTAAGCTAAACTAATACTCCGCCCCGAAGCGGAAATGGAGCGGCGTATTTAAACACATATCAATCACATGTCCAAATAAATTACACCTGACATCAATAAACATGAACCAAAGAGAAATGAGGAGGCGGAGACATGACACGAACAAAAACATAAGCACATGGGGAAACACAGGAGGTGGAGACATGACGTGAACGAAAACATGAGAACACATGGCAGAGGTAAACAAAACGTGAGTTCATGAATAAAACGTCTATCGGAGAGTTTTTGAATAGCGCCGGAATGCGCGCAGTGGAATGTGGAAGTATGCCACTCGCTACTCCTTGCAGCGTAGCGAGAGCTGGAGAAGAGGAAACCTAACACCTACCTTTGTGTTCCTTTTTGCCCTGTCCAAATACTTTTGGTTATGTTCCTAATTTTGTGTCTGTTCCATTATTTTTGGTTATCCCCATTAAAGTGATGTTTCCCCAGCGATTGCATCCAGCCTCCCCCTGTGTTTCCTAACAATTACTGGTGCTCAAATATTGCAAAAAGCCAATCAGTAGCCTCTTTTCAAGTTCATTTTTAAGAACACAAACAACGACAGCGAGAGAATGGAGCAAAATACTAAAAAGGCAAGAGTCCAAGGGAGCGAGTGGCTGCAGATCACTTGAAGCAGTTTAGTGACCCTTCCCACGACTAGCAGTGATAACGCTATAGCCTGATTGTGGGAGGTTTTTAGAAGCGCTTATGAGGCTAAATGTTGTTAACCTGCACATGGCTTTGAAAGTGAGACTGACAGGAATTAAACGGAGTGACCAGCCCACGTACTGTCATTCAGGCTTTTAGGGAGTACAGGGACTCAAATGCACAAAAAGTTCCAGAAGGACTGAGGCAGTTGTTGGCTACTGTGAATACCACACCAATCTCAAGTGGAGCACGAGCAGGGTTTGTCCAAAATCAATTCAATTTGTAGCTCGCAGCGCGCATCCCTTCTCATCCACACCATCTCATCTCTGATGTTTTTGAACGAGCCATTTGTGCTCATGGATACGTAAGGGACACAGGGAAGAGGAGGAGGACACTGACATGACAGCTTTGTGGAATACTTTGTGTTAAGTAAGATGCTTATTTCTCAATTATGTTGTGCAGTTAATGTTAGTTTATTGTAAGAAGGCCTACTGTATGAAATGTAGCTTTGTTTTCAAAGTGCTTTGGGCAAAAGTGTTTTGTAGCTAACTGAGGTGACAGCACATAAATTGATAGAATGTGCCATCCATGAAATGCTTCCAGGGTGTGCCAGTTAATATAGGAAAGTTCAAAATGCCTACACAAAAAAAGAAGAACGATCTTTTGGTGTTTTTGGGGTGATAGGAACATGTTCCAATGTTAAAATGCAAAAGGGTTCACAGGTCTCTATTTGTGAACATCAAAATCCACTATTGCGCCCTAATTATTTATGCATTCAGGCCTTAATTAAACTGTGTGTGTGTGTGTGTGTGTGTGTGTGTGTGTGTGTGTGTGTGTGTGTGTGTGTGTGCATTCACTTGTGTGTTCATGTATGTGCTCATGTACTGTATGCTTTGTGTTCACTGAAAGCACTTGAAGGACCTACTTAGTTATGGACAATTAAACAACAACAGTTTTGTGATATAAGATGTAGGGGGAAAAAAGTAATTTTTCTTTTTTCTTTTCTTTTTTTTTAAAGCACGGGTGGTAAAGTACCCTCATAAAAGATGAGAAAGATGCACACACCTAATATGCTTAGTGCACTGCATCAGACTACATCAAGCACAAATAATTTGTGTGGGTGTGTATGTATGTATGTGTGTGTGTGTGTGTGTGGGTGTGTGTCATGGGTTTCCCCTCACGCCGTGCTGCGCAAGCATTCAGCACGCGTGTACTGTCCAAAGCGCAAGCATTCAGCGTGCATGAACTGTCCTAGGCGCGAGCAGCGCGCGCTTCATTCACATTGACTTTGTTTACGCTGGCACCTGTGTTTTGTTTTGATTTCTGTCCTTCTCCGCCCCTGTATTGTCATTGGTTGTTTCCTAATGTCTCAGCCGTTGTGTGTTATCCCCTTTGATTACTGTGTGTATTTAAACCCCCTGTGTTTCCGTGTTCAGAGGTGAAGTATCCTATTTCTGGGTTTAACCGACAGTGCATTACCAAGCCTCTTGTTTATTGTTCATGGTTTTTGATCTTGTTCTCGTTTCCGATTATAGTCCTAGCCCAGTATATGCTGTTTGCTGATCGCCTGACCCTCGCCTGTTTTCGACCACGATATCTGCCTTACGTTTTGGAATTGTCTGCCTGTCTCTCTTTAATAAAAGCTTATACTGCATTTGCATCCGTCTCAACATCCATTACATGACATTGTGTATGTGTGTGTGGTATGCTATGAGAGTATTAAGCTGTCATAAACCAATCCTTTCTTGTATTTTAGAGACACACTGATATTATTATTATTTGTTTTGTGAATATGTGTGCTGTATTACTTTTCCTGTGGATGTGTACATGGTGCATATTTTCAGGCGTAACACACATCCCCAGCATGTATTGGGGCATCTATAACGATATACTGGATTTAACCTTAGTTCTGTAAAGGTTAGTTCTGTGAGGGAGAGGCTCTGCAGAATGAATAGTTAATGTGAAAGTGGTCAGGTTCAGCACAGAAGGAAAGCTCACGGCAAGCAATTTCATGTACTTAAATTTTCTAGGAAGGGGTAATTTTTCATTTCTCACTAAAGTCTATTTTCTACATTTCTTTAGTAAGCGTAAACATTACCCTTAATGTTCATAAAATAACACAACATTGTACATTAAACAAATATTATTAGGCATGTAATTCTTTTTGCAATGTTTTTCTAGTTATGAACGACATACAGAGCCAATGACAAGGAAATAAAAAACTACTTGTTCTTTAATGACTGCTGCCTGAAGAGTTCTTTTAACATTTTGCACTAGTCTTTAAGGGAAATTATCAACCTTTTTTCCCCAAACAATTGGAATGTTCAGAATTTGATTAGTACAACAGCCTTGCCAGTGTATGATTGCACAATGTTAATTAGCAGAGACTCCAACTGATGTGGAACGAATATGAATGTTAATTAAAACAGTTGGAAATGACTCAAGGGACAGAAACCTGTGCATACATTTTGTGATGTTTACGAATTGCATGCCAATATGAACAACCCCAATTCCAAAAAAGTTGGGACTCTGTGTAAAATGTAAATAAAAACAGAATGCAATGATTTGCAAATCTCATAGCCCTTATGTTATTCACAATAGAACATAAAAAATATATCAAATGTTTAAACTGAGTAAATGTACCATTTTAAGAAAAAAAAAATGAATTTGATGGCCACAACATGTCTCAAGAAGAGTTGAGAATGACACAAATATTAATTTTCACAAAGTCTACTGCTTCAGTGTTTTAGATCTTTTTGTCAGATGTTACTAACTGTTACTGAAGTATAATCACAAGCATTTCATAAGTGTCAATGGCTTTTACTGACAATTACATCAAGTTTATGCAAAGAGTCAATATTTGCAGTGTTGACCCTTCTTTTTCAAGACCTCTGCAATTCGCCTTGGCATGCTGTCAATCAACTTCTGGGCCACATCCTGACTGATGGCAGCTCATTCTTGCATAATCAATGCTTGGAGTTTGTCAGAGTTTGTGGGTTTTTGTTTGTCCACCCGCCTCTTGAGGATTGACCACAAATTCTCAATGGGATTAAGGTCTGGGGAGTTTCCTGGCCATGGACCCAAAATGTCAATGTTTTGTTCCCCGAGCCACTTCGTTATCACTTTTGCCTTGTGGCAAGGTGCCCCATCATGCTGGAAAAGGCATTGTTCGTCACCAAACTGTTCTTGGATGGTTGAGAGAAGTTGCTCTCTGAGGATATTTTTGTACCATTCTTTATTCATGGCTGTGTTCTTAGGCAAAATTGTGAGTGAGCCCACTCCCTTGGCTGAGAAGCAACCCCACACATGAGTGGTCTCAGGATGCTTTACTGTTGGCATGACACAGGACTGATGGTAGCGCTCACCTTTTCTTCTCCGGACAAGCTTTTTTCTAGATGCCCCAAACAATCGGAAAGGGGATTCATCAGAGAAAATGACATTACCCCAGTCCTCAGCAGTCCAATCCCTGTACTTTTTGCAGAATAGCAGTCTGTTCCTGATGTTTTTCCTGGAGAGAAGTGGCTTCTTGGCTGCCCTTCTTGACACCAGGCCATTCTCCAAAAGTCTTCACCTTACTGTGCGTGCAGACGCACTCACACCTGCCTGCTGCCATTCCTGAGTAAGCTCTGCACTGGTGGTGCCCTGATCCCACAGCTGAATCAACTTTAGGAGATGGTCCTGGCGCTTGCTGGACTTTCTTGGGCGCCCTGAAGCCTTCTTCACAACGGTTGAACCTCTCTCCTTGAAGGTCTTGATGATCCGATAAATGGTTGATTTAGGTGCAATCTTACTAGCAGCAATATCCTTGCCTGTGAATCCCTTTTTGTGCAAAGCAATGATGGCTGCACGTGTTTCCTTGCAGGTAACCATATTTAACAGAGGAAGAACAATAATTTCAAGCACCACCCTCCTTTTAAAGCTTCCAGTCTGTTATTCTAACTCAATCGGCATGACAGAGTGATCTCCAGCCTTGTCCTTATTAACACTCTCACCTGTGTTAACGAGAGAATCACTGACATGATGTCAGCTGGTCCTTTTGTGGAAGGGCTGAAATACAGTGGACATGTTTTTTTGGGATTAAGTTCATTTTCATGGCAAAGAGGGACTTTGAAATTAATTGCAATTCATCTGATCACTCTTCATAACATTCTGGAGTATATGCAAATTGCCATCATAAAAACTGAGGCAGCAGACTTTGTAAAAAATAATATTTGTGTCATTCTCAAAACTTTTGGCCACGGCTGTATGTTCTATTGTGAATAGTATATGAGTTTATGAGATTTGCAAATCATTGCATTCTGTTTTTATTTACATTTTACACAGCATCCCAACTTTTTTGGAATTGGGCTTGTAAGTAAAAAAAAAAAAAAGTTTAGTAAGTAATAAACACACTGTCCACTGAAATGCAAAAATAAATAAATAATTAATTAAATAAATCTATAAAATCCATGTGCATATAGTTAATCAAACACCTCCCACTGGGTGAGGGGTTTATGAGGACACAGAATTCCCTGAGCCTCAGCAGATCACATCTACTAACTAGCAGGCACAAATGAATAGCTAGAAAGCACACGTTTGAGCCAGAAGGAGTGGACACACATACGGCAACATTATAATAATACAGGGCCTCTTTCTGGGCTCTGGCAATCAAAGCCTTGACTTCCAGGAGATTTTGGACAAAGAAAGACTGAATGTCACTGAAAAAACAGTTTAAGCAGAGAGAAAAGCAACTGTTTTGAAGTCATACTGAATAAATAATAAGCTGTTTCTGCATTTCTTCATCATCATCATCATCATCATCATTTGTAGTATATCAGTGCACTATAAGTGAGATTTACATGTGGCTGTAGTAAGACAGGAATGTATCTCTATTCTGGAAGGCTTCTAGAAAGTGTTGGTTTCCATCAACTGAAATGCAGATAATGCGCATATCCATTGTCACACTGCTTAGAATAACCACATAATCTAACCACAGATTGTGGACATTAGTGTGTAGAATACGCTAAACCAACCCTGTCCAGGGTGTCCCCTGCCTTGTGCCCCGAGTTCCCTGGGATAGGCTCCAGGCTCTCTTGCAACCCTGTGTAGGATAAGCAGTTTGGAAAATGGATGGATGGATGGAATTTTCTAAACCAATGATTATCAAAGATAAAAAGATTTCACCTTGGATTTATAAAGGTGATGGTCACATAGGCCTCGCCCTGTGGCTATTAAATACCATTCTGGTCCTGAAATACTACAGGACTATGTTCTTATTAATCTTAAATAAATAATCAGAGCAATTCAATCATGGGTATCATGGTGCTGCAGGAGGCAGCATTGCCATCTCACAGCTCCACATTCGATCCTGAGCTCAGATTAATGTCTCTGCGGAGTGCTCTCTTGGGGTCTGTGTGGGTTTCGTCTGGGTTCTCTGGTTTCCTCCCACCTCCAAAAACTTGTAAGTAGGCAAACAGGCTACTTTAAATTGTCTCTAGGTGGCATCAATATATTTGCACCATAATCACAATAAAATAAATCCTACATACTATGTACATACAAAATCAATTGGTGGTATTTAGTGAAAGTTTAAAATCTTCACTTTCTAAATATATGTACAGTGGGGGGAAAAAGTATTTGATCCCCTGCTGATTTTGTACATTTGCCCACTGACAAAGAAATGATCAGTCTATAATTTTAATGGTAGGTGTATTTTAACAGTGAGAGACAGAATAACAACAAAAAAATCCAGAAAAACACATTTCAAAAAAGTTATAAATTGATTTGCATTTTAATGAGGGAAATAAGTATTTGATCCCCTATCAGTCAGCAAGATTTCTGGCTCCCAGGTGTCTTTTACACAGGTAATGAGCTGAGATTAGGAGCACTCCCTTTAAGAGAGTGCTCCTAATCTCAGTTTGTTACCTGTAAAAAGACACCTGTCCACAGAAGCAATCAATCAATCAGATTCCAAACTCTCCACCATGGCCAAGACCAAAGAGCTGTCCAAGGATGTCAGGGACAAGATTGTAGACCTACACAAGGCTGGAATGGGCTACAAGACCATCGCCAAGCAGCTTGGTGAGAAGGTGACATCAGTTGGTGCGATTAATTCACAAATGGAAGAAACTGTCAGTCTCCCTCAGTCTGGGGCTCCATGCAAGATCTCACATGGTGGAGTTTCAATGATCACGAGAACGATGAGGAATCAGCACAGAACTACACGGGAGGATCTTGTTAATGATCTCAAGGCAGCTGGGACCGTAGTTGCCAAGAAAGCAATTGGTAACACACTACGCCGTAAAGGACTGAAATCCTGCAGCACCCGCAAGGTCCCCCTGCTCAAGAAAGCACATGTACAGGCCTATCTGAAGTTTGCCTGAATGATTCAGAGGAGAACTGGGTGAAAGTGTTGTGGACACGTGTGGTCAAATGTCTTTGGCATCAACTCAACTCGCCGTGTTTGGAGGAGGAGGAATGCTGCCTATCACCCCAAGTCATAACACCATCCCCACCGTCAAACATGGAGGTGGAAACATTATGCTTTGGGAGTGTTTTTCTGCTAAGGGGACAGGACAACTGCACCGCATCAAAGGGACGATGGACGGGGCCATGTACCGTCAAATCTTGGGTGAGAACCTCCTTCCCTCAGCCAGGGCACTGAAAATGACCTTAATGACTTGGAGAGGATCTGCAAAGAGGAGTGGGACAAAATCCCTCCTGAGATGTGTGCAAACCTAGTGGCCAACTACAAGAAACGTCTGACCAATGTGATTGCCAACAAGGGTTTTGCCACCAAGTACTGAGTCGAAGGGGTCAAATACTCATTTCCCTCATTAAAATGCAAATCAATTTATAACTTTTTTGAAATGTGTTTTTCTGGATTTTTTTGCTGTTATTCTGTCTCTCACTGTTATAATACATCTACCATTAAAATTATAGACTGATAATTTCTTTGTCAGTGGGCAAACATACAAAATCAGCCAGGGATCAAATACTTTTTTCCCCCACTGTATATATATACATACACACACACAATATTGGGCATCCTTGGTAAATATGAGCTAAGAAGGCTGTGAAAAATTGTCTTTATTGTTTAACCTTTTGATATTTTGTTAAAAAAAATCACAAATATACTCTGCTCTCATGGATATCAGACAACTGCAAACACAACACAGGTTTATCAAAAAAAAAAAAAAACTTTGTTAAATATGGGTGTGCAACAATTATTTGCACCCTTATGAATTCATATGAGAAAATATATTTGAAGTATATTCTTTTTTTTTAGTACACCTGGGTGACTAGGAACAGGAAATCGTTCAACCATGACTTCCTGTTTCACAGGGGTATAAATATGAGGTAACACATAAGCCAAATTCCCTTAGTCATTCATAACAATGGGTAAGACCAAGGAATATAGTTGTGATGTGCGGCAAAAGGTTGTTGAGCTTCACAGAATGGGAAGTGGCTATAAGAAAATAGCACAAGCATTGAAAATCCATCATCAGGGCAATAATTAAGAAGTTCCAGTCAACTGGAAATATTATGAATCAACCTGGAATTGGACGTGTGTCTATATTGTTTCAACGCACTGTGAAGAGGATGGTTCGAGTGGCCAAAAAATCTCCAAGGATCACAGCTGGAGAATTGCAAAAGTTAGTTGCGTCTTGGGGTCAGAAAGTCTGCAAAACTACAATCTGAAGTCACCTACATCACCACAAGTTGTCTGGAAGGGTTTCAAGAAAGAAGCCTCTACTCTCATCCAAAAACAAACTCAAGCATCTTCAGTTTGCCAGACACTACTGGAACTTCAAATGGGATCGGGTTCTGTGGTCAGATGAAATCAGAGGTGGTTTTGGTGCACACAGAGAGGTAGCCATATGGAAAAGTATCTCATGCCCACGGTTAAATATGGTGGTGGCTCTTTAATGTTTTGGGGCTGTTTTTCTGCCAGAGGACCTGGAAATTTTGTTAGGATACATGGCATTATGGACTCTATCAAATTTCAACAGATAGTAAATGAAAACCTGATTGCCTCTGATAGAAAGCTTAAAATGGGCTGTGGCTGGATCTTCCAGCAGGACAATGATCCAAAACATACATCAAAATCAACACAAAAATGGTTTACTGACCACAAATTCAAGGACCTGCCATGGCCATCCCAGTCCCCTGACTTAAAAACCATAGAAAACCTGTGGGGTTAACTGAAGAGGAGAGTCTACCAGTGTGGATCTCAAAATTTGAATGATCTGGAGAGATTCTGTATGGAGGAATGGTCTCAGATCCCTTGTATTCTCCAACCTCATCAGGCATTGTAGGAGAAGACTGTCAGAGCTGTTATCTTGGCAAAGGGAGGTAGCACAAAGTATTGACTAAAAGGGTGCCAATAATTGTTGCACACCTATATTTAACAACGTTTTTTTTTTTTTTTTTTTTTTTTTTGGATAAACCTGTGTTGTGTTTGCAATTGTTTGATATCCATGAGAGCAAAGTATTTTTGTGATTTTTTTTTAAACAAAA